>CM059319.1:17871076-17964974 GCA_030340685.1 Protosalanx chinensis
CACAGGACACACACACACAGGACACACACACACAGGACACACACACACAAGGGACACATCTTGAGGTTAGCAAAGAGCAACAACAACAACAACCTGGCTTCACTCCCTGAAGGACAAACTGAAGTATGATCAGCAAGATCTGAAGAAACACACGCGTGTTCAGTGTGTTCAGTGTTCAGTGTTCAGTGTGTTCAGTGTGTTCAGTGTTCAGTGTTCAGTGTGTTCAGTGTGTTCAGTGTGTTCAGTGTTCAGTGTTCAGTGTGTTCAGTGTTCAGTGTGTTCAGTGTTCAGTGTGTTCAGTGTTCAGTGTTCAGTGTGTTCAGTGTGTTCAGTGTGTTCAGTGTTCAGTGTGTTCAGTGTGTTCAGTGTGTTCAGTGTGTTCAGTGTGTTCAGTGTGTTCAGTGTTCAGTGTGTTCAGTGTGTTCAGTGTGTTCAGTGTGTTCAGTGTTCAGTGTGTTCAGTGTTCAGTGTGTTCAGTGTTCAGTGTGTTCAGTGTGTTCAGTGTGTTCAGTGTGTTCAGTGTGTTCAGTGTGTTCAGTGTTCAGTGTGTTCAGTGTGTTCAGTGTTCAGTGTGTTCAGTGTTCAGTGTGTTCAGTGTTCAGTGTTCAGTGTGTTCAGTGTGTTCAGTGTGTTCAGTGTGTTCAGTGTGTTCAGTGTGTTCAGTGTGTTCAGTGTGTTCAGTGTGTTCAGTGTGTTCAGTGTGTTCAGTGTGTTCAGTGTGTTCAGTGTTCAGTGTGTTCAGTGTTCAGTGTGTTCAGTGTTCAGTGTGTTCAGTGTGTTCAGTGTGTTCAGTGTGTTCAGTGTGTTCAGTGTGTTCAGTGTGTTCAGTGTTCAGTGTGTTCAGTGTGTTCAGTGTGTTCAGTGTGTTCAGTGTGTTCAGTGTGTTCAGTGTTCAGTGTGTTCAGTGTGTTCAGTGTGTTCAGTGTTCAGTGTTCAGTGTGTTCAGTGTGTTCAGTGTTCAGTGTGTTCAGTGTGTTCAGTGTGTTCAGTGTTCAGTGTGTTCAGTGTGTTCAGTGTTCAGTGTGTTCAGTGTGTTCAGTGTGTTCAGTGTTCAGTGTGTTCAGTGTGTTCAGTGTGTTCAGTGTGTTCAGTGTGTTCAGTGTTCAGTGTGTTCAGTGTGTTCAGTGTTCAGTGTGTTCAGTGTGTTCAGTGTGTTCAGTGTGTTCAGTGTGTTCAGTGTTCAGTGTGTTCAGTGTGTTCAGTGTGTTCAGTGTTCAGTGTTCAGTGTGTTCAGTGTGTTCAGTGTTCAGTGTGTTCAGTGTGTTCAGTGTGTTCAGTGTGTTCAGTGTTCAGTGTGTTCAGTGTGTTCAGTGTGTTCAGTGTTCAGTGTGTTCAGTGTGTTCAGTGTTCAGTGTGTTCAGTGTGTTCAGTGTTCAGTGTGTTCAGTGTGTTCAGTGTGTTCAGTGTGTTCAGTGTTCAGTGTGTTCAGTGTGTTCAGTGTGTTCAGTGTTCAGTGTTCAGTGTGTTCAGTGTGTTCAGTGTTCAGTGTGTTCAGTGTGTTCAGTGTGTTCAGTGTGTTCAGTGTTCAGTGTGTTCAGTGTGTTCAGTGTGTTCAGTGTTCAGTGTTCAGTGTTCAGTGTGCTTGCTAGGTGGCCCAGACGTGCTCCACTGTCCGTACCTTCGTAGAAGTCGTGTGTGCACAGGGTGTTTCCTCTGACAGTGGGCAGTTCCTGGAGCTCAGTGGAACAGTGCAGGAGCTCGCTGGCCACGCCCTCATCCAGCACCGTGCTCCTGGTGATCACCTTCCCCAGAACCACCTGCTCAAACTGGGGCTGGAAGGAGTGATCCACAGCCTTGTCTGTGATGACCACGGTGCCTGGAGCCACGCCTGCAGGAAGAACACAGGAACAGCCTTTATCATCCTGTCTGCTCTGCTCACAGCTTCCTGCTCACAGCTTCCTGCACACAGCTTCCTGCTCACAGCTTCCTGCACACAGCTTCCTGCTCACAGCTTCCTGCACACAGCTTCCTGCACACAGCTTCCTGCTCACAGCTTCCTGCTCACAGCTTCCTGCTCACAGCTTCCTGCACACAGCTTCCTGCTCACACCTTCCTGCCAGGTGGCCAGCTGTGACTGAGGCAGGTGTGACTGAGGCAGGTGTGACTGAGGCAGGTGTGACTGAGGCAGGTGTGACTGAGGCAGGTGTGACTGAGGCAGATGAGGCGGTTTGTACTCACCGACGCCTCCAGAGGTCCCGATCCTGAAGAGCACCAGGTCCCTGCAGCGAGCGTGGTGAAGCAGCTTGATGAGCTCATGCATCATGATGGAGATGGAGGGGACGCCCATGCCGTGCTGCAGGGGCACACAGGAGCTGGGTTACATGGAGCTCAGCTGACAGGATGAGAGGTACAGGATGAGGACTACACCTGCTCTGCTCCACTCACACTGACAGACAGCACTGGTCCCACTTTGAACATGGAGTAACGGTCAGTTCCCTCACAGATGTCAGTGATGTCATCGGCACTTCCTGCCAGAGACAACTCCTTGTGGATGAACTGGGCAAAGGACTTCATGCGGTTAGCACTGCCACCAACACACACGAACTGAGGAAGAGAAGAAGACAGAGAGGTCAGAGGTCATCCTCGTCTGTTGTTAACAGGAACAGACGGGTCTGTTACTGACAGGTTAGGGTCTGTTACTGACAGGTTAGGGTCTGTTTCTGACAGGTTAGGGTCTGTTACTGACAGGTTAGGGTCTGTTACTGACAGGTTAGGGTCTGTTACTGACAGGTTAGGGTCTGTTGCTGACAGGTTAGGGTCTGTTACTGACAGGTTAGGGTCTGTTACTGACAGGTTAGGGTCTGTTTCTGACAGGTTAGGGTCTGTTACTGACAGGTTAGGGTCTGTTACTGACAGGTTAGGGTCTGTTACTGACAGGTTAGGGTCTGTTGCTGACAGGTTAGGGTCTGTTACTGACAGGTTAGGGTCTTTTGCTGACAGGTTAGGGTCTGTTACTGACAGGTTAGGGTCTGTTGCTGACAGGTTAGGGTCTGTTACTGACAGGTTAGGGTCTGTTGCTGACAGGTTAGGGTCTGTTACTGACAGGTTAGGGTCTGTTGCTGACAGGTTAGGGTCTGTTACTGACAAGTTAGGGTCTGTTACTGACAGGTTAGGGTCTGTTGCTGACAGGTTAGGGTCTGTTACTGACAGGTTAGGGTCTGTTACTGACAGGTTAGGGTCTGTTGCTGACAGGTTAGGGTCTGTTACTGACAGGTTAGGGTCTGTTTCTGACAGGTTAGGGTCTGTTACTGACAAGTTAGGGTCTGTTGCTGACAGGTTAGGGTCTGTTACTGACAAGTTAGGGTCTGTTACTGACAGGTTAGGGTCTGTTGCTGACAGGTTAGGGTCTGTTACTGACAGGTTAGGGTCTGTTGCTGACAGGTTAGGGTCTGTTACTGACAGGTTAGGGTCTGTTGCTGACAGGTTAGGGTCTGTTACTGACAGGTTAGGGTCTGTTGCTGACAGGTTAGGGTCTGTTACTGACAAGTTAGGGTCTGTTACTGACAGGTTAGGGTCTGTTGCTGACAGGTTAGGGTCTGTTACTGACAGGTTAGGGTCTGTTACTGACAGGTTAGGGTCTGTTGCTGACAGGTTAGGGTCTGTTACTGACAGGTTAGGGTCTGTTTCTGACAGGTTAGGGTCTGTTACTGACAAGTTAGGGTCTGTTGCTGACAGGTTAGGGTCTGTTACTGACAAGTTAGGGTCTGTTACTGACAGGTTAGGGTCTGTTGCTGACAGGTTAGGGTCTGTTGCTGACAGGTTAGGGTCTGTTACTGACAGGTTAGGGTCTGTTACTGACAGGTTAGGGTCTGTTACTGACAGGTTAGGGTCTGTTACTGACAGGTTAGGGTCTGTTGCTGACAGGTTAGGGTCTGTTACTGACAGGTTAGGGTCTGTTACTGACAGGTTAGGGTCTGTTACTGACAGGTTAGGGTCTGTTACTGACAGGTTAGGGTCTGTTGCTGACAGGTTAGGGTCTGTTACTGACAAGTTAGGGTCTGTTACTGACAGGTTAGGGTCTGTTGCTGACAGGTTAGGGTCTGTTACTGACAGGTTAGGGTCTGTTACTGACAGGTTAGGGTCTGTTGCTGACAGGTTAGGGTCTGTTACTGACAGGTTAGGGTCTGTTTCTGACAGGTTAGGGTCTGTTACTGACAAGTTAGGGTCTGTTGCTGACAGGTTAGGGTCTGTTACTGACAAGTTAGGGTCTGTTACTGACAGGTTAGGGTCTGTTGCTGACAGGTTAGGGTCTGTTGCTGACAGGTTAGGGTCTGTTACTGACAGGTTAGGGTCTGTTGCTGACAGGTTAGGGTCTGTTACTGACAGGTTAGGGTCTGTTACTGACAGGTTAGGGTCTGTTGCTGACAGGTTAGGGTCTGTTTCTGACAGGTTAGGGTCTGTTACTGACAGGTTAGGGTCTGTTACTGACAGGTTAGGGTCTGTTTCTGACAGGTTAGGGTCTGTTACTGACAGGTTAGGGTCTGTTACTGACAGGTTAGGGTCTGTTACTGACAGGTTAGGGTCTGTTACTGACAGGTTAGGGTCTGTTACTGACAGGTTAGGGTCTGTTACTGACAGGTTAGGGTCTGTTGCTGACAGGTTAGGGTCTGTTACTGACAAGTTAGGGTCTGTTACTGACAGGTTAGGGTCTGTTGCTGACAGGTTAGGGTCTGTTACTGACAGGTTAGGGTCTGTTACTGACAGGTTAGGGTCTGTTGCCGACAGGTTAGGGTCTGTTACTGACAGGTTAGGGTCTGTTTCTGACAGGTTAGGGTCTGTTACTGACAAGTTAGGGTCTGTTGCTGACAGGTTAGGGTCTGTTACTGACAAGTTAGGGTCTGTTACTGACAGGTTAGGGTCTGTTGCTGACAGGTTAGGGTCTGTTGCTGACAGGTTAGGGTCTGTTACTGACAGGTTAGGGTCTGTTGCTGACAGGTTAGGGTCTGTTACTGACAGGTTAGGGTCTGTTACTGACAGGTTAGGGTCTGTTGCTGACAGGTTAGGGTCTGTTTCTGACAGGTTAGGGTCTGTTACTGACAGGTTAGGGTCTGTTACTGACAGGTTAGGGTCTGTTTCTGACAGGTTAGGGTCTGTTACTGACAGGTTAGGGTCTGTTACTGACAGGTTAGGGTCTGTTACTGACAGGTTAGGGTCTGTTACTGACAGGTTAGGGTCTGTTACTGACAGGTTAGGGTCTGTTGCTGACAGGTTAGGGTCTGTTACTGACAGGTTAGGGTCTTTTGCTGACAGGTTAGGGTCTGTTACTGACAGGTTAGGGTCTGTTGCTGACAGGTTAGGGTCTGTTACTGACAGGTTAGGGTCTGTTGCTGACAGGTTAGGGTCTGTTACTGACAGGTTAGGGTCTGTTGCTGACAGGTTAGGGTCTGTTACTGACAAGTTAGGGTCTGTTACTGACAGGTTAGGGTCTGTTGCTGACAGGTTAGGGTCTGTTACTGACAGGTTAGGGTCTGTTACTGACAGGTTAGGGTCTGTTGCTGACAGGTTAGGGTCTGTTACTGACAGGTTAGGGTCTGTTTCTGACAGGTTAGGGTCTGTTACTGACAAGTTAGGGTCTGTTGCTGACAGGTTAGGGTCTGTTACTGACAAGTTAGGGTCTGTTACTGACAGGTTAGGGTCTGTTGCTGACAGGTTAGGGTCTGTTACTGACAGGTTAGGGTCTGTTGCTGACAGGTTAGGGTCTGTTACTGACAGGTTAGGGTCTGTTGCTGACAGGTTAGGGTCTGTTACTGACAGGTTAGGGTCTGTTACTGACAGGTTAGGGTCTGTTACTGACAGGTTAGGGTCTGTTGCTCCACTAACCTTGATATCTCCAAACATCAGAGGCAGATTGTGAGTCTTGGTCCCGAGGCTGAAGTGATACAGGATGTCCTCCTCCATGTTTACCAGGTGAGGGTTATTTACATGAACCTCTGTCTGTCTGCAACACACACAACAACACACACAACACACACACAGCAACACACACAAAACACACACAACAACACTGTTACTAACTGGAGCCACACACAGCAACACACACACAGTAACACACACAACAACATACTAAATACTCACTCAATGTGTTCAGGATGATCTGTTCCCATACAGAGCAGAATAGGAGCCATGGTTGCACTTCTTTCTATACTAAAATACAAATACAACACATAAAGTACTTACAACACATAAAGTACACACAACTACAACACATTAAGTACATACAAATACAAAACATAAAGTACATACAAATACAACACATAAAGTACATACAACACATAAAGTACACACAACTACAACACATTAAGTACATACAAATACAAAACATAAAGTACATACAAATACAACACATAAAGTACACACAACTACAACACATTAAGTACACACAAATACAACACATAAGTACACACAAATACAACACATAAAGTACACACAAATACAACACATAAAGTACATACCACAATTATGGAAGTTCTGAATCCGAAAGTGTGATCAGTACTATGTGGTCAGTCTGTCCTGTTTTACTGTAGAGGTGAATAAAAGTGTCATATGTACCTGTGGTCTTGATATAGTCTTTCCCTCAGCCCATCCCAGCTCTGTCTCTCCTGGTGATTGGCTGAAGAGGGAGGAGGACAGTGTTCTTCCAGACTTTACCAGGGTCTAATGTTAACCTACAACCAGCTGAACAAACATCTGGCAGCCTCCAAACTGATGCTCCTGTATACTTTAACCACATCAGTGCAATATGAAACAACAGTGCAACAATACACTGTGCGTCATGTTTTCAGGGTGTTTAATGTTGTCAAAGTGTGTCTAATGTTTTCAGAGTTTCTAATGTTTTCATGTTTTCAGAGTTTCTAATGTTGTGTCATGTTGACATGATGTTGACATGTTTTAAGGGTGTCTAATGTTGTTGAGTATTTGTGTGTTTTAAAGGAAAGCTTCAGGATCAATCCTGGGAATAAAGTCAAAGTTACATAAAGCAGCAGTGTGGCAGTAATGACTTTGTTATGTAACTCTTGTTGACACGTTCTGCTCCTTCACCTTTGCTTATCTTGTTCCAGAAGAGGATGTAGTGTGCCGTTATCACAGCATGTGCAGCTGATTTATCAACCACCTGTTTGCACATCACCTATTAACTTTCCTTCCTAGAAGATGTGTGTATAATGTTGGCCTGATACCAGTGGATGATAGTAGAGAAGGAAGCATGAAACCAATCATTCCTCTTTCCTAAGCACGTAGGGCGCTATGTGCTGTGAAGCGCTGTATTGAAGTACTGTGGTGCTGTGTAACGTTGTGCTGCTGTGTTGTGCTGTGTAGCGCTGTTGTGCTGTGTAGCGCTGTGGTGCTGTGTAGCGCTGTGGTGCTGTGTAGCGCTGTGGTGCTGTGTTGTGCTGTGTAGCGCTGTGGTGCTGTGTAGCGCTGTGGTGCTGTGTAGCACTGTGGTGCTGTGGTGCTGTGTTGTGCTGTGTAGCGCTGTGGTGCTGTGTAGCGCTGTGGTGCTGTGTTGTGCTGCTGTCACGCTGTGCAGCACAGGGCAGATGATAAGTTGTGTTGAAAACGTAACACAGAGATGACAGAAGGAATCACTTCATTTTTATTTCACCAAGAAGATGCACAACATGTCCAAACACAGAACAGCACATTTCATAGGAGGAACTTAAACACAAGACACAATCTTGGCATAGCGTGGTTCAGCTGACTGGTTCAGCTGACTGGTTCAGCTGAGACTTTGTCATCAGACAGTCACAGTGCAAACGTAATAATGTGAGGCAACATTGACAGGCACAGCAGAGCTGATCTGACAGCTCCAGCTAAAACAGAGGATCTCTTTTCCCACTACCATGTCTTGGAAGAGCTAACTTGAGTGGTGCAACTACTTTAACTTTGAGTTTCGAAACAGAACAGTGAGGTGCATGTGGGCAGGTAACAGTTAGGATCCTGGTGGAGGGCTCTGGGGGGGCAGGGGAGGGGGGGGGGCTTCTGGGCTCTGCTCCTCTAACCCTGGGAACCATCTGAGGACAGGAGACACACACAAGATGCTTCATCATCACTTTGCAGAAGAGTTCAGTTACTTTCACTCAACTTGTTGAGATGAAGGAGGAAGACTCATCATGGCTTTGCTGCTCACCTGAGACAGCAGCAGCCTCCTCATTCTCTACATAACCAAAGCTCAGCAGCTTGGACATGCTGACAGCTTCTGGTTTCTTACTCTGAGACCTGCAAGACAACATCAGGGACGTCAACAACAAGAGGACATGCGTGTGGTGTGTTCACGTGTCATCAGGAACATGCGTGTGGTGTGTTTATCTGTCATCAGGAACACGCTGGACAGGAAGTCTGATCAGCTGCTGCTAGTATTGATCTGTTGAAGCTCCCTCATGCCTTGGCCACGCCCACTAACGCTAACATTCCATTTGGACCCTGAAAACCTTGACGACCACTTTGGCTGTTCATGACATTATTCTCATCATATAAAGTGGGCCAGTGTTTGTCTATGTTCAAGTATTTGGATGCATATTTGACAGAATGAGGATATTAGGATGAAGCTCGACCCGAGGATGTGTTGTACACAATGTCTAGGTCATGTGACCGTGTGTTGACTGTTCAGAGGTGAATGACATGTCACTGGGACAGACGTACACAAGAGATGTTGCACAATGCAGAGGGAAGCCAAGTCAAACAGGCACATGTTCCAGAAGAGAATGACATCTCACACATCACCATCTGTGTTCAGGGATCAGTATGCTGTCATAAAACTCATTTTTCTTGCTAATCCAAACCTCCCGATAACTCTCTATGTACACCGCTTTAGGTTGTTATGTTTTCAAGCAATTCTCTTATCTATCTAGCTATGTTATCTATCTAGCGATGTTATCTATCTAGCTATGCACATCTGCTCAGTTAGATATTATCTACAGTATCCATGGAAGCTGCTAGCTATTGGCAGGCTCGCTACAATCATGAATGTCCACTGCTGCCACCTAGTGGACACAGGCTGCCACCTAGTGAACACAGGCTGCCACCTCGTGGACACAGGCTGCCACCTAGTGGACACAGGCTGCCACCTAGTGAACACAGGCTGCCACCTCGTGGACACAGGCTGCCACCTAGTGGACACAGGCTGCCACCTAGTGGACACAGGCTGCCACCTAGTGGACACAGGCTGCCACCTAGTGGACACAGGCTGCCACCTAGTGGACACAGGCTGCCACCTAGTGGACACAGGCTGCCACCTAGTGGACACAGGCTGCTGTTGCACCTACGTTTTCTTGTACTTGCTTGCATCGAGCCGCTCCTCATCAGTTAAGGCCAGTTTCTCCATCTGGCTGCTGGCAGCGTCTCCACATTTCTGACGGTTCACAAAGTCATTTCACATGTGTCATTTCACTTCTGGGAGGAGGTCAGAAATAATGAAAACATGTCCAGGTGTTCAGAGCCAGCTGGTCACTAACAGCAGCAGAGCTTCATTGCAGGACATGAAATCAACTGGAGCTAAAGAGAGGCTGTTAAGAGAACAGAGGTTATAGAGGCCGGGGGAATCCTTAGAGAGCTGGGAGTGAGGCTGGGAGTGAGGATGGAGTGAGGCTGGGAGTGAGGCTAAGGTGAGGCTGGAGTGAAGATGGGAGTGAGGATGGGCTGAGGCTAGGAGTGAGGATGGAAGTGAGGCTGGGAGTGAGGATGGAGTGAGGCTGGGAGTGAGGATGGAGTGAGGCTGGGAGTGAGGATGATGAGGCTGGAGTGAGGCTGGAGTGAGGATGATGAGGCTGGGGTGAGGCTGGGAATGAGGATGGAGTGAGGCTGGGAGTGAGGCTGGGGTGAGGCTGGGAGTGAGGATGATGAGGCTGGGGTGAGGATGATGAGGCTGGGGTGAGGCTGGGAGTGAGGATGATGAGGCTGGAAGATGAGGCTGGGTTCACCTTCTCTCTGTCTGCCTCTCGCTCCCAGGTAGACTTGTTGTCACTTCCAAAGGGAGCATCTGGAGTACGGACTGCCTTCTCTGGTTCAGTAGGGCTGAGAGAGGACGGTCCATCATGTAGACTGGACACAATTAATGTTGGTGGTAAAATCCCAAATCTAACATGATTGGAGTTTGTGTGTTGGGGGTTTAAATTACCTGCCAGCCTGCTGGTTCTGTGAGCCTGCATTGAACCAGTCTGGGGCTTGATAAGATGGGTTCGGTTTAGACTCTGACTTGGTCTCATCATGCCAGAGCAAACCTGGAACACACACACACACAGTCAGAACACATGGAGTGACGATCTGGCAGGTCAGTTTCAGCAGCAGTGGACATGTTTACCCTTCTGTCCACCCTGTTTGGCCAGTTTCACATAGACAGAGTCGGAGTCCATGACCCCCACCCTGCGGCCCCTGCTCCTCTCCTCAGGACCCTGGTTAGCATCTTGAGACAGGCCGGGGATCTGGGATGTAGGGCCGCTTGATGTCCCGTTAACCGCCTCATCAGCATGGTAGCCGGTTTTGATACCTAAAACACATGTGTAGAGTTAAAACACTGTAGATGTGTGGTTCATATAGGACTGTAATTCGCTGCGGCTTTATCCGCATAGCTGCACAGCTCTGTCAGACCTCCTCCTCCGCCTCTAGCTATGAGCCGGCTAGTGTGTAGCCTAGCGGCCAGCAGCAGATCCCGGTGTCCCGG
The DNA here is from genome assembly GCA_030340685.1 of Protosalanx chinensis. NCBI lineage: Eukaryota > Metazoa > Chordata > Actinopteri > Osmeriformes > Salangidae > Protosalanx > Protosalanx chinensis. Next base: position 17,881,731 of record CM059319.1, read on the forward strand.
GAAGGGGCGCCGCCCCGGACCCACCCTGATCCATCAGGACCCTCCCTGATCCATCAGACCTCATCAGGCCTCAGCTCTATACTTGCCATGTTTCGTAGGTCGGTGATCAGTATCAGTATTCATTTCTATTGTTGTTTTTCTGATGGAAAATGAAGACAAAAAGCCAACATAGTCAAACATTAGCAGCTAGCCTAGCTGCGTCATTCTAACACTACAGTTAGCCAGTTAGCCTAGCTGAAGCGAGCGGCTGCGGGTTAGCATTAGCTCCAGTTAGCTCTGGGCTGTGTTAATAATTCAACATGTTCTGAGGTTCTTATCATATTAAAGCTGCTGTGTTTAATGTTAGTGTGGTTCTTAATGTGTGTGTGGTTCTCACCTCCAGCTGAGGAACAGATAAACTGCAGGACTGAACTGTCGGACTGGAACAGAACAAACTGACGATGAAGATGGAAGATTGAAGACTGAATATCAGTTAACTGCTAGTATGTTGTCATAGAAACAGGGTTGGACTGCAGGGGTGTGTTCAGGAGCACGGCGAGGGTGTGTTCAGGAGCACGGCGAGGGTGTGTTCAAGAGCACAGGAGCACAGCGAGGTGTGTTCATGAGGACAGCGAGGTTGTGTTCAAGAGCACAGCGAGGTTGTCTTCAGGAGCACAGTGAGGTTGTGTTCAGGAGCACAGCAAGGGTGTGTTCAAGAGCACAGCGAGGTTGTGTTCAAGAGCACAGCAAGGTTGTGTTCAAGAGCACAACGAGGTTGTGTTCAAGAGCACAGCAAGGGTGTGTTCAAGAGCACAGCGAGGTTGTGTTCAAGAGCACAGCAAGGTTGTGTTCAAGAGCACAACGAGGTTGTGTTCAAGAGCACAGCAGGGTTGTATTCAGGAACACAGTGAGGTTGTGTTCAAGAGCACAGCGAGGTTGTGTTCAGAAGCACAGGGAGGTTGTGTTCAGGAGCACAGCGAGGTTGTGTTCAAGAGCACAGCGAGGTTGTGTTCAGGAGCACAGCGAGGTTGTGTTCAGGAGCACAGCGAGGTTGTGTTCAAGAGCACAGCGAGGGTGTGTTCAAGAGCACAGCGAGGTTGTGTTCAAGAGCACAGCGAGGTGTGTTCATGAGCACAGCGAGGTTGTCTTCAGGAGCACAGTGAGGTTGTGTTCAAGAGCACAGCAAGGGTGTGTTCAAGAGCACAGCGAGGTTGTGTTCAAGAGCACAGCAAGGGTGTGTTCAAGAGCACAGCGAGGTTGTGTTCAAGAGCACAACGAGGTTGTGTTCAAGAGCACAGCAGGGTTGTATTCAGGAACACAGTGAGGTTGTGTTCAAGAGCACAGCGAGGTTGTGTTCAGAAGCACAGGGAGGTTGTGTTCAGGAGCACAGAGAGGTTGTGTTTAAGAGCACAGCGAGGTTGTGTTCAGGAGCACAGCGAGGTTGTGTTCAAGAGCACAGCGAGGTTGTGTTCAAGAGCACAGCGAGGTTGTGTTCAGGAGCACAGCGAGGTTGTGTTCAGGAGCACAGCGAGGTTGTGTTCAAGAGCACAGCGAGGGTGTGTTCAAGAGCACAGCGAGGTTGTGTTCAAGAGCACAGCAAGGTTGTGTTCAAGAGCACAACGAGGTTGTGTTCAAGAGCACAGCAGGGTTGTATTCAGGAACACAGCGAGGTTGTGTTCAAGAGCACAGCGAGGTTGTGTTCAGAAGCACAGGGAGGTTGTGTTCAGGAGCACAGTGAGGTTGTGTTTAAGAGCACAGCGAGGGTGTGTTCAGGAGCACAGCGAGGTTGTGTTCAGGAGCACAGCGAGGTTGTGTTCAAGAGCACAGCGAGGTTGTGTTCAGGAGCACAGCGAGGTTGTGTTCAGGAGCACAGCGAGGTTGTGTTCAAGAGCACAGCGAGGGTGTGTTCAAGAGCACAGCGAGGTTGTGTTCAAGAGCACAGCAAGGTTGTGTTCAAGAGCACAACGAGGTTGTGTTCAAGAGCACAGCAGGGTTGTATTCAGGAACACAGCGAGGTTGTGTTCAAGAGCACAGCGAGGTTGTGTTCAGAAGCACCGGGAGGTTGTGTTTAAGAGCACAGCGAGGGTGTGTTCAGGAGCACAGCGGGGTTGTGTTCAGGAGCACAGCGAGGTTGTGTTCAAGAGCACAGCGAGGTTGTGTTCAGGAGCACAGCGAGGTTGTGTTCAAGAGCACAGCGAGGTTGTGTTCAGGAGCACAGCGAGGTTGTGTTCAGGAGCACAGCGAGGTTGTGTTCAAGAGCACAGCGAGGGTGTGTTCAAGAGCACAGCGAGGTTGTGTTCAAGAGCACAGCAAGGTTGTGTTCAAGAGCACAATGAGGTTGTGTTCAAGAGCACAGCAGGGTTGTATTCAGGAACACAGCGAGGTTGTGTTCAAGAGCACAGCGAGGTTGTGTTCAGAAGCACAGGGAGGTTGTGTTCAGGAGCACAGTGAGGTTGTGTTTAAGAGCACAGCGAGGGTGTGTTCAGGAGCACAGCGAGGTTGTGTTCAGGAGCACAGCGAGGTTGTGTTCAAGAGCACAGCGAGGTTGTGTTCAGGAGCACAGCGAGGTTGTGTTCAGGAGCACAGCGAGGTTGTGTTCAAGAGCACAGCGAGGGTGTGTTCAAGAGCACAACGAGGTTGTGTTCAAGAGCACAGCAGGGTTGTATTCAGGAACACAGCGAGGTTGTGTTCAAGAGCACAGCGAGGTTGTGTTCAGAAGCACCGGGAGGTTGTGTTTAAGAGCACAACGAGGGTGTGTTCAGGAGCACAGCGAGGTTGTGTTCAGGAGCACAGCGAGGTTGTGTTCAAGAGCACAGCGAGGTTGTGTTCAGGAGCACAGCGAGGTTGTGTTCAAGAGCACAGCGAGGTTGTGTTCAAGAGCACAGCGAGGTTGTGTTCAGGAGCACAGCGAGGTTGTGTTCAGGAGCACAGCGAGGTTGTGTTCAAGAGCACAGCGAGGTTGTGTTCAGGAGCACAGCGAGGTTGTGTTCAAGAGCACAGCGAGGTTGTGTTCAAGAGCACAGCGAGGTTGTGTTCAGGAGCACAGCGAGGTTGCTACGCGGCATGTTTGTGTTCCAGGAGTGTTTTTGTATACGAATGTTTACAACGTAATGAACTGAAACTTACATTGCTAGACACATGAGTCAAGTCCATTAACCAACTTGTCTGAAAGGTTAGGAAATCATACAATTAAAATTTGGCGATTGTGGAACTGGAAAGATAAATTTAGTTCTGTAAAGGACGAATCTTTCTTAATAGTGTAGTGACGTGATCCTGGTGCCACCTGGTGTTGGACACGAGCAGGAGAGCTGACGGTGTCATTACAAAGAGACTGAGCAGCAACACGGTCTGATACACTCAGCCAAGTTACATACCGCAGAGTTACACACAGACAAGTCACACACAGACAAGCTACACTCAGCTGCTTTAGGTTCACTTTGGCTTCTGAATTCCGCCTGAAATCCTCCTTATTCTGCTGGTCTGGTTGTTGGTCTGGTTGAAGGCAGCTGGTTCCTGGTTCAGACACACAGAAGCGGGATTGTCGGGAGATGTTGAAGATGTTGGAGCAGCAGGTCTGAAGCTCCTCCAGCTAAACCAGCAGATCTCCGGACATCTTCTCACTCATGCCAGGTGAGTTTAAGAGCTTTTTAATGCAACACTTTCAGCAGAAGTTCACATATGGAATCTAGACTGGAGTTCAGTCGTGTTAGTTTAATTTAGGAACACGGACAGACTGGATGGTAAAGATGTAGCCTGTTAGCATCGTGAGAACCAATAAGTACCAAAAGAAGAGAAATAAGAGCTTTTAGACGAACAAATTACACATTTAAGGTGAGTCTGACGGACAGTAGTCTAGCGAAGGGACGCGAACAACAAAGCGACACCAGCTAGTTTCCGCGATTAACAAGTAATTCTGAACAACAACAGATTATATTTCTAAGTGACATTAAATTCTCGTTATAAGTGAGTTTTGACTCATGACTTGAAGGTGAGGAGACAGTCTGTGTTTCTGATGGAGGTGGGGAGTTGATTCCACCATTGGGGAGCCAGACAGGGGAAGAGTTTGTGTTGGGCTCTGGGGGTCTTGAGGGGGGGTACCACTAGGGTTAGAGGAGGACTGTAGGTGGGGGGCAGGGGTGTAAGGCTGGAGGAGAGAGGGTGTAAGGCTGGAGGAGAGAGCAGGGGTGTAAGGCTGGAGGAGAGAGGACAGGGGTGTAAGGCTGGAGGAGAGGACAGGGGTGTAAGGCTGGAGGAGAGAGCAGGGGTGTAAGGCTGGAGGAGAGAGCAGGGGTGTAAGGCTGGAGGAGAGAGCAGGGGTGTAAGGCTGGAGGAGAGAGGACAGGGGTGTAAGGCTGGAGGAGAGAGCAGGGGTGTAAGGCTGGAGGAGAGAGCAGGGGTGTAAGGCTGGAGGAGAGAGCAGGGGTGTAAGGCTGGAGGAGAGAGCAGGGGTGTAAGGCTGGAGGAGAGGACAGGGGTGTAAGGCTGGAGGAGAGAGCAGGGGTGTAAGGCTGGAGGAGAGAGCAGGGGTGTAAGGCTGGAGGAGAGAGCAGGGGTGTAAGGCTGGAGGAGAGAGCAGGGGTGTAAGGCTGGAGGAGAGAGCAGGGGTGTAAGGCTGGAGGAGAGAGCAGGGGTGTAAGGCTGGAGGAGAGGACAGGGGTGTAAGGCTGGAGGAGAGAGCAGGGGTGTAAGGCTGGAGGAGAGAGCAGGGGTGTAAGGCTGGAGGAGAGAGCAGGGGTGTAAGGCTGGAGGAGAGAGCAGGGGTGTAAGGCTGGAGGAGAGGACAGGGGTGTAAGGCTGGAGGAGAGAGCAGGGGTGTAAGGCTGGAGGAGAGGACAGGGGTGTAAGGCTGGAGGAGAGAGCAGGGGTGTAAGGCTGGAGGAGAGAGGACAGGGGTGTAAGGCTGGAGGAGAGAGCAGGGGTGTAAGGCTGGAGGAGAGAGCAGGGGTGTAAGGCTGGAGGAGAGAGGTGATATAGCTCGGGTCAGTCCCATTCACTGCTCGGAAGGTCAGCACCAGGGTCTTGAATCTGACTTTTGGTTTAGCTGGATTGAAGATGTTGGTTAGTCTGACATTGCAACTGGTTGCCTCTGGTACACTAGGGGGGGCGGGGGTGGGGGGTGTGGAGGGTCTCGTTGTCATGCAGATTTGGTGAGCATCACACTGGGTGCCCATCAGAGCCCCATCACCATCACAATGGGCCCTCAAGTCCCGGGGGGGGGGGGGGGGGGGGGGAGAGATCTCTAACTGTTTAAAGACATTGATTAGGCTAAAGGCTCATGTTGGGTCACCTCCTAGTGAGAGAACCTGGTGATTGTGGGTTCAAGTTTTCAACATTTCACACCCTAATGCCTAATCTAATCAATGAAGTTAAAGTGTAGCTGAAATGTCTACAACATTCCAACAGTACAGCTGAAATATGCAGTTTTATTTGAAAGGTGTGTTTAAGAAATAGTGGCTTTTACAGTATATTCTTAATCTCAGTTAAGCTCCTGTGTGCCCCAAACACAACTCTATTAAAGACAGTAATACGCGCTCTGTCAAGCATTAAGGGTCGGGGCAGCTTCTTTGTGTCCTGTGTCATACGTAGTTAGTTAAGAGTTAGTCTTCAGAGTGAGTGAGTTAGATTGTGTTAGCTAGTCTGACAGGACGTACCAGTACAGACGGAGACATCATTGTTTTCTATCCAGGTGGCAGACAGACCAGCCCATCGCTTTGAAAAGGATTTGAATGTGTGTTTTTCATGCTGATGAGATGCTGTTTACATGGTGCAGATGGTGTGACCTCATGAAACACATCAGTAGACGAGGTTTGGATGGAAACAAACCATGTAGCACATGTTCATTTCTGTCTCATGTAAACCTCTGAACAAAGCCTCATGTTCTGTATGATCTATGTCATAGATCTGGTTACTGCTATAGTGCCTCTGTCCTGCAGGCAGCCTGCTGGTTTGTGAGTGTGTGTGTGTGTGTGTGTGTGTGTGGGGGGGGGGTGCCGTCTGGGAGCCGTCTCTCTGCCTCCCTGTGACATCAGCCTCACTCTGGGCCTCTCCCTCAGCCTCTCTCTGAGCCTCAGCCTCTCCCTGAGCCTCTCCCTCAGCCTCTCTCTGGGCCTCTCCCTCAGCCTCTCCCTCAGCCTCTCTCTGAGCCTCAGCCTCTCCCTCAGCCTCTCTCTGGGCCTCTCCCTCAGCCTCTCCCTCAGCCTCTCTCTGGCTCCAGCCAACTCAGACAGCCGTGTCCTGGAGTCTGCTGATAGCAGCCAGATAGCAGGTCGTCAGTCAGTCTGGACACACACACACACACACAGCTTGTGCTTAGTAGAGGAGGTGAATTAACTGACTTGACCACTTGCTAAGGCTCTAGTTCTGTTTCTGAATTGGTTTCAGGTCGGAATATAAATAATAAATAAATAAAGTTGGAATATCGGAATTTATCACTGCCATAGTTTGAAAGAGATCATTCTGAACACTCAGATACTGGGGTTGACATTAAACCGTAAAAAAAAAAAAAAGCTTTTGAGAATCCACTAGGTGTACGAATAAATACATTATAATTCCTTAATCTTGTCTTTTTTCCAGTCTTCAGTAATCTGCTAGGTTGTTTGTCAGGTCTGATCTTCAGCAGCACCTGAAGCTGTTAGCTGTTTTCTCTCTTGACTGTCTGACACACAAGGTTAAAGATGAATTATTCTTCACTGATATGGTTTAATGCTGCCGTATTCATAGTTTGGACATAGGCAGGGCATTTGCTTTCTAACTCCAGTGCCTAGACTTCAAACAAATGATTACCACACTCTGTGTATCCACTTCGATTAGAGCCAAGCTGCTGCCCTCTCCACAGCATCCATCCTGCAGATGGACTTCCAGACAACTGGGAAGTGTCTAATTTACCCACAGGGCCTGAGCATTTCAAAAAGCAGAGGAGAGAGAGGGAGAGAGAGAGGGGGGGGGAGAGAGAGAGAGAGGGGGGAGAGAGAGAGAGGGAGAGAGAGGGGGGGGGAGAGAGAGAGAGGGGGGGAGAGAGAGAGGGGGGGGGAGAGAGAGAGGGGAGAGGGGGAGAGGGAGAGAGAGAGGGGAGAGAGAGAGAGAGAGGGGGGGGAGAGAGAGAGGGGGGGGGAGAGAGGGGGAGGGAGGGAGAGGGAGAGAGAGAGCAAGGGGAGAGAGAGAGATAGAGAGAGAGAGAGGGGGGAGAGAGAGAGAGAGAGAAGCGTTCTTAGACAGCAATCATTTCTGTGAGCACAGTAATTTGGCTGTCAGAAGCAGCTGGCAGTGGGCTGGAACAATGTGAGCACAGGGAGAAGTCCTGCTCCCACTGTGCTGGGATCAACTTACAGCAGCCTGTGCTGCACCCTGCCTCTGCTGCACCCTGCCTGTGATGCACCCTGCCTGTGCTGCACCCTGCCTGTGCTGCACCCTGCCTGTGATGCACCCTGCCTCTGCTGCACCCTGCCTGTGCTGCACCCTGCCCTGCACCCTGCCTGCGCTGCACCCTGCCTGTGCTGCACCCTGCCTGTGCTGCACCCTGCCTGCGCTGCACCCTGCCTGCGCTGCACCCTGCCTGCGCTGCACCCTGCCTGTGCTGCACCCTGCCTGTGCTGCACCCTGCCTGTGCTGCACCCTGCCTCCATACACACACAGACGTCTTCAAGTGTGAGCAGTAAGCCTGTACCCGGCGCCCCCAGGGCTCCCACCAGGGGGAGGTTAGCCAACCAGTCGGGGAGTGAGGGGGAGTGAGGGGGAGTGAGGGGGAGGAGGGGTCACAGTATGTGTCTGTGTGAGGGGGGGAGAGAGAGGGGGAGAGAGAGGGGGGAGGCCAGGACATGGCTCAGAGTCACACAGACACACAGACTCTTTAAGGATCCATCTACTGGACTGTGTGTGAGTGTTGCTCATGCTGACATGCCAGTAAGTTGGGCAGCAGGCATGGAGGCAGGCAGGGCAGCAGGCATGGAGGCAGGCAGGGCAGCAGGCATGGAGGCAGACAGGGCAGCAGGCATGGAGGCAGACAGGGCAGCAGGCATGGAGGCAGGCAGGGCAGCAGGCATGGAGGCAGGCAGGGCAGCAGCAGCAGGCAGGGCAGCAGCAGGCAGGGCAGCAGCAGCAGACAGGGCAGCAGCAGGCAGGGCAGCAGCAGGCAGGGCAGCAGCAGCAGACAGGGCAGCAGCAGGCAGGGAGGCAGGCAGGGCAGCAGCAGCAGACAGGGCAGCAGCAGGCAGGGCAGCAGCAGCAGACAGGGCAGCAGCAGGCAGGGAGGCAGGCAGGGCAGCAGCAGCAGACAGGGCAGCAGCAGGCAGGGCAGCAGCAGCAGACAGGGCAGCAGCAGCAGACAGGGCAGCAGCAGGCAGGGAGGCAGGGCAGGCTGCTCTGTGTGGATCTCCTCATCCTCAATAGCTTTTTAGGATAGGCTCTTTGTCTGCATGTTATTTTTAGTCAAAATCCTTGAGCCTTTAATAATCATAAGCCTTGTGCAGCCCAAACATATCACGAGTCGTCTGGAACCAGCGGTACAGCCATCTTAGTGAGAGGCAGGAAGTGGAGGCAGGCGGGGCGTGCTTGTCACCCCAACCAGACTTTGGTCCTCCTTCAGTACTCCAGTGTCTGCTGCCAGCTGGGGGTCACCCCTCCCCCTCCCCCCTCTGATGGCTCTCTTCAGTCTGTTATTGATTTCTGTTTGTCTCTGTGCAAATGTGGGGGAAAGGAAAGTGAACTGAGAGAGAGAGAGACATAAAGAGAGAGAGACATAAAGAGAGAGAGACATAAAGAGAGAGAGACATAAAGAGAGAGAGAGAGACATAAAGAGAGAGAGACATAAAGAGAGAGAGAGAGACATAAAGAGAGAGAGACATAAAGAGAGAGAGAGAGAGAGACATAAAGAGAGAGAGAGAGACATAAAGAGAGAGAGAGAGACATAAAGAGAGAGAGGGAGACATAAAGAGAGAGAGAGAGACATAAAGAGAGAGAGGGAGACATAAAGAGAGAGAGAGAGACATAAAGAGAGAGAGGGAGACATAAAGAGAGAGAGAGAGACATAAAGAGAGAGAGGGAGACATAAAGAGAGAGAGGGAGACATAAATAGAGAAAGAGAGAGAGAGACATAAAGAGAGAGAGAGAGACATAAAGAGAGAGAGGGAGACATAAATAGAGAAAGAGAGAGAGAGACATAAAGAGAGAGAGAGAGACATAAAGAGAGAGAGGGAGACATAAAGAGAGAGAGAGACATAAAGAGAGAGAGGGAGACATAAATAGAGAAAGAGAGAGAGAGACATAAAGAGAGAGAGAGACATAAAGAGAGAGAGGGAGACATAAATAGAGAAAGAGAGAGAGAGACATAAAGAGAGAGAGAGAGACATAAAGAGAGAGAGGGAGACATAAAGAGAGAGAGAGACATAAAGAGAGAGAGGGAGACATAAATAGAGAAAGAGAGAGAGAGACATAAAGAGAGAGAGAGACATAAAGAGAGAGAGACATAAAGAGAGAGAGGGAGAGACAGATAGTTGGAGCGAGAGAAATGTAGAGAGAGAGACAGGTAGTTGGAAAGAGAGACAGATAGTTGGAGAGAGAGAAAGACAGATAGTTGGAGCGAGAGAAAGGTATTTGGAGAGAGAGACAGGTAGTTGGAGAGACAGGTAGTTGGAGAGAGGGAGACAGGCTGGGGGAGGGAAGGAGACAGTCTGTAGTGCTTCTGGTGTCTCTGTCTCTCCCCATCATCCTCCTCCTGCCCTAGAGACGCTCTGCAATACACATTTTATGAGTGCTTGACTGGCTTCAACCCTCTTCCCTCAGAGCTGTTAGAGGGAAGCCTGTGTTTGAGTTCCTTCCTGCCCCAGTCTGAATCTGGGCTCACCAGGAGGTGACACAGTGGTGCCACTCCTGGGGTGGTTGAGCAGTTCCCCCCCCCCCCCCCTCTCTTTTCACCTGGAAGGGGGCTTGGATGATGAATGTAGACTCTAGTCTTGTAAGCTGATTATCTTATTTTGTGTTGGGGTTGTAACAAGCAATATGGGTTCACACAATTATGCAAGGTATACTAACATACACTATATTACCAAAAGTATTTGGTCACCCATCCAAACGGTTGCACAATTTTATAGTAGGTAGATCACTTTGACTCTGTCCTTTTGTAAGTAGCTCGCATGCTGAAAAAGTGTGTGCACCCCTGCTGTAGAGCAACATGTGTTGGCTGAACAGAGCATGTGTCTCTCAGTATTAAGAAAATCCTTTCTTTGTCCCCCAGAGGGGAAGTTTCAGTAAAGAGAGTCTTCAGATCAAATGGAGGTCTGACATACAGAGCAGGTCTATTCCAGGGCTGTGATATTAATAGTGTATCATAATAAGTTGATGGCAGTTGAAGAGGAAACGTAAGGAAGTTGTTTTTGGTGTGGAAGATTTGTGGGAGTGTAGTTCCCTCTGGATGTGTGAGTCTGAGGAGAGTCTGAGGAGATTCTGAGGAGAGTCTGAGGAGAGTCTGAGGAGAGTCTGAGGAGATTCTGAGGAGAGTCTGAGGAGAGTCTGAGGAGAGTCTGAGGAGACTATGAGGAGAGTCTGAGGAGATTCTGAGGAGACTGGGGAGATTCTGAGGAGACTATGAGGAGAGTCTGAGGAGATTCTGAGGAGACTATGAGGAGATTCTGAGGAGATTCTGAGACTCTGCAACACTCTGAACATCTGCACAGCCACTGAGCTTCAGGTGATGTTACTGTCTGGTTCACTCAAATAGAACACATACAAGTGGATGTGACTCCTTACCTGAAGCTACATGATGTGACTCCTTACCTGAAGCTACATGCTGTGACTCCTTACCCGAAGCTACATGCTGTGACTCCTTACCTGAAGCTACATGCTGTGACTCCTTACCTGAAGCTACATGCTGTGACTCCTTACCTGAAGCTACATGCTGTGACTCCTTACCTGAAGCTACATGCTGTGACTCCTTACCTGAAGCTACATGATGTGACTCCTTACCTGAAGCTACATGCTGTGACTCCTTACCTGAAGCTACATGCTGTGACTCCTTACCTGAAGCTACATGATGTGACTCCTTACCTGAAGCTACATGCTGTGACTCCTTACCTGAAGCTACATGCTGTGACTCCTTACCTGAAGCTACATTATGTGACTCCTTACCTGAAGCTACATGATTTGACTCCTTACCTGAAGCTACATGATGTGACTCCTTACCTGAAGCTACATGATGTGACTCCTTACCTGAAGCTACATGATTTGACTCCTTACCTGAAGCTACATGATGTGACTCCTTACCTGAAGCTACATGCTGTGACTCCTTACCTGAAGCTGCATACTGTGACTCCTTGTGTCTGTCAGAAAGGCTGCAGAAACAGAACTGGGCGTGACGGGAACCCCCCCGGGTCATAAACACAGTGTTAGCAAGAGGATGTTAGAGCATCAAGCAGCTGGTCCTAGTGATGTGCTGCTGTGGGAGAACAGTGTTTGTGGTGTTAATAACTCCAGTTTTGGAGTCCTCAGGACTGAACACAGGATACTGCTGCTTTGTCTGGAATCACCTCAGCTGTGGGGCTGCAATGTCGGCTGAGTGTTTTACTCTCCAGCCTGAAGGGGATTGAAATTCACTCAGCTCAACTTGGCCAGTTAGTTAGTGGTTGTGGGGTTGTTAGCAGTCTGTGGTCATATCTCTGACGCCTCCTGGCTCTCCTCTAACACAGCATGTGTGTCCAGCCTGAGAAAGGGCTCAGTGATACAAATCAAGGTGCGCTTTTCCAGAACAGTGTCCTTGCTTGCAGACTCTAGTACCCAGTGAGAAGGTCCTTCTGAGGGAGAATGTTTGTTCACGCCTCAGTCTGCAAACATTGCTGAAGGTTATAAAGTAGCTGTTTGAATTGGCCCCATGTGGAGTGGAGTGATGGAGGTTCAACAATGGCTGTTTCAGTACCATGGTGATGACTTGGGGCACTTTACTGGACATTATCTCTTTACAGATAAAGTTGGGTACCAAACTCTGGTGATAATATGACATTGGTAATTTTATGACTTATGTACGTGACCGAATCACTCGCAGATTTCTGTTCCTCATTTTGGTTCCATTTAAATGCCTGAATGGCCAATTGATTTCCTTACAGAATTCACATAAATCAAATCAAAATGTATTTGTATTGGCCTTTTTACACGCAATGTCACAGAGGGCGGGAGGGGTGGGAGGAGGGAGGAGGGGTGGGAGGAGGGAGGAGGGGTGGGAGGGTGAGTTGATTCAAACAGTCCATTCATTTGCATGTGATTACATTCCTAACGCTGTGCGACAAGAGACTGGTGACTGAAGTCCTGAAGAGCTGGAGGCTGATGGGCCTTGAGGCTGGTGGGGCTGATGGGGCTGGAGGCTGATGGGGTTAAAAGCTGATGGGGCTGGAGGCTGATGGGCCTGGAGGCTGGTGGGCCTGGAGGACACAGTAAATACCATGTTTGTGTAACTTGCATGGCGAATTAAAACAAATTCTGATTCTTTTGATGAAGTTGATGGGGCTGAGGGGGCTGATGAGGCTGGTGAGGCTGAGGGGGCTGGTGAGGCTGAGGGGGCTGATGAGGCTGAGGGGGCTGTAGATCCACAGGGTTATCTGGGACAGCCTGGAGCTTCTCACTTGATCTCTTTAATCTCCTATTTGATGAAGTCCACAGCGAGGGAGGAGATTTCCAAAGGTTAATTCGTATTTTCTTCTAATGGGCAGATTGTGTGATTGCTCGCTCCCCCTCCAGTTGTAGTCTGTGTAGAAGAGAGCTGTAATTAACATGGCTGTGTCCCCCCCCCCCCCCCCCTCCTCTGGGTCGTCTCTGACTTGACTTCAGGTTGGTGTTCGATGACACATGAAAGCTTGGGCGACGCCCCTACTTGCAGCTCCAAATGGAGCCTGAATATGCATGTGAAACTGCAGCAATGTCAACAACAACTGTGATTAATCACAGGATGAGTTCAACAGCTCAGCCAGCCAGTCAGTCAGCCGGGGCAGCCAGCCAGTCGGGGCAGCCAGCCAGGCAGCCAGCCAGTCAGTCAGCCGGGGCAGCCAGCCAGTCGGGGCAGCCAGCCAGGCAGTCAGCCAGCCGGGGCAGCCAGCCAGTCGGGGCAGCCAGCCAGGCAGTCAGCCAGTCGGGGCAGTGCTGACACAGTTGCTCTGGGTCTGAGACGCTGAGTGCTGCAGTGTTGCTGTCCACCTCCTGGTCTGAGTCCAGTTCTCCAAGGTGGGCTTGAGGACGTTCTCTCCTGCTCCTCTGTGTCCTCCCAGTCACCAGGAACATGACCAGATAGAGCTCTGTCAAGAACTCCAGCCCTATTCCCAGCCCTCCCTCTCCCCCAAGCCCTCTCCCTCTCCCAGCCCTCCACACTTCCCTGGCTATGTTGTGTATCTGCAGCCTTGCCAGGCTGCCAGGTTGCCCAGACACAGACTCCGCCTCCTGCCTCTCTCCCAGCGCCATGACTCAGCAGAACCTGCAGGGTCCCAGGCTGTCTGCCCAGACACAGCACCAGACCACAGCACCAGACCACAGCACCAGACCACAGCACCAGACCACAGCATCAGACCACAGCATCAGACCACAGCACCAGACCACAGCATCAGACCACAGCACCAGACCACAGCATCAGACCACAGCACCAGCCACAGCACCAGACCACAGCATCAGACCACAGCACCAGACCACAGCACCAGACCACAGCATCAGACCACAGCACCAGACCACAGCATCAGACCACAGCACCAGACCACAGCATCAGACCACAGCATCAGACCACAGCACCAGACCACAGCATCAGACCACAGCATCATTCCAGAGCTGCACTTCTCAATGTGTTCTGCAGATGCTGGCCTTGTTTGTCTCCCTCTCAGAAGCCATCTGAGCTGGGCTAAATCAGGACTGTCTGCCACTCCCCTCCCCAGCCCTCCCCAGCCCTCCCCAGCCTTCCCCAGCCCTCCCCAGCCCTCCCCAGCCCTCCCCAGCCCTCCCCAGCCCTCCCCTCCTGCAGCAGTCTGGCACCCCACCCCCCAGGCCCTCTCGCCTGGACAGTTGAATCTAAAGCGAGGCTCCTGGGTCTGGTTCTTGTCTGTGGTATCAGGTTTTGAGCTCTTCCTCTCTCATCAGTCTTGTTGTTGAGAGGGTGATGATGATATTCAGACCACAGACTCCACCAGTGATGGACAGCAGAGAATGAAGCCCTCCATTTACTTCCAGTGATTGAGCCTGTTAAATGGTGGCCTGATGGAAGATGTAGTCAGGCTAGTTCACTGAGGTGATCGATCTGTTACAGATGGATTCTGTGGTCTCCAGACACTCCTAGAATTATCTTGGGAAGATCAGTGTCTTGTTAGCAGGCAGTCCTGCAGGGTCCACACCTCACACCCCACTTCTCTGTCTCCTGCTCTCCCCCTGCCTGCCCCTGCTCTCCCCCTGCCTGCCCCTGCCTGCCCCTGCTCTCCCCCTGCTCTCCCCCTGCCTGCCCCTGCCTGCCCCTGCTCTCCCCCTGCCTGCCCCTGCTCTCCCCCTGCCTGCCCCTGCTCTCCCCCTGCCTGCCCCTGCCTGCCCCTGCCTGCCCCTGCTCTCCCCCTGCCTGCCCCTGCCTGCCCCTGCTCTCCCCCTGCCTGCCCCTGCTCTCCCCCTGCCTGCCCCTGCCTGCCCCTGCTCTCCCCCTGCCTGCCCCTGCTCTCCCCCTGCCTGCCCCTGCTCTCCCCCTGCCTGCCCCTGCTCTCCCCCTGCCTGCCCCTGCTCTCCCCCTGCTCTCCCCCTGCCTGCCCCTGCCTGCCCCTGCTCTCCCTCCTGCCTGCCCCTGCTCTCTCCCTGCCTGCCCCTGCTCTCCCCCTGCCTGCCCCTGCCTGCCCCTGCTCTCCCCCTGCCTGCTCTCCCTCCTGCCTGCCCCTGCTCTCCCCCTGCCTGCCCCTGCCTGCCCCTGCTCTCCCCCTGCCTGCTCTCCCCCTGCCTGCCCCTGCCTGCCCCTGCTCTCCCCCTGCTCTCCCCCTGCCTGCCCCTGCCTGCCCCTGCTCTCCCCCTGCCTGCCCCTGCCTGCCCCTGCTCTCCCTCCTGCCTGCCCCTGCTCTCCCTCCTGCCTGCCCCTGCTCTCTCCCTGCCTGCCCCTGCTCTCCCCCTGCCTGCCCCTGCCTGCCCCTGCTCTCCCCCTGCCTGCTCTCCCCCCTGCCTGCCCCTGCTCTCCCTCCTGCCTGCCCCTGCTCTCCCCCCTGCCTGCCCCTGCTCTCCCCCCTGCCTGCCCCTGCTCTCCCCCCTGTCCTCCTGCCCTCTTGTTGCCCCCTGGCTGTTATCCCCTTCCCCCTGGCTGAGTCTAAATCCCTGCCCCTTGTCCTCCCTGCCCCCCCCCCCCTTGTCCCCCCAGCATGTGTGTGTCCTGCTCAGACTCTGCTGTCTGGCTCGTGCTAACATGACGTGTTTAATCATTTCTGTGTGTGAGACGAGAGCAAAGCATCAACACTGAGAACAGGATGCTTCTAGAAGTCATCTAGTCTGGTTCCAGGGCTGCTTTGTGAGGTTTGGATGTTTTCACCTGTCAGGGGTGTAAAAACACGACTCTTTTAATGTACAGCAACACTGAAGGACTCGTCTGAGCCGCTTTATAAATGATATTATGTGGGCTTCATCCCCCCTGCTGTGTTCTCCTCTTCCTCCTCTCCCTCCCCATTCTGTCTGCTCCCTTCTCTGCCAAGCTGCCTCTCTCTCTCTCTCACACACACACACACACACCGTCTCACTTTTATCTGGCAGCCAATAGGAAGGCACCGGTCTCCCCATTGCTTGCCACTCAACGCCTTGTTGCCAGGACAACAGGAAGGCATGAGACCCACTTAACTTGAGCATTCCAAACTTTGTGTTTGACTGAAAACAATTGAAGGTATTTCTGCCTTTCTAACCAGGTCCTCTCCTAGCAGGTCCAACATGGCAGACAGCACCTCACTCCTCCTGCTCTGCAGCCTGATGCTGCTGCCCTCATCCACACCGCAAGGTAGGTTACACAGCCTGGAAACACACACACCCCCCAGCCTGGACACACACACACCCCAGCCTGACACACACACACCCCAGCCTGACACACACACACTCTCCCCCTGTCTGCCTCCCTCTCCCCCTGTCTGCCTCCCTTTCCCTCTGTCTGCCTCCCTCTCCCCCCTGTCTGCCTCCCTCTCCCTCTGTCTGCCTCCCTCTCCCCCCTGTCTGCCTCCCTCTCCCCCTGTCTGCCTCCCTCTCCCCGTCTGCCTCCCTCTCCCCCTGTCTGCCTCCCTCTCCCCCTGTCTGCCTCCCTCTCCCCCTGTCTGCCTCCCTCTCCCCCTGTCTGCCTCCCTTTCCCTCTGTCTGCCTCCCTCTCCCCCCTGTCTGCCTCCCTCTCCCCCTGTCTGCCTCCCTCTCCCCCTGTCTGCCTCCCTTTCCCTCTGTCTGCCTCCCTCTCCCCCTGTCTGCCTCCCTCTCCCCCTGTCTGCCTCCCTCTCCCCCTGTCTGCCTCCCTTTCCCTCTGTCTGCCTCCCTCTCCCCCCTGTCTGCCTTCCTCTCCCCCTGTCTGCCTCCCTCCCCCCTGCTGTCTCTCAGCATTTTAGCCACTGCAGTACTGTGCTCTCAGAGACAGGAGGAGTGAGGGAGTCTCTGTGGAGGCTGACTAGACACGCCCCCTCCAGGCACTGTTACAGGGTGATGGAGAGAGTCAAGGACGATAAAGCACATAGTCTGCTAGTGTAGAGTTAACCTGTTAGTGAGGAGTTAGTCTGCTAGTGATGAGTTAGTCTGCTAGTGAGGAGTTTGTCTCATAGTGATGAGTTAGTCTGCTAGTAATGAGTTAGTCTTCTAGTGAGGAGTTAGTCTGCTAGCGAGGAGTTAGTCTGCTAGTGATGAGTTAGTCTGCTAGTGAGGAGTTGGTCTGCTAGTGAAGAGTTAACCTGTTAGTGAGGAGTTAGTCTGCTAGTGATGAGTTAGTCAGCTAGTGAGGAGTTAGTCTGATAGTGATTAGTTAGTCTGCCAGTGGGGAATTAGTCTGCTAGTGAGGAGTTAGTCTGCTAGTGAGGAGTTAGTCTGCTAGTGAGGAGTTTGTTTGATAGTGAGCAGTTAGTCTCCTAGTGAGGAGTTAGTCTGCTAGTGAGGAGTTAGTCAGCTAGTGAGGAGTTAGTCTGATAGTGATTAATTAGTCTGCTAGTGATGAGTTAGTCTGCTAGTGAGGAGTCACTAGTCAAGGACGATAAAGCACATAGTCTGCTAGTGAAGAGTTAACCTGTTAGTGAGGAGTTAGTCTGCTAGTGAGGAGTTAGTCTGCTAGTGAGGAGTTTGTCTCATAGTGATGAGTTAGTCTGCTAGTGAGGATTTAGTCTGCTAGTGAGGAGTTTGTCTCATAGTGATGAGTTAGTCTGCTAGTAATGAGTTAGTCTTCTAGTGAGGAGTTAGTCTGCTAGCGAGGAGTTAGTCTGCTAGTGATGAGTTAGTCTGCTAGTAATGAGTTAGTCTTCTAGTGAGGAGTTAGTCTGCTAGCGAGGAGTTAGTCTGCTAGTGATGAGTTAGTCTGCTAGTGAGGAGTTAGTCTGCTAGTGAAGAGTTAACCTGTTAGTGAGGAGTTAGTCTGCTAGTGATGAGTTAGTCTGCTAGCGAGGAGTTAGTCTGCTAGTGATGAGTTAGTCTGCTAGTAATGAGTTAGTCTTCTAGTGAGGAGTTAGTCTGCTAGCGAGGAGTTAGTCTGCTAGTGATGAGTTAGTCTGCTAGTGAGGAGTTAGTCTGCTAGTGAAGAGTTAACCTGTTAGTGAGGAGTTAGTCTGCTAGTGATGAGTTAGTCAGCTAGTGAGGAGTTAGTCTGATAGTGATTAGTTAGTCTGCCAGTGAGGAGTTAGTCTGCTAGTGAGGAGTTAGTCTGCTAGTGAGGAGTTTGTTTGATAGTGAGCAGTTAGTCTCCTAGTGAGGAGTTAGTCTGCTAGTGAGGAGTTAGTCAGCTAGTGAGGAGTTAGTCTGATAGTGATTAGTTAGTCTGCTAGTGATGAGTTAGTCTGCTAGTGAGGAGTCACTAGTCAAGGACGATAAAGCACATAGTCTGCTAGTGAAGAGTTAACCTGTTAGTGAGGAGTTAGTCTGCTAGTGAGGAGTTAGTCTGCTAGTGAGGAGTTTGTCTCATAGTGATGAGTTAGTCTGCTAGTGAGGAGTTAGTCTGCTAGTGAGGAGTTTGTCTCATAGTGATGAGTTAGTTTCCTGGTGATGAGTTAACCTGTTTGTGATGAGTTAGTCCGCTAGCATAAACATGAAAGGTGATGTGTGTGTTTGTCCAGATACAGGGATCATCAGCAGCAGTGAGTGTGCGTGTGACAAAGAGTCATGTGACTCTCGAGGTCGGTGTTTTGGTCAGCAGTGTTACTCCTCCCTCTCCTTCCACAACGGAACACTGCTCCAGGAGAAAGGGTGCATTGTGGGTAGTGGTCAGGGGCCCATAAGCTGCACAAATCCTCCTTCCCCTGACCTGGTGGTAAAATGCTGCCATGGCGACCTCTGTAACCAGAACATCACCATGGAAACCCCAACCAGAGGTGAGTGTTGTCGTATGGTGTCCACCTACAAGCTGCAGTGGTGTAACAAACTAACTCTACACTGTGTGACATCATGACAGTGTGACATCATGACAGTGTGACATCATGACAGTGTGACATCATGACAGTGTGACATCATGACAGTATGACATCATGACAGTATGACATCATGACAGTATGACATCATGACTGTGTGACATCATGACTGTGTGACATCATGACAGTATGACATCATGACAGTGTGACATCATGACAGTGTTACAGTGTGACATCATGACTGTATGACATCATGCCAGTGTGACATCATGACAGTGTTACAGTGTGACATCATGACTGTATGACATCATGCCAGTGTGACATCATGACAGTGTTACAGTGTGACATCATGACAGTGTTACAGTGTGACATCATGACTGTATGACAGTGTGACATCATGACATCATGACAGTGTGACATTGTTGCAGTGTGACATCATGACAATGTGACATCATGACATCATTACAGTATAACCACGTCTTGCACCTAACATTTTTACTCTCCTTTAAATGTGTGTGATTAAAAAAATATATAAACATTCTGACATGGGTCTTGGTTATTTACAAAACTATTTAGTAATCCATACAGTGCAACAAATCAGTGTCTGAACGTAAGTGTGCAACACAATAGAATATAGTTTTCCAGCTTGTTTCATGGTGGGGCTCTAAACCAAACCTTCCCCTGCTGCTGGCCATGTGTGGAGCAGCTTTCTGTCTGTCTGGTCCCATACTGGGCCCACATGGCTCATAACATCACTGTAGGCTGTGTGTGTGTGTGTGTGTGTGTGTGTACCACACACCCTAACGATCTCCCCCCCCCTCAGATCAGGGCGCCCCCCCCGGCCGGCCGGTCTTGACGGAGCAGGAGTGTGTGTGCGAGGGCGGGAGTTGCCATGGCGCCCAGCGCTGCATGGGCCAGCAGTGCTTCTCCTCTGTGAGCACGGCGGAGGGCGGAGCCACAGCGGAGGGCGGAGCCACAGCGGGGGAGGGTGGGGAGATCCTGGTCCAGAGGGGCTGTGTGAGGGCCGACGCCCATGCTGCTGCCTTCTGTGCCACGCCCCCCTCGCCTCGCTACGCTGTCAACTGCTGTCAGGGTCACATGTGCAACATGAACATCACCAGCCAGACCACTAGCAGAGGTACCCTAACACTGTGAGGCATCACTGCACACCTCACCTGCCTCTGAGGCATCACTGCACACCTCACCTGCCTCTGAGGCATCACTGCACACCTCACCTGCCTCTGAGGCATCACTGCACACCTCACCTGCCTCTGAGGCATCACTGCACACCTCACCTGCCTCTGAGGCATCACTGCACACCTCACCTGCCTCTGAGGCATCACTGCACACCTCACCTGCCTCTGAGGCATCACTGCACACCTCACCTGCCTCTGAGGCATCACTGCACACCTCACCTGCCTCTGAGGCATCACTGCACACCTCACCTGCCTCTGAGGCATCACTGCATCACCTCACCTGCCTCTGAGGCATCACTGCACACCTCACCTGCCTCTGAGGCATCACTGCACACCTCACCTGCCTCTGAGGCATCACTGCACACCTCACCTGCCTCTGAGGCATCACTGCACACCTCACCTGCCTCTGAGGCATCACTGCACACCTCACCTGCCTCTGAGGCATCACTGCACACCTCACCTGCCTCTGAGGCATCACTGCATCACCTCACCTGCCTCTGAGGCATCACTGCACACCTCACCTGCCTCTGAGGCATCACTGCATCACCTCACCTCATGCTTATAGACTGATGCATAGCTATGCATGTAACATGTATTATATTTATAACTGGCCTCTCTAAGACATGCAGCAGTGCTGAGTGTGTGTCCTTGTGTGCAGGGGAGGAGCTTCCTCCAGTGGCTCAGGAGCATGAGTGTGTGTGTGAGGGCAGCTCCTGTGGCAGCAGCCAGCGCTGTGTTGGTCACCAGTGCTTCTCCAGCCTCACGCTGAACGCTGGCCTGCTGGTCTACCAGAAGGGATGCTTCAAGGTCTACGAGCAGAGCAGACTGACCTGCAAGACTCCGCCCTCCCGCGACCAGATCGTCGAGTGTTGCCATGGTCACCTCTGCAACGTAAACATCTCGGTGGTGCTTCCTGTGCAAGGTAATGAACTGCACTACCCATAATGCAACATGAGGTAACAGCTTGAGGGAAAGATGGATGTGTGCAGTGTAGGACTGGTCAGACAGGGAGGGGGAGGGGGAGGGGGAGGGGTGATGGTGTCAGAGACATGTGGCAGTCCTTCATAATGATACTGTTTCAGTCATGTTGGATACCCATGTTGTTGCATCACTGAGAGCCAGGTTGTGACTTCAGTTAGGTCAGCTGGGTTCTGATGGGGGCAGAAGGATAGGCGAACACTGTCTGCAGTCCTGAAGGCTAGACTGGCTCTATCCTGGAATGTTTGGAGTGTGTGTGTGTGTGTGTGTGTGTGTGTGTGTGGTTGTGGGTGTGCGTGTGCAGAATAAGCTCTGTTTTAGAGATAAGTTTGAATATTTCTACTGATTCGTTACATCCGTTCAGTGGAACTTTCCAGATCTTTTTGGTGAACAAAGCACCACAGTCTTGCAGCCTCAAAACCCACAGCCTCTGTCCCTCTGTATCAACAGCCTCCACCCCATAGCCTCTACTACAGCTTCATAGCCTCTGTCCCTCAGCCTCTACAACCTCAGCCACATGTTTACCTCACTGGTGTTCAGAATAGCAGTGAACTCTGTAAAGGTTTTATCTGGTCCTGCTGTCTGTTGTTGGGACAACAAA
The DNA here is from genome assembly GCA_030340685.1 of Protosalanx chinensis. Taxonomy (NCBI): domain Eukaryota; kingdom Metazoa; phylum Chordata; class Actinopteri; order Osmeriformes; family Salangidae; genus Protosalanx; species Protosalanx chinensis. Next base: position 17,903,021 of record CM059319.1, read on the forward strand.
CTGGAGGAATGGACATTAACATCTGGTTTAATCGTTGGGATCTACATTGACATGTTTCATAGTCTAGGACAAAGCTCAGTTCATGACTGGAACATTGATTTGAACAGTATGAAACCTTCTGTCCCTCCCTCCCCCCCCTCCCTCCCCCCACCCTCAGTGAGTGATGTCCCCAGCTACAGTGTGCCCACCCTGGCCGTGGTGATTGCTGCTCCCATCCTGGTGCTCTTGGTTCTGTCTGCTGTGGCCATGCTGGTGTTCAGACGGATCCACTACAACCACATGGAGAGGCTGAGCGCACGTGACGCTGAGTACGGCACCATCGACGGGCTGATCGCCTCCAACGTGGGAGAGAGCACCCTGGCTGTGAGTCGCCATGGACACTAACTACTGTTAATATCGTATCAAACTGTACCTTCCTGCGAGGTTTAAGGGTTCATAAAGTAGAGGGGGGAGTATCAGGTCAGGGGCAGGACCCAGGGTGGAGGTCAGGGGCAGGACCCAGGCAGGGTGGAGGTCAGGGGCAGGACCCAGGCAGGGTGGAAGTCAGGGGCAGGACCCAGGCAGGGTGGAGGTCAGGGGCAGGACCCAGGCAGGGTGGAGGTCAGGGGCAGGACCCAGGCAGGGTGGAGGTCAGGGGCAGGACCTGATTCTGGATCAGAATGAGACCTAACCACAGGCATTGTGTAGTTATATAACACTGAGACAGCTTGTTGACATGTGTGGCTGTTGGAATATAATTCCCACATAAAATGAAACATTCAGTGGGTTTTTAAAAGGTGTATATTTGAGTTCAGTGAGTTTTGATACAGGCTGTACAGAGGTGCATGTGTGTGGTGGTTCATATGATTGAACTAAATGAACTGTTTTGTTTAAGATTCTTGGTCAGCAGTGAAAGAATGCATGAAGCTGTAATCAATATAAGCTTAATGAAGAGCTGCTCCTCTCAGTCTCTTTAACACAGACAATCCCAGAGAGGTTTCATTAAAAACTTTAGGGGGGAACTGTGACCACTGTGTGTGTGTGGGGTGGGGGTGTTTGTGTGTGTGTGTGTGAGGGGTATTTGTGTGGGTGGGTGGGTGTGTGTTTGTGTGTGTGTGTGTGAGGGGTATTTGTGTGGGTGGGTGGGTGTGTGTTTGTGTGTGTGTGTGTGTGTGGGGTGGGGGTGTGTGTGTGTGTGTGTGAGGGGTATTTGTGTGGGTGGGTGGGTGTGTGTTTGTGTGTGTGTGTGTGTGTGGGGTGGGGGTGTGTGTGTGTGTGTGTGTGAGGGGTATTTGTGTGGGTGGGTGGGTGGGTGTGTGTTTGTGTGTGTGTGTTTGTTTGTGTGTGTGTATGGGTGTGTGTGCGCATGCTTGCGTGTGTGTGGATGTTGGATCTATTTCAAGCTGTTTTCAAAGCCTCTCCCAGCTCTTGGCAACAGATATGCGACCGCAGAATGTTTGCTGTGACTAAGAGCAGCTTCTTCTGCACCCTGAGGAAGGTGACACAGTGCCTGTGATGCTGCTGGTACACTGCAGCACTGGGAGGAGGTGACACAGTGCCTGTGATGCTGCTGGTACACTGCAGCACTGGGAGCAGGTGACACAGTGTCTGTGATGCTGCTGTTACACTGCAGCACTGGGAGCAGGTGACACAGTGTCTGTGATGCTGCTGTTACACTGCAGCACTGGGAGGAGGTGACACAGTGCCTGTGATGCTGCTGTTACACTGCAGCACTGGGAGGAGGTGACACAGTGCCTGTGATGCTGCTGTTACACTGTAGCACTGGGAGCAGGTGACACAGTGTCTGTGATGCTGCTGTTACACTGCAGCACTGGGAGCAGGTGACTGTGTGCAGCTCAGGGTCAACATGCTGATCTGCAGCACCTCACCTCAGGGTCAACATGCTGATCTGCAGCACCTCACCTCAGGGTCAACATGCTGATCTGCAGCACCTCACCTCAGGGTCAGACCTGCTCAAACTCACAACAACAGAGACTCCAAGCAAAACCACTTTGTTTCATAGCTCCAGTTTTAAAGTTCTTCAGTGTTCCAAACTGTCCTTCACTCTGCTGTTGTCTTCTTTTTATCACTGTAGCTGTTGTATTATTCATGTGATCTATCTAGATCCTCAAGGTTAGTTTTCCTCAGTGGAGTTTGTGACCACTGCTCAACACTGCCCTCCTGTGTCTGTCAAGTGGCACTGCAATGTCCTGGAGATTAGATACAAATAAAAGGCTTAGCAGCCGTTGCGCATGTTGTGAGTCTGGCAGTGGGATTAGACCAAATCTCTAGTCCCCACAGTAACAAGTGAGGGGGGGCGACTGCTGCTGATGCCCAGCAGGGGGGCCCTGTTTCCCCCAGGCACTCCCCACAAGCCCCCCTACACACTCCCGTACACACACAGTCCACCCTTCCCCCCTTCACACCCACTCCTATCTCCATACCCCCAAAACACACAGTTCTAAACACTCCAGCCACCGCAGGGTTTCCCAGGGACCTGCAGCAGGGGCTGTTGTCTCTTCTGTCTGTCTGCTTTTTATTCATGACATCGCTCTCTGCCCCCTCCTCATCTCTCCCCTTCTCCTCATCTCTCCCCCCTCCTCATCTCTCTCTCCCTCCTCATCTCTCTCCCCCTCCTCATCTCTCACCCCCTCCCTCCCTCTCATCTCCCCCCTTCTTTCTTTCCTCCTGTTCTCTCCCTCCCTCTCTCCCTCCTCCTCCCTCTGCCTCCTCCTCCCTCTCCCTCCTCCTCCTTCTTCCTCCCTCCTCCTCCCTCCTCCTCCCTCCTCCTCCCTCTCCCTCCTCCTCCTTCTTCCTCCCTCCTCCTCCCTCTCCCTCTCCCCCTCCTCCTCCCTCCTCCTCCCTCCTCCTCCCTCCTCCTCCTCCCTCCTCCTCCTCCCTCCTCCTCCTCCCTCCTCCTCCCTCCTCCTTCCTCCTCCTCCCTCCTCCTCCCTCCTCCTCCCTCCTCCTTCCTCCTCCTCCCTCCTCCTCCCTCCTCCTCCCTCCTCCTCCCTCCTCCAGGATTTACTGGATCACTCCTGCACATCAGGAAGTGGATCAGGGCTGCCGTTCCTCGTCCAGAGAACCGTCGCCCGACAAATCACACTCAACGAGTGTGTGGGTGAGTACCCAATCAGATCCCTGGGATTCAGCCAGTGTTGTAGACAGCGTCCTCGTCCTGTTACAGAGAGACTGGCCTGTGCTGGGGGCAGCTGTTAGAGGAGCTGTCCTGGTGCCCCCCCACCCAGCCAGCCAGTCCCAGTGTGGCCAGCCAGGGACCTATATCATTGGCTAACATGTTTGATCATGTGTCATTGGGATCGTTATTCATGTGAAAGGTTAAGCTAGTGAAAGCCTTCTTTAGCTGTACTCAAATGATACTAGAAATGTCTTGTAAGTTAGTGTGTCTTTTGGAGCTGGACATGTCCCCTAAGCTGGTTGTCTCCCCCAGGTAAGGGGCGGTACGGGGAGGTGTGGAGGGGCCTGTGGCAGGGGGAGAGCGTGGCTGTGAAGATCTTCTCCTCCAGAGATGAGAAGTCCTGGTTCAGAGAGACGGAGATCTACAACACTGTCCTGCTCAGGCATGAGAACATCCTGGGTGAGTGGAACCTTCCAGAACCTCCTAGAGGCGTCTCTTCTGCTGAGTCCTCTCTGGAAGCTGCCGCGCAGACAGACAGGCTGACAGGCAGGCAGACAGAAAGGGTAGACAGACAGACTCCAGGGAGAGCTGCTCTAGATCAGAGCAGACAGACAGACTCCAGGGAGAGCTGCTCTAGATCAGAGCAGACAGACAGACAGACTCCAGGGAGAGCTGCTCTAGATCAGAGCAGACAGACAGACAGACTCCAGGGAGAGCTGCTCTAGATCAGAGCAGACAGACAGACAGACTCCAGGGAGAGCTGCTCTAGATCAGAGCAGACAGACAGACGGACAGACTCCAGGGAGAGCTGCTCTAGATCAGAGCAGACAGACAGACAGACAGACTCCAGGGAGAGCTGCTCTAGATCAGAGCAGACAGACAGACAGACAGACTCCAGGGAGAGCTGCTCTAGATCAGAGCAGACAGACAGACGGACAGACTCCAGGGAGAGCTGCTCTAGATCAGAGCAGACAGACAGACAGACAGACTCCAGGGAGAGCTGCTCTAGATCAGAGCAGACAGACAGACAGACTCCAGGGAGAGCTGCTCTAGATCAGAGCAGACAGACAGACAGACTCCAGGGAGAGCTGCTGTAGATCAGAGCAGACAGACAGACAGACTCCAGGGAGAGCTGCTCTAGATCAGAGCAGACAGACAGACAGACTCCAGGGAGAGCTGCTCTAGATCAGAGCAGACAGACAGACAGACTCCAGGGAGAGCTGCTCTAGATCAGAGCAGACAGACAGACAGACTCCAGGGAGAGCTGCTCTAGATCAGAGCAGACAGACAGACAGACTCCAGGGAGAGCTGCTCTAGATCAGAGCAGACAGACAGACAGACTCCAGGGAGAGCTGCTCTAGATCAGAGCAGACAGACAGACAGACTCCAGGGAGAGCTGCTCTAGATCAGAGCAGACAGACAGACAGACTCCAGGGAGAGCTGCTCTAGATCAGAGCAGACAGATTGACAGACAGACTCCAGGGAGAGCTGCTCTAGATCAGAGCAGACAGACAGACAGACTCCAGGGAGAGCTGCTCTAGATCAGAGCAGACAGACAGACTACAGGGAGAGCTGCTCTAGATCAGAGCAGACAGACAGACTCCAGGGAGAGCTGCTCTAGATCAGAGCAGACAGACAGACTCCAGGGAGAGCTGCTCTAGATCAGAGCAGACAGACAGACTCCAGGGAGAGCTGCTCTAGATCAGAGCAGACAGACAGACTACAGGGAGAGCTGCTCTAGATCAGAGCAGACAGACAGACTCCAGGGAGAGCTGCTCTAGATCAGAGCAGGTATCTTCTCAGATCTGATGCTCCCCTGTTGTTTTCCTGAAGTCTAATTATGGAGTTGCTCATCCTTGTAGTTTTGTTTTTAGCACTACAGTATTAGAGGAATGCATCTGTAAGACCCTGGACCTGTTTAGGGGGAACATGCTCTGGACCTGTTTAGGGGGAACATGCTCTGGACCTGTTTAGGGGGAACATGCTCTGGACCTGTTTAGGGGGAACATGCTCTGGACCTGTTTAGGGGGAACATGCTCTGGACCTGTTTAGGGGGAACATGCTCATAGTGTTTGTCCATGTTGTCAGTTGCTGTCAGAAGTCTTAGGTTAGTTACTGACTGTGATGATGGACTTACAAGCTGCACTCAAATGCATGTGGGTTAAATATATATATGTGTGTGTGTGTCTGTATGTGTCTGTGTGCATGTGTCTCTATGTATGTATGCATGTATGTGTGTATGAATGTGTGTGTGTCTCTGTGTGTGTCTCTGTGTGTGTGTGTGTGTGTGTGTGTCTCTGTGTGTGTATCTGTGTCTGTGTGTGTGTGTCTCTGTGTGTGTGTATCTGTGTCTGTGTGTGTGTGTCTCTGTGTGTGTCTCTGTGTGTGTATCTGTGTGTGTGTGTGTCTCTGTGTGTGTGTATCTGTGTCTGTGTGTGTGTGTCTCTGTGTGTGTCTCTGTGTGTGTATCTGTGTCTGTGTGTGTGTGTGTCTCTGTGTGTGTGTATCTGTGTCTGTGTGTGTGTGTCTCTGTGTGTGTCTCTGTGTGTGTATCTGTGTCTCTGTGTGTGTGTCTCTGTGTGTGTGTTTGTGTGTGTCCCCAGGCTTCATTGCGTCTGACATGACCTCCCGTAACTCCAGCACCCAGCTGTGGCTCATCACCCACTTCCATGAGATGGGCTCCCTGTATGACTACCTGCAGCTCAGCACCCTGGATGCCCCTGGCTTCCTCCGCATGGCCCTGTCCATCGCCAGCGGCCTGGCCCACCTGCATGTGGAGATCTTTGGGACCCAGGGGAAGCCTGCCATCGCACACAGAGACCTGAAGAGCAAGAACATCCTGGTCAACAAGAACGGCCAGTGTTGCATCGCTGACCTGGGTAAGATCCTGTCACTACATCACTCTACACTGCATCTGCACTGATAGAGTGGCTTTAAGAGATGCTTTCAGCCCTCAGTGGATGTTGTGGGTTATTTAGGTTTTGTGAGTGAGTGTAGTTTAAGTTGTGGTGATGCAGATGATTCAGACCTGTCCTCTTCCACTGTCCAGCCAGACCCTCTCTGTCCTCCCACACAGTTGTTGTTCATTAGAGTGAGTGTTTTTCTGTACAGGTGGCTCTCAAAGCTTAACTGAAAAAGCATTAAGGAGCATTCAGTGATGGTAAAATCCCAGCCCCAGTGTCCCTCACAGTAATCATGGGAACATGAGCTAATTCTGGACTCTGTAATCTACCTTGATTGACTCCTTAACCAGCACAACAACAGCGACATGGCCGCAGCCATCCTGAAGCTCGTCTTGTTTCATTTCTTTCTATGTGTCACTCTTCTTAAAAACAAACTTCAGGTTGTTATTGTTGCTGCTCTGACAACAATAGAGTTGTAATTTGTCCTCATGGTGATGCTCATGTTATGCTCTACTGTTCCTTCATCACAACAGGTATAGGAGTTCAGTGAGTTCTGTCTAATTGTCCAATCAGCATCACTTTGTCTGGTTTTCCACTAAAAACACAGCAGATGACATCAGTGTCCTGATGTTGTTGTTTTGCTGTTGTCTCCTTCAGGTTTGGCTGTGATGCACTTTCAGGACACCAATGAGCTGGATGTAGGGAACAACCCCAAGGTGGGCACCAAGCGCTACATGGCTCCTGAGGTCCTGGATGACTCCATCCAGATGGACTGCTTCGAGTCCTTCAAGAGGGTGGATGTCTGGGCCCTGGGCCTGGTGCTCTGGGAGGTAGCCAGGAGAACTATCAGCAACGGTCAGTAGAACCTTCTGGCTTGTCTACCTGCCTGTCTGTCTGCCTCTCTGTCTGTCTGCCTGTCTACCTGTCCGTCTGCCTGTCTGCCTGCCTGTCTGCCTGTGTGGGATTCCAGCCTGAAACAGAAGTGATAATGTTCCAGATTAACTTCTCATCTTTCCAGGAGTTTTATTTTTCTTCTGTAGTCCAAGTGAGCATGACCATGATCCCACACCCTAACCCTAACCATGATCCCACACCCTAACCCTAACCCTAACCATGATCCCACACCCTAACCCTAACCATGATCCCACACCCTAACCCTAACCAGCTGTGTGTTTGTGGGTGTTGTGGTTCAGGTATCGTGGAGGACTATAAACCTCCCTTCCATGACGCAGTCCCCAGTGACCCCAGCTTTGAAGACATGAAGAAGGTGATCTGTGTGGACCAGCAGCGACCCAACATCCCTAACCGCTGGTTCTCCGACCCGGTGAGTGGAGTTCTGAGTCTGTTGTCATGGAGATGTGGATGCTGTGCGGGGAGAGGCAGAGTTCTGCTGATGACCTTCAGAACTGAGGAGAAATGTTCATCAGTGTAGTTTTGGTGAAATGCTCCAGCTGTGTTGAATTCCACTTCCCAATTGAACACAGCACAATGCTTTATTAGCCGTCATTGTTCTGTAGAAAAGTAACAAAAGATGCTAACAATATATGCTAAATGACAATCTAGTTTGTAAACTACTAACAATATATGCTAAATGAGGAGCTAGTTTCCTGGTTCTGACCATCTCCTTTTGATTTTTCAGACTTTATCTTCCATGGCTAAACTGATGAAGGAGTGTTGGTTTCAGAACCCTTCAGCCAGGCTAACAGCTCTGCGCATCAAAAAGACTCTGACCAAGATCGACAATTCTCTGGACAAAATCAAGCTGGACTGCTGAGTTTCCCCTGGGGGAGCAGCTGAAGGCCTTTCAGATGAAACCTGAGAGAGACACAGGAAGGCAGGGACTAGGGGGGGGCAGTGCCCTTATAGTGGCACATGGTATTTATTTGTAACACTTTGCGGGACACCTTTTGGCATCCAAAGATGATTTCCACAGCATTCTGGTCAGGGATGGGGGGGGGGGGGGGGGGGGTGCAGATAAGAGCTGTGGGAATGGAACACATTCATCAAGGAAGACCACGGATACTTTGGATCTTCAGTATAATGCTTGTGTGTAGAACTGCAGGTGTCCGGACTTTGAAGACATTTCTGAGCACATTCATCCGTATCAGCTGTGCTTTGCAGTTTTCACATTCCTTACTGAAACTACATAAGAAGAGGCATTTGGGAAACAATACTACTTGCCAAAAACTATTAGCTTTTTGGTTTTATACACAAACTCTTTCTTAACTGATGTGGGGAAGTGTTGTAAAGGGAGTGTTTTGTTGTACTGCATCTTCTCCACTGTTTACATGTTGTTGGAACAAGTCTTTTGGTAATTTACCGAACCTGTAACTTATTTAGCTACTGAGTTGTAGAACTCCAGTTAGTCTCTTTTCTCTTACCCTGCTGAAGTGCTGTTTGTCGTACTCCTGTCATATTTTAAGGTACATTTCACATGACTAGGAATCTGTATTATTTGCTCCATCAGCTTCATCCAGATAAATGCTAAGAGAACAAATAAAATATTTACTTAGATGACGCTGAACTTGTTTTGTACAGGGGCAGAGATTGTTTTTGAAGCTATACTATAGTCTTAACTCATGCATTGTCTAAGTAACTGCAATTGATCTTCAATCTTTTTTTATTTCTTAAAATATTTTATATTAAGTAGTTCAATTGATTAAATAGAGAGAGAAAAAAGAGATTTGTATCAGTCTGTCATTTGTTGGAGGTTCATCGCTACAACTTCTCTTCATGATCCAGGATGTCATCTTCTCTCCTCCTGATCCAGGATGTCATCTTCTCTCCTCCTGATCCAGGATGTCATCTTCTCTCCTCCTGATCCAGGATGTCATCTTCTCTCCTCCTGATCCAGGATGTCATCTTCTCTCCTCCTGATCCAGGATGTCATCTTCTCTCTTCCTGATCCAGGATGTCATCTTCTCTCCTCCTGATCCAGGATGTCATCTTCTCTCCTCATGATCCAGGATGTCATCTTTTCTCATGATCCAGGATGTCATCTTCTCTCCTCCTGATCCAGGATGTCATCTTCTCTCCTCCTGATCCAGGATGTCATCTTCTCTCCTGATCCAGGATGTCATCTTCTCTCCTCCTGATCCAGGATGTCATCTTCTCTCCTCATGATCCAGGATGTCATCTTCTCTCCTGATCCAGGATGTCATCTTCTCTCCTCCTGATCCAGGATGTCATCTTCTCTCCTGATCCAGGATGTCATCTTCTCTCCTCATGATCCAGGATGTCATCTTCTCTCCTCATGATCCAGGATGTCATCTTCTCTCCTCCTGATCCAGGATGTCATCTTCTCTCCTGATCCAGGATGTCATCTTCTCTCCTCCTGATCCAGGATGTCATCTTCTCTCCTCATGATCCCAAGATGTCATCTTCTCTCCTGATCCAGGATGTCATCTTCTCTCCTCCTGATCCAGGATGTCATCTTCTCTCCTGATCCAGGATGTCATCTTCTCTCCTCCTGATCCAGGATGTCATCTTCTCTCCTCATGATCCAGGATGTCATCTTCTCTCCTCATGATCCAGGATGTCATCTTCTCTCCTGATCCAGGATGTCATCTTCTCTCCTCATGATCCAGGATGTAATCTTCTCTCCTCCTCATCCAGGATGTCATCTTCTCTCCTCCTGATCCAGGATGTCATCTTCTCTCTTCATGATCCAGGATGTCATCTCTTCTCCATGATCCAGGATGTCATCTTCTCTCCTGATCCAGGATGTCATCTTCTCTCCTGATCCAGGATGTCATCTTCTCTCCTCATGATCCAGGATGCAGTCCTGAAGCCTGTTGAAAGAGCTAAGCAGATCATCATAAACATCCAGATCATGCTTCTAAATGTAGAGCGGTCTGTACCTGCCTACAGCAGCTTCAGAAATCTGACCAGCTCCCTGTACAAAGGGACTTTTCTTGATTTCACTAACAAATAATGTAATACAGAAAATATGCCAAGCCTGCTAATCGAACACAGGTCAAACTCTGGATTATTGTATTTTTTTTTATTGTTTTCCTTCCTTGCCTTCCCAGCAGCAGCAGCCTCAGGCTAGCATGCCAACACAGTGGAGTGCTGTGTGAACCAGCTTTCTGATTAAACCTGTAATAATGGTTAATATTCTACAACCTGAAATGGGTCAGATGGAGCTGTGTGCTTGCTGAAAGAGTGGTCCACAGGGCCTGCCAGGCCTAAACACCAGTGTAACCATGGGAGCCTGGAAGATACTTCAACAAGAAGCCAGTACACAGTACATCCCTATTGAATATGAGAAGACATATGAACACTTCCATTGACACTGGTTGTTGTGTAGATCCCTCATTCATCCAGCAGCGTTCCATTGTAGAAAGAGTTTCACAGATAATCATCTGGATATTCTTTTCAAAATCAAGATGTTAAGACTCCCTGGACACAGGTGCTGTCAGGCATCTAATTATCTGTAGGTTTAGTGAGCATATTAACCAATCATGTCCGCCTAGTCTGTTTCCTCCTCTGTCCACTGTCTCCTCTGCCCACTGTCTCCTCTGTCCACTGTCTCCTCTGTCCACTGTCTCCTCTGTCCACTGTCTCCTCTGTCCACTGTCTCCTCTGCCCACTGTCTCCTCTGTCCACTGTCTCCTCTGTCCACTGTCTCCTCTGCCCACTGTCTCCTCTGTCCACTGTCTCCTCTGCCCACTGTCTCCTCTGTCCACTGTCTCCTCTGTCCACTGTCTCCTCTGCCCACTGTCTCCTCTGTCCACTGTCTCCTCTGCCCACTGTCTCCTCTGTCCACTGTCTCCTCTGTCCACTGTCTCCTCTATCCACTGTCTTCTCTGCCCACTGTCTTCTCTGTCCACTGTCTCCTCTGTCCACTGTCTCCTCTGTCCACTGTCTCCTCTGCCCACTGTCTCCTCTGTCCACTGTCTCCTCTGCCCACTGTCTCCTCTGCCCACTGTCTCCTCTGTCCACTGTCTCCTCTGTCCACTGTCTCCTCTATCCACTGTCTTCTCTGCCCACTGTCTTCTCTGTCCACTGTCTCCTCTGTCCACTGTCTCCTCTGTCCACTGTCTCCTCTGTCCACTGTCTCCTCTGTCCTTACCTCAGCTTCATGGTGTGAAGGCTTGTAGTCATTGTTTCAATATCTGCACTGTAAAAGAACCTTATGTACCGAGGCTGTTTGGATCCACTGATATGATGCTTGAATAGATTGATATTGCCTTTGAAACACACTGAAGCAGTTCTTTCAATTCACAGATACCTTATGTCTCATATGTCTGTAGTCTTGGTTCAAGCACCTAGGTAGACCTTGTGTGTGTGCGGCCTCATTGGTCGTTGACCTTGGGTGAAAAAGGAGCCATTTAGATGTGAAAAGTTACTATGGAAATATGCAAATATCAGCTCTTTCCAAATACAGAAGAGCACCTATCAGATATTGTGTTACAAATGGGATTCTGAAGTTAAATTATTTTGTCTCTCCACTTTGTCTGTCCACATGTCCCTGAGTGGTCGAGACAGTTGTCCCTCTGGTGCAGCAGGTTCAGGCTGTCAGGCCCACCAGCTCTCTGCCCTGCAGGATGAAGCCAGCTGCCCTCTCATCTGAGAAGGACATGAGGATCTTCTCATAGTCTTGAGATGGGTGTGACTGTGTGGCCATAGCTGGGTCCTGTTGCAGTACAAAAAAAGGAAATAAACATGTTTATGGCAAAATATGTGTAAATGCATAAAGAAATCTGTGAGATATACTTAGGAAAATTTGAATTGATTTTCTGGAAAATTGTCAGGGGTGCCACAATATAGGCGTTTTCCTATATTGTGGCCCGTACTGGATGGTCCTGGGGTAACAGTGCTGTTGGAACTTCTACTGTCCAGTCCTAGTTAACAAACTAACTCTACTGGAGGATGTTGAACTTGTCATAGTGTTGATCCTGTGCTGCTGTTAACAGATCAGTGTGCTTAGTCAGCAGGCAGGATCAGAACAGGGGTGTGACCAGGGAGAAACACTCACTAATCCACATGTGCTCGTCTTCACACAAGGTGAAGGTTGGGACTGTCTGACTGTGCTACTGACTGCCACCACAGCAACACACTGGGTTTTAAAAGGAGCACGGGCAAACATGAGTTTCAACTTTTTGGGATGATTGGAATATTTCGAACATACTTTAGAGCCTTTAACATGTGCTTTACCTCCAGTGAGAGGCTGACTAGGCTGTAATGGACCCTTCAGGAGGTGCAGCCCTCCTTCATTCCCATGTCTGGATCAGGAGGCTGGAGCGGTAATCCTCTTAAATTCCGCTCGACAGAGGCGGAGCAAATCGGCTGTTGCGTATTCGGTTCTCTCCGGTTATTTAGAGTGTGGGGCAATGCGGAGTGCGCGTGGTTAACAGACTTTACTGTGGAAGTGTCATGATTTTTTCGGGGAAAACTGTGTAGGCAGTGAGTCCAGGAACCGAGCAGATGCTTCCCCGGCCATGACTCGTCCAGGAATCACACATTTCAAGCGGCTTTGATCATTCTGTCGGTCGCACAGCTCACCACAGGTACTGGATACTTTTACTGGTCTTACTTTGATTCTGCTGGGTTTACATTATGAACCTAGAAATGTGCTGTCTGTCGCTGTTTTAATGCTTGCTCGTATGCGTGGTCTTGTGGAGAAACTCAGTTGGCGAGCTGGTCAACAGCGTTCCTGCGTCTGAACTGGAAACTCAGTGTGTACTGTCCAGTGTGTCCGTCCAGTGTGTCTGTCCAGTGTGTCCAGTGTGTCCAGTGTGTCTTTCCAGTCTGCCCAGTGTGTCTGTCCAGTGTGTCTGTCCAGTGTGTCTGTCCAGTGTGTCCATCCAGTGTGTCTGTCCAGTGTGTCCAGTCTGTCTGTCCAGTGTGTCCAGTCTGTCTGTCCAGTGTGTGTGTCCAGTGTGTCTGTCCAGTGTGTCTGTCCAGTGTGTCTGTCCAGTGTGTCCATCCAGTGTGTCTGTCCAGTGTGTCCAGTCTGTCTGTCCAGTGTGTCCAGTCTGTCTGTCCAGTGTGTGTGTCCAGTGTGTCTGTCCAGTGTGTCCAGTGTGTCTGTCCAGTGTGTCTGTCCAGTGTGTTTGTCCAGTGTGTCTGTCCAGTGTGTCCAGTGTGTGTGTCCAGTGTGTCTGTCGAGTGTGTCTGTCCAGTGTGTCCAGTGTGTCCAGTGTGTCTGTCCAGTGTGTCCAGTGTGTGTGTCCAGTGTGTGTGTCCAGTGTGTCTGTCCAGTGTGTCTGTCCAGTGTGTCCAGTGTGTCTGTCCAGTGTGTCTGTCCAGTGTGTCCAGTGTGTCCAATGTGTCCAGTGTCTCTGTCCAGTGTCTCTGTCCAGTGTGTCTGTCCAGTGTGTCCATCCAGTGTGTCTGTCCAGTGTGTCTGTCCAGTGTGTCTGTCCAGTGTGTCCAGTGTGTCCAGTGTGTCTGTCCAGTGTGTCTGTCCAGTGTGTCTGTCCAGTGTGTCTGTCCAGGGTGTCTGTCCAGGGTGTCCAGTGTGTCTGTCCAGTGTGTCTGTCCAGTGTGTCTGTCCAGTGTGTCCAGTGTGTCTGTCCAGTGTGTCTGTCCAGTGTGTCTGTCCAGTGTGTCCAGTGTGTCTGTCCAGTGTGTCCAGTGTGTCTGTCCAGGGTGTGTGTCCAGTGTGTCTGTCCAGGGTGTGTGTCCAGTGTGTCTGTCCAGTGTGTCTGTCCAGTGTGTCTGTCCAGTGTGTCTGTCCAGTGTGTCTGTCCAGGGTGTGTGTCCAGTGTGTCTGTCCAGTGTGTCTGTCCAGGGTGTCCAGTGTGTCTGTCCAGTGTGTCTGTCCAGTGTGTCTGTCAAGGGTGTGTGTCCAGTGTGTCTGTCCAGGGTGTCCAGTGTGTCTGTCCAGTGTGTCTGTCCAGTGTGTCTGTCCAGGGTGTGTGTCCAGTGTGTCTGTCCAGGGTGTGTGTCCAGTGTGTCTGTCCAGTGTGTCTGTCCAGGGTGTCCAGTGTGTCTGTCCAGTGTGTCTGTCCAGTGTGTCTGTCCAGGGTGTGTGTCCAGTGTGTCTGTCCAGGGTGTGTGTCCAGTGTGTCTGTCCAGTGTGTCTGTCCAGGGTGTCCAGTGTGTCTGTCCAGGTTGGACTGAGTCACACTGCTGAGCTTCACATTTAGTCTGCAGTGTGTTAACCTATGTGGACCCTGAACATTATGCAATTAAACTGTCATCTTACATAACTGAATAGAAAGTATCTTAAGCGTGTCTAAAGATCGGTCAGGTCTGGAAGGACCCCTGAACAGAGCCGGGCCGGGTCACAGGTGCTGCTGCCATGGTTCAGATCCTGCTGTGCCAGGTGGCTCTGGATCATGACTGCAGAGCACAGTAGCATAACAAAGATGGAAATGTGGGCTGTTTAACAGTGTCAGATTCTATATTTGTATTTTATATAAACTTCAATGAGGTGAGGATTGGCCTTGCTGTTGGTTTGTTCAAGATCATCCTTTCAAGGATGGTATTTTTCATCTAGAGTGGCAGTAATTGGAGTCTTGCTACTGTAGGAAGTTCGTTTTCTAAATTCTTCTTGACAAAACAAGATAAACACAAAATGTTCTTTTTTTTTTTTTTTTTTCAATGGTGTATGAATGATAAAAGATGATAACATAATAACTAAACAGCCGTATAAAACACAGGTTGTAAGAGACATTCTTCTGTGAGAAAACAAGCTCTCCATATTGGTTTTCTTGTCATCTCTTCTCAGATTGAAGGATTGAAGGTTTCAGGTTATTGTGCACAGCCAGGGGTCAGACCCAGCAGAAGACCCAGCAGGGCAGCACAGCCAGGGGTCAGACCCAGCAGCAGACCCAGCAGGACAGCACAGCCAGGGGTCAGACCCAGCAGAAGACCCAGCAGGGCAGCACAGCCAGGGGTCAGACCCAGCAGGGCAGCAGGGCAGCAGACCCAGCAGGGCAGCACAGCCAGCAGGGCAGCACAGCCAGCAGGGCAGCAGACCCAGCAGGGCAGCACAGCCAGCAGGGCAGCAGACCCAGCAGGGCAGCACCACACTGAGGCTGTGATGTGGGAGCATGAGTGTGGCCTGAACATCCCACAAGTTCCAGGGATTGTTTACATGATGTCTTTCTCCTTATGGCTACCTCTGCTGAACACAGGGCACACCAACCCCCCCCCCCCCCCCCCCCCCCCCCCATTTGGGTGCCCTACGCACAGGACCACCTGGTGCCCCCCTCAGCACCTGCTGCCCCCCTTATTACCCCCCCCATAATGACAATTCATTTGAATCAGGTGTGTTGGAAGGGGAAACATCTAAAACATGCAGGACAGTGGGGCCCTGAGGACCAGGGTTGAGAACCACTGGTCTAAAGTAGCTGCCGATTATAAGAGTATGTTTACAGTCATAATAATACCTAATTTAGCAGAGGTTTTTATCCAAAGCGACTTACAGTAAGTACAGGGACATTCTCCCTGAGGTAAGTAGGGTGAAGTGCCTTGCTCAAGGACACAAAGTCACATTTCCACAGCCAGGGTTCGAACTCATAACCTTCCAATCATGAGGCCAATGCTTTAACCGCTGAGCCATCTGACTCCCTACAAACTATAGTAGGTAGTTTGAGGGATGTTATTTGGCAATTTCAATGTTTTCAATCTTTTATTTTGCCAGCAGCTACTTCCATTTATATGACATGATTAAAATTGTTGAAAGCATATTGCAATGAATGAGGATTTAATGAGTGAGATTCTTACTGGAAGCTTCTATTTCCAGTTCTTGTTTTTATGACTGATTGTCATAAAATCAGTCCTGACTGATTCCTCCTAAACATGAATGAGTTTCATACTGGTTTTGTGATGCAGTTCTGTTGAGGTCACATAATTCACAGGCTGCTTGTGAACATTCTATTGATATTCTTGTTATTTTCTACCGTGAGTGATGAAGGAGGGCAGAGTCCTAATGCCAGAAGGGAAATTGGCCCATACATCCTTTTCACAAATGTACTGGACTTTTTTTGCTGGTTAGAACTAGCAATCAATTTGCAGTGGATCATTCAGCTTGTGCCCAGATGGGAGAGACGAGTGCAGCCTCTCAACTGGCTGACAGATAGAATCCTCCTGTCCAGAATTCAAATGACCGTAGTGGGCCGTCCACTGGACTGGACACAAACCAGTGTGGATGTTGTGCCCAGTCTAGTCACCAAGTTCATAAAGATAATACAAGATAAAATAACCCTAAGACTAGAACCATGACACTAGAACCATAAGACTAGAACCATGACACTAGAACCATAAGACTAGAACCCTAAGATTAGAGCCATGACACTAGAACTCTAAGATTAGAGCCATGACACTAGAACCACAACATTAGAACCATGACACTAGAACCACAACATTAGAACCATGATAGTAGCATCATGACACTAGGGGTGTCCAATCCCTGTCCTGGAGGGCCGCTGTCCTGAAGGTTTTAGATGTTTTCCTAGTTTAGCCCCCCTGATTCAAATGAAAGGGTTGTTATCAAGCTCTCTGGAAGCCTGATAATGATCATTCATTAGAATCAGGTGTGCCGGAGCAGGGAAACATCTAGAACCTTCTGGACAGCGGCCCTCGAGGACCAGGATTGGACACCCCTGTTCTAGAACCAGGACAGCTCCTTCTGTGTGACTGTGCCATCAGGAAGGAGGGTGGCTGGGTCCACATGGCCTGACCAGGCAAGACAGGATCGACAAGAAGAACATGAGATTATCTGGGTGTTAAACTAAGAAGCATTATTCTGGTTTCTCCTGGCAAATAAGGCCAGAGACCTGAGTTACGTAACAGGAACCTTCTCTGGCTGAATGAGTCTCCTCGTCTTTACAGCATGGCGGGTTTGGCACCAGCACTGGTCTCTACCTGTCTGTTTCAACAACACATGTTGGGATTAATGTTTAGTTTGTTTAGGATTAGAATGAAGGGTATTTATACTGGATAAGGATGAGGGGAGAAGCTCACACACATGATGTCATGTAGTCAGAGTCCAGGTCTGAGACTGTTGTGCTAACATGCTGCTGTGCTAACATGCTGCTGTGCTGCTGTGCTAACATGCTGCTGTGCTCCTGTGCTCCTGTGCTGCTGTGCTAACATGCTGCTGTGCTCCTGTGCTGCTGTGCTAACATGCTGCTGTGCTGTTGTGCTAACATGCTCCTGTGCTGCTTTGCTAACATGCTAACATGCTGCTGTGCTGCTGTGCTATCATGCTGCTGTGCTAACATGCTTCCTGTGCTGCTGTGCTATCATGCTACTGTGCTAACATGCTAACATGCTCCTGTGCTGCTGTGCTAACATGCTGCTGTGCTAACATGCTAACATGCTAACATGCTCCTGTGCCGCTGTGCTAACATGCTAATATGCTCCTGTGCTGCTGTGTTAACATGCTGCTGTGCTAACATGCTCCTGTTCTGTGTTCCAGCTCTGAAGTGTGTCTGTCGGCTGTGTGAGAACAGCACGTGTGAGACAAGTGCAGATGGGGCCTGCTGGAACTCTGTCATGCTGATCAACGGCAAGGAAGAGACAGACAAGTCCTGTCTGTCTGCAGAGGAGAAGGACCAGGTGTACTGCTACAGCTCCCTGAACGTGTCCAAGAGAACATGCTGCTTTACTGACTTCTGCAACAAAGTGAACCTGCACCTGCATCAAGGTAAGGACTTCTGCTCTGCAACAAAGTGAACCTGCACCTGTATCAAGGTAGGGTCCTCTGTTGTGTGAGGTGGGGTTTCAGTGGTGGAGATGACAGCAGACCCTGGTGTGTGGGAACACCCTTGAAGTGGGAACCTTCCCCAGGTGTCAGAGCTGATGGGGGGGGGGGGGGGGGGGGGGAGACAGTGGGAACCTTCCCCAGGTGTCAGGGCTGATGGGGGGGGGGGGGGGGGAGACAGTGGGAACCTTCCCCAGGTGTCAGGGCTGATGGGGGGGGGGAGGGGGAGACAGTGGGAACCTTCCCCAGGTGTCAGGGCTGATGGGGGGGGAGGAGACAGTGGGAACCTTCCCCAGGTGTCAGGGCTGATGGGGGGGAGGAGACAGTGGGAACCTTCCCCAGGTGTCAGGGCGGCTGATGGGGGGGGGGGGGGGGGGGGGGGGAGACAGTGGGAACCTTCCCCACGTGTCAGGGCTGATGGGGGGGGGGGGGGGGGGGGGAGGAGACAGTGGGAACCTTCCCCAGGTGTCAGGGCTGATTGGGGGGGGGGGGGGGGAGGAGACAGTGGGAACCTTCCCCAGGTGTTAGGGCTGATGGGGGGGGGGGGAGGAGACAGATTACCTCACAGTCAACAACAACCCAGTGGGGCTGATGTAAGCCACTCCTCACTGGCTTAATGTGCTTAGTTTGAGGGAGTCTGGCCAGACAAGCTAACTACTGATCCTCCTCACATATCCTGTGACATAATATCGTTGGCAGAGGTTACGTACGGCCAGCGTGGGATCTTCCCTTCAGGTTTATAAATCCCTCCTCAGGCATGGAGCAGCGGGGGGGCAAAGCCTCTTCTGTCTCAGGTAGGAGGGGCTTAGAGAGAGGCTGCTTGAGGCTGCAGTTCATGTGTGGTCAAACTGTACACACTCAGGTGATGTGTGGTCAAGGTGTGGTCAGTGTTTGGTCAGTGTGTGGTCAGGGTGTGGTCAGTGTGGGGTCAGTGTGTGGTCAGGGTGTGGTCAGTGTGGGGTCAGTGTGTGGTCAGTGTGGGGTCAGGGTGTGGTCAGTGTGGGGTCAGTGTGGGGTCAGTGTGTGGTCAGTGTGGGGTCAGTGTGTGGTCAGGGTGTGGTCAGTGTGGGGTCAGTGTGTGGTCAGTGTGGGGTCAGGGTGTGGTCAGTGTGGGGTCAGTGTGTGGTCAGTGTGGGGTCAGTGTGTGGTCAGTGTGGGGTCAGTGTGTGGTCAGTGTGTGGTCAGTGTGGGGTCAGTGTTTGGTCAGTGTGTGGTCAGTGTGTGGTCAGTGTGTGGTCAGTGTGGGGTCAGTGTGTGGTCAGGGTTTATACACTCAGTGTGGACAGCTAATGTGATTCTCAATGCTTTGTGTCTTACTATGCTCAGACATCTATTTTGATCCCCCTCCACACACCCTTACACACACCCTTACACACACACACACACACACACACACACACACTCTCACACACAGATAAAGAACCAGACAGCATTTAGCAGGTGTGTTTTTCATAGTCCAGTGCAGGACTGTGACTGATGTGTGTCAGTAAGGAAGACAGGCCAGTTCACTGCTCTCAAAGGGGCCAGCAACAGCATGTCAATAGAAAGTGGATGTAGTTTCAGAAGCAGAATAGGCCAGTGATCTGGAATAGATGCTGCATCATTGTTACTGTTTGACCTTTTCACTTTATTCCAGTGGATCGAAGAGTTCCTGTAAGTGGATTATATGGTCCTGGTTTGGGTCTGGTCCTGGTCTGGTCCTGGTCAGGGTCTGGTCCTTGTTCTGGTCCTGGTCAGGGTCTGGTCCTGGTCTGGTCTGGTCCTGGTCTGGTCCTTGTTCTGGTCTGGGTCTGGTCCTGGTCTGGCGCTGGTCATCGTTTGGGTCAGGGTCTGGTTTGGGTCTGGTCCTGGTCTGGTTAAGGTGAGGGGTTCTGGTTAGAGTTAGTCTGGTCTGGGTTAGTCTGGTCTGGGTTAGTCTGGTCTGGGTTAGTCTGGGCTGGTCTGGGTTAGTCTGGCCTGGGTTAGTCTGGGTTAGTCTGGTCTGGGTTAGTCTGGGCTGGTCTGGGTTAGTCTGGCCTGGGTTAGTCTGGGTTAGTCTGGGTTAGTCTGGGTTAGTCTGGGTTAGTCTGGGCTGGTCTGGGTTAGTCTGGGTTAGTCTGGTCTGGGTTAGTCTGGGTTAGTCTGGGTTAGTCTGGGTTAGTCTGGGCTGGTTTTGGTAGTGATTTGTCCTCTTGTGCCTTGGGCTCGACCCATTACAAGCCGTTTCCCAGGTTACCACATTGATTGTATGCAGAGGCACACAGATGCTCCTGGCACAGCCGAGTACAGAGAGTAAATACAGGCTCATGTTTAAAAGGCACTTAAAGAGCCTGCTGGTATCAAGCTGCATGTACATTCATGAAACAGTCAAGCTGGAAGCCTGGACCTTGAGCAGGGCTGAATGCTGTGTCACTCTTCTCAAATCAAATCAACATTTATTGTGTATAGCCCTTTTTACAAGCAATGTCACAGAGGGCTTCACATATGCCCATAGAACTGCCCCTCATATGCCCGTAGAACTGCCCCTCATATGCCCATAGAACTGCCCCTCATATGCCCATAGAACTGCCCCTCAACCAACCTAAACCCTCAAGGACAAACTCCCAGAAAAACTCACTAGGGAGCTGACTTCTCTGTCAGCTGTTGTTTCACCTGGGTTAGTTTTAGTCTGGGCTGGTTAGGGTTAGTCTGGGCTGGTTAGGGTTCGTCTGGGCTGGTTAGGGTTCGTCTGGGCTGGTTAGGGTTCGTCTGGGCTGGTTAGGGTTAGTCTGGGCTGGTTAGGGTTAGTCTGGGCTGGTTAGGGTTAGTCTGGGCTGGTAAGTGTTAGTCTGGGCTGGTTAGGGTTAGTCTGGGCTGGTTAGGGTTAGTCTGGGCTGGTAAGTGTTAGTCTGGGCTGGTTAGGGTTAGTCTGGGCTGGTTAGGGTTAGTGTGGGCTGGTTAGGGTTAGTCTGGGCTGGTTAGGGTTAGTCTGGGCTGGTTGGGGTTAGTCTGGCCTGGTTAGTCTGGGCTGGTTAGGGTTAGTCTGGGCTGGTTAGGGTTAGTCTGGGCTGGTTAGGGTAACTGATTTTGTAAAAAAAAATAACTTTATGGCACATGACTTGTATCCCGACAAAGTAAATGATTTGCTTGCTGGAGGTCTAGATCAACATTTCCACTGCGGCTGATGCATGTTGAATGTGTGTGTGTGTGTGTATATGTGTGGCATGCATGTGCTGCTCCAGCCAAACACACCAGGCAGACTGAGACACCAGAATTAGGACTGCAGGACGCTGAAAGGACACAGCAGCTTATTTTTAAACCAATGCCATCTATTTCCATACATTTGGTTAGTGTTACCACGGTCCCTTACTAAACTCTGTATGGAGATGGGGCAAACGTTTGAATATGTGTCAGAAGTGATTGATTGCTGTTGAGATAGCTGCCCTTGCTGTTCCCAAAGTACCCACCAGGAACTGCTTTGATACAGATTAGAAAGTGGGTGTGTTGACAGGTTACCTGTGTTGAACACAGAAGCTCCTGAACAACAAGGCCTGTGTCAGACCAGAAGGGAGATGAGATCCATTTAGAACAACGTGACAAGAAGAGAACATTCTAGAACTATTTACTGGACGTGTTGCTGGATAGCAGCAGCTTTTGGAAGGCTGAGGGTAGAGAGTGGGAGACAGAGGGACTTCCTGCTTTCAGTCCAAGACTGTGCTGTCTACATGCTCGTACAGGAGGGAGGAACACATTAAGCAACATCCGACATATGTGACCCTGTGGAACTTCACCTGGACATGTTGCAACTCTTTATTCCTCTTAATTGATGGAGAAACTTGTTGGGAGACTGAAGTTTCAAATGTTATTTCATTTCAGTGACCCTGAAAGATTGTTTTTATTTCCTCGCAGGGCTTTACCCACCCACCATGTGCAGCAAGGACAGAGAAACAAGTGCTGATTGTTATTTTCCCAGGTTGTTGTAAGGATGATGCAGGTGCTGTAAGCAAGGAGAGGAGCTTTGACTGGATGAATAGAAATCATTCCAATGTATCGTCAGCTTAGCTGTATGGTACTGCATCAAAAGAGAAGAGGCGATCTTCATCCAGTGAAGTCCAGCCTCTCAGTCCTTCACTGTCGGAGGCCAATCTGATCGCCTCAGAAAAAGGCCAGTGACAAAAGCTCCTGGAGCAGAGAGACATTAGATTTCTTCCATACCTGTAGAACTGACAGCATTAACCTTACATGTGGTACATTCTCAAGCCAGATGTCTTTCTGGGTTACAGATGAGCTGAGGTGGGTTTATTTTACAAATATTTTGGGGTGTTGGAAAGGTCGGTTTAATGTCAGTTGACTGGTAACATAATAGATAGGGTTAGGGTTAACCTAGAATAGATTCTGCAGTCACACATTCATTCATGATTTTTGTTGATATGCATTGTGTTTAATAGCATGTATGAATCTACAGTGTGTTGTGTATGAGCCTGTAGGGTTTCTGGAAGAAGTGCCTTAACCAGACCACTAGGGGGAGCAGCTGTAGTGCTATTTAGATTCAGAGGTAAACAGTTGTTTAGATACAAATAAATATTTGATTATTTAAATAGCTATGGAAGCCTGTGTGATTATGTTGTTTAATTACCAGGTTATGTGGACTGCTCAGATGAATGTGGTTCTAACCAAAGTGTGTGTGTGGGTGTGTGTGTGTGTGTGTCGTCCACAGGGAGACCCTCAGAGGTGCCTGGTTGGGGCAGACTGGAGCTGGCAGCAGCCATCCTGGTGCCGTCCAGCCTGCTGTGTGTTGGCATCATGCTGGGGGTGTGTGTCCTGCAGGGGCAGCGCTGTGCCTACAGCAGGGCTCACAGGCAGGATGCAGAGGAAGCCCTGGATGACCTCACACTCATGGCTCCTGACAAGTGTCTCAAAGAGCTCATCTATGACATGAGTTCCTCTGGCTCTGGATCAGGTGACAACACACACACACACACACATGCAAACACCCACATAGGGAGGGGTTAGGGTGTCGGGCTAGTAATCTGCACGTACCCGGTTCAAACCCCGGCTGAGCCAACATGACATTGTGTCCTTGGGTAAGGCACTTCACCCTACTTGCCTCAGGGTAATTGAGCCACATACACACATAAGATTGCTGCCTAGTTTAATGAACTACTGTTGGATGTGTTCAGATTTGACATGTTGTGTGTTTGTGTGTCCTCAGGTTTGACATGTTGTGTGTTTGTGTGTCCTCAGGTTTGCCCCTGTTGGTGCAGAGGACCATCGCTCGCACCATCGTCCTGCAGGAGACCATCGGGAAGGGCCGCTTCGGAGAGGTGTGGCGTGGGAAGTGGCGAGGGGAGGATGTGGCCGTGAAGATCTTCTCCTCCAGAGACGAGAGGTCTTGGTTCAGAGAGGCAGAGATCTACCAGACCATAATGCTCCGTCACGAAAACATCCTTGGCTTCATCGCCGCCGACAACAAAGGTTTTAAGCTCATATTTTGAACTGTTCCATTTGGACACCCAGAATGTTGTGTTCTCCTTAACTACCAACAAAACAGAGATTGTTAGAGAAACAGTTTCTAAGCAACCACTGCCTCTGTGTGACCTGCCTCTGTGTGACCTGCCTCACTAACCTGCCTCTGTGTGACCTGCCTCTGTGTGACCTGCCTCTGTGTGACCTGCCTCTGTGTGACCTGCCTCTGTGTGACCTGCCTCACTAACCTGCCTCACTAACCTGCCTCTGTGTGACCTGCCTCACTAACCTGCCTCTGTGTGACCTGCCTCTGTGTGACCTGCCTCACTAACCTGCCTCACTAACCTGCCTCTGTGTGACCTGCCTCACTAACCTGCCTCACTAACCTGCCTCTGTGTGACCTGCCTCACTAACCTGCCTCTGTGTGACCTGCCTCTGTGTGACCTGCCTCACTAACCTGCCTCACTAACCTGCCTCTGTGTGACCTGCCTCACTAACCTGCCTCACTAACCTGCCTCTGTGTGACCTGCCTCACTAACCTGCCTCTGTGTGACCTGCCTCTGTGTGACCTGCCTCACTAACCTGCCTCACTAACCTGCCTCTGTGTGACCTGCCTCACTAACCTGCCTCACTAACCTGCCTCACTAACCTGCCTCTGTGTGTGCCTCAGATAATGGCTCCTGGACCCAGCTGTGGCTTGTGTCTGAGTACCATGAACACGGCTCCCTGTTCGACTACCTGAACAGGTACACTGTGTCCGTGGGGGATATGACTCTGCTAGCTCTGTCCATTGCCAGCGGCCTGGCTCACCTGCACATGGAGATCATTGGTACCCAGGGTGAGTGGATCCTACTACACACACACAGTACGGGATGTATGGAACCTCAGATCGTCATGGCAGCTGCTCCCAAACCAGCCCACAGATGTTCTACCGCCCGTCTGTTGGCATCGAAGCCTCCATTAGGCTTCATGGCCGATGCTGTGGCTGGTGGCAGCGAGTCACTTAACACAAGTGGGGCAGGAAAGATGGAGCAGTGAACATGGCTTCCAGTACGGTTCCTGAGTTTAGCTGAGGAGCTGAAATGTATCGACACGCTGTTCTCACAGAGATGTTTTTGATGTGTGACTGATCGGCTTGTGTTGTCTGAACAGGGAAGCCTGCCATCGCACACAGAGACATTAAGTCTAAGAACATCTTGGTGAAAAAGAGCTGCACAGCCGTCATCGCTGATCTGGGTCTGGCTGTCAAACACGACTCTGCCACCAACACCATCGACATCCCAGCCAATCACAGAGTGGGGACAAAGAGGTACACAAAAACACTGTTGCCTGGATACGTGGACGATGGGAGACCAGTTTGTCTCCTGAAATAGCCCAGCTTCCTCCGGGATCTCTGCAGAATCTAACAGGGACACTTCATGGATCACCTTTGTTGATGACCTGTCACAACACAGAGTCCCCTCTGACGTCACTATGGTGTTCAGATTCAAGGACATGTCCGTTGCCATGCTGAGGTTAAATCTCTGAGATAGCTACATGTGCTTGCGGGAAACTATCCCAGTTGCTCTACTGGTTATTAGGTGTAACATTTTGAATTTAAGCCTATTTTATAACATTTATAAAAATGTATCCCACTCTACGATTTAGAGCAGGGGTGCCCAATCCTGGTCCTCGAGAGTCCCTATCCTGAAAGTTTGAGATGTTTCTCTACTCCAAAACACCTGATTCTAATGAAGGGGTCATTATCAAGCTCTGTGGAAGCCTCTTAATGCTAAGTGACAGAGTCAGGTGTGCTGGAGCAGGGCAACATCTAAAACTGTCAGGACAGGGGCTCTCAAGGACCAGGATTGGGCACCCCTGATTTAGAGTTTTTCACTGTGAGCAGGAGCCTCTCTTGCTCCTCTACCTCATAAGCTTTAACAGGCTTGTCCTCTGCAGGTACATGGCCCCGGAGATCCTGGATGACTCCATCAACATGAACAGCTTTGAGTCGTTCAAGCGAGCTGATATCTATGCCCTGGGCCTAGTGTTCTGGGAAATATCCAGGAGGTGCTCTGTCAGGGGTGTGTTACACACACACACACACACATACATACATGCATACAGACAGACACACACACACACACACACACACACACACATACATACATAAATACATATACATACAGACATACATACATGCACACACACACATACATACCTACACACATACAGACACACACACACACACACACACACACAGACATACATACATATACATACAGACATACATACATACATGCACACACACATATACATACCTACACACACACACACATTCAAGCTGTACTTAAAGACACAGTGAGTCACTGGGTTGATTGTGTCCTTCTGTGTTGATTCTGACAGGAATTCATGAAGATTTCCAGTTGCCTTATTATGACCTGGTGCCTTCAGACCCATCTGTGGAGGACATGCGCAGGGTGGTGTGTGAACAGAGGCAGCGGCCAAGCATCCCCAACCAGTGGCAGAGCTGTGAGGTGAGAGGGGGGAGGCTGACAGGGGTGTGACTGTGTTCCTGTGTGACTGTGTTACCGTGTTGCTGTAACTGCGTTCCTTTGTGGCTGCGTTCCTGTGTGGCTGTGTGACTGTGTGGCTGTGTTACTGTGTTACTGTGTTACCGTGTTACTGTAACTGCGTGGCTGTGTGGCTGTGTTACTGTGTTACCGTGTTACTGTGTTACTGTGTTACCGTGTTACTGTTACTGTGTGGCTGTGTGGCTGTGTTACTGTGTTACCGTGTTACTGTAACTGCGTGGCTGTGTGGCTGTGTTACTGTGTTACCGTGTTACTGTGTTACTGTGTTACTGTGTGGCTGTGTTACTGTAACTGCGTTCCTGTGTGGCTGTGTTACTGTGTTACCGTGTTACTGTGTGGCTGTGTTACTGTGCAGGCTCTGAGAGTGATGGGGAAGGTGATGAGGGAGTGTTGGTATCCCAGTGCAGCTGCTCGCCTCACAGCGCTGCGCGTCAAGAAGACCGTGGCTCAGGTGAACGTCATGAAGGACATCAAAGACTAGCCAGCTGGCCACACACTAGCCAGCTGGCCACACGCTAGCCACACGCTAGCCACACGCTAGCCACACGCTAGCCACACACCGGCGCCAACTGGTGTGGAGAAGGTGTTCTTGCTGTTAACAGGAAACAGCAGTGAGCTCAGCTAAGGATGCCAGAAGATTGTGGGAGGAGTCTTTTCACACCTTACAGGAAGTGACTGAACTTGACTGGCCCGACCACAGGAAGTAGGAAGAAACTAAGCTGTGACCTGTAGAAGACCAGGAGAAGAGAAACACAATGTACAGATTTTCTTTGCTACCTCACACATGTTTACGTGCCCAAAGCTTGAAGTTGCACTTGTAACTTGTTTGTGCCACCTGCTGTATATATCAGTATAGAGTCACCTCCTACCTGCTGTATATATCAGTATAGAGGAGTCACCTCCTACCTGCTGTATATATCAGTATAGAGTGAAGCTGAGTCACCTCCTACCTGCTGTATTTATCAGTATAGAGGAGTCACCTCCTACCTGCTGTATATATCAGTATAGAGGAGTCACCTCCTACCTGCTGTATATATCAGTATAGAGGAGTCTCCTCCTACCTGCTGTATATATCAGTATAGAGGAGTCACCTCCTACCTGCTGTATATATCAGTATAGAGGAGTCACCTCCTACCTGCTGTATATATCAGTATAGAGTGAAGCTGAGTCACCTCCTACCTGCTGTATATATCAGTATAGAGGAGTCACCTCCTACCTGCTGTATATATCAGTATAGAGGAGTCACCTCCTACCTGCTGTATATATCAGTATAGAGGAGTCAGCTCCTACCTGCTGTATATATCAGTATAAAGCTGAGTCACCTCCTACCTGCTCCTACAGGACATTAGTGGGAATGGTTGAGTCAAACCAGACTACTGTTACACTGCTTCATCGACCAGCTACCAGAGGAGGAGTCAGAATGACTGAAAACGACACATTAGTATAACAAACACAACCACGTCCATTTAGAGAAATTGGTGTTAAACAACATTCAAACATCCTGAACAGCTAGTGTCCCTCTGTGTAAGAGAGAGAGAGAGAGAGAGAGAGAGATTAGACTGATAGACAAGAAAACTGAAATATAGGATTTACAAAATGATCTAATGATTCTGTATGAATATCATGATATATCCAAAGCCTTTAATTTAATTCTGCACTTTTACACTTTAGACTGACGATAAGAATGCCTATGTGAAAACATATCTTAAAAAAGTTATATTTGTATACTGCAGATAAAAGTTGCTGCTGTAAGATAGAAGCAGTGAGCTCTGTATTCAAGGTGCACATGTCAAGCTTTATAAAACTAAACATAGCTGACGGAAATTCAATATTTCAGCACAGAATGACTCGCATATGCTGCTGTACTTCATTTGTTTATTGATCCAGTTTGTTACATTTGGAAGAGTCCACAAAAGAGGGATTTTCTGTTGTGAGAACAGATTTGAGTTTGCAGCACAACACGTGTACTTGTGAACTCTTACTGGTGTAGGACACCACTTGTAAAGCCTTAACAGGCTTAGGGAAAGGTGACACAGGCTACTGAGTGTGTATGTGTGTGTATGTGTGTGTGTGTGTGTGTGTGTGTCGTCTCTGAGAGACAGAACACTAGACTAGGACTTTCGATCATCTCTGGCTTTCAACAAGTGAGTTTACATATTCTGACCCATCTGAAGCATGAATGACAGCTGCACAGCCTTTCAGGAACCTATTAGAAGTGTTCAACCACTCAGAAGTCAACTATAACACACGTCATGCTGTTGATTTACTGTTTATATCAAATATGTCACATTAATGCACAGAAGGTTGATGGTACCACTTAACCCTGATACATGTGCTTGTCTTGAGGACCAGATTCTCTGGGAATGTTTACTTTGCTAACTGCAGTTACTGGTGAGTGATGTGACATCACCATAGTGCACGTTAGCTTCAGTGTGGATCAGTACGCTCAGGACAGCCTACTGAGGGTCACCATGATAGGTGGAAACACCTTGAATAACATGATCGAAGTTGGATCACTATTTGTTAAAATCATTCAATGATATACTGACCTACTGTACTGCTAGCTGGGATGGTATTTGCACTTACGTTGGTCATTTTCTGTTGTTGTTTTGTACATAAGAACAATTATTGTTTTACTTTGTGTTTTATTGTACCTTATTCTATGAGAAAGCAGTATTGCAGTTTGAAACACTTTGCCTGTATGTGGAGACGTTAGCGGTTCTATAAAGTCGGTAACTTTAAGCTTTTGATGTCAAGAGGCCTAAATATTTGAGTTCTGTCAACGAAAAATACCATAAATATAAGCTGAGCGCTTTGAGAAATGTGAGACACTTGATATGTTAGAGATGGAGTGTACTAGTTTGGCTTATAGAACCATCAGTCATTCCAAAGATACAAGAAATATATTCACTTCAATTCTTACCGGGGTTAATTATTTTTGATATTGTGTCTGACACAAAGATTTGCCTGCCCTGGTAAGATCATGTGACTTTTATAAAGAAGATTATTGTTGGATTTGACATCCTCTGGTGAATTAGCATGATACTTAGTTTTGACAAAGGTAACCACTGTACACTGTGTTGTGAAGAATAAGGTTTTCATATAGCCTAATGTTTCATTACAATCACTTTCATTCATGCACTATTTAATAGTCAATGTGTGACATCAGTGAGTCAATAAAATATTTTTCATGTTTCAGTTTTAGTTCACCTCTGGTTCATTGGATCAATAATTCTGATGGTTATTTTGATCATGATGCAGAATACAGGCAGATTACATTACAAGAAGCATATTTCTGTGAAATCTTGTCCAGGTTTGTCACCTGGAATTAGACGCTTTAATAAGTTTCTTTTATCTCTGGTTTGACTCATTATGGTCTGAAGTGTTTGATGCTCATCCATGTGTCCGTTAAACCGAGGAAGTGAATTGTCGTCAGTTTGACTGTCAGCACTTCAAATATGAGTCAGGGTTAGGGTTAGAGGCAGGGGGGGGGGGGGGGGCGCAGACTGAGGCCTGAGAGAGGCTGGGAGTTTTTCATGCTTTGCTGAATCTGACAGACCATAAATCAAATGCTGCAGAAAGAAAAGGGGGGCTGTTTGTAGAAAAGGTGTCGAGTAAAAAACCCCGAGCCACTTCCTGTTTCAGAATACAAAGGGTTCATGAGAAAAGGTTTGAAGGTTGGTGTGATCTGCTAACTCCCCTACCACAGTCACATGCTCTGGATTTCCGTTCTGCTGCGTTAAGTGTGAGAGCTGGATAAGGCGGGGGCCACACAGCAGCAGGGGCCACACAGCAGCAGGGGCCACACAGCAGCAGCAGCAGCAGCAGGAGGAGGAGGCATCAGAAAGAGGCAGCAGCAGCAGGAGGAGGAGGCATCAGAAAGAGGCAGCAGCAGCAGGAGGAGGAGGCATCAGAAAGAGGCAGCAGCAGAAGGAGGAGGAGGCATCAGAAAGAGGCAGCAGCAGCAGCAGGAGGAGGAGGCATCAGAAAGAGGCAGCAGCAGCAGCAGAAGGAGGAGGAGGCATCAGAAAGAGGCAGCAGCAGCAGCAGAAGGAGGAGGAGGCATCAGAAAGAGGCAGCAGCAGCAGGAGGAGGAGGCATCAGAAAGAGGCAGCAGCAGAAGGAGGAGGAGGCATCAGAAAGAGGCAGCAGCAGCAGCAGGAGGAGGAGGCATCAGAAAGAGGCAGCAGCAGCAGCAGAAGGAGGAGGAGGCATCAGAAAGAGGCAGCAGCAGCAGCAGAAGGAGGAGGAGGCATCAGAAAGAGGCAGCAGCAGCAGGAGGAGGAGGCATCAGAAAGAGGCAGCAGCAGAAGGAGGCAGCTCCCAGCCTCCCAGCCTCCCAGCCTCCCAGCCTCCCAGCCTCCCTGGTCCCTCCAGTATGAACTGTGCAGAGCTGCATCCACAGCACAGCCACATCATGAATGCTTCCCTGAGGCAGAAGAGTCGTCTGTGGTACCGGCGCTCCCTGAGGAGCCTGGGGGACAAGATGTGGCCCAGTACAGGGGCCCCTGGGCAGACACGAGGGCCCTGCCAGGTGAGGGCCACACTCCTCATGGACACACACACACGGATGGTTACACAAGAGCCAGTGAAAACATCTTGGTGTTTAATTCCTTAACTTAGTCAACTTAACCTTAATGAGTTAGTGTGATACTGAGTGATACTTAACTCACACTTAACTCTCTCCCACTTATGTGCAATATCCATCCTAGATCTCTACATCATACTTGATTTTGTATTCTATTGTTTCTTCTTTATTTTATATTTCACCCTGTCAGTCTGAGTGCTGTACTGTACCCTGCTGCTGTTGTAGACTGCCATTTCCCCTCCGGGGGACAAATAGGGATTTTCTTATTTTATTTGATCTTAACATCATAAAAACACAAATAGTCTTTTGTTGAGCAAAGTTCAGGTAGTTAATATGAAAGCTATTGAGATGGCTTCATGTGCTTGGCAATACTACAGCCTAACTGCAACATTGACGTCAGCTTTATACTTTAATTGGTTATAAATCACCAAACATGGTTTACTACGTATAAAAAGAGGTTTAAGAAATTAGAAGATTGGTATTGACAAAATACTGGAATTGTATGTGTTAACGGAATATAGCAACTACAGTACATACTAGTGCTTGCAACAACAACAAAAAACCTTAAGTCCATTTGCCAATACTAATCTTTAGGTTATGTAAGAGAACATCTACATTCTACAGGCTCAGAATACCTGAACTGCTGCTGAAGGTGTTGAAGTGAGCAGGAAAGAGTCTTGAACATTGAAGCAGCGGTGTTCTTCCTGTAAATCTGACAAAGTCTTCTTTCCTTCCAGAGGCAGACTGGTTCCAACTCTCTGGTGGATTATACAGACCCTCAGAGGTAAGGTGCCTACTGGACCAGCTGTGTGATGTGTCTCCCCCCCCCCCTGTGAGGTGCAGGTTAAGGTGAGCTGCTGTATTCGACTGTCTGTTCCTCTGCCTCTCTACAGAAGCAGTCACACCCTGGAGAAACAAGACAAAGAGACGTACGGTTTTGAAGTTCAGGTAAGACTTTCACACTCTAACACAACACACACACACTACACACACACTACACACACACTACACACAACACACACACACTACACACACACTACACACACTACACACACACTACACACACACTACACACACACTACACACACACTACACACACACTACACACACACTACACACACACTGCAGCTGAGATCAGAGCAGAAGAACAAAGTTCACCAGTGTTTTCTCTGTACTGTCTGTACTGTCTGTACTGTCTGTACTGTCTGTGTTGCCTGTGCTGTCTGTACTGTCTGTGTTGCCTGTGCTGTCTGTGCTGTCTGTGCTGTCTGTGCTGACTGTGCTGTCTGTGCTGTCTGTGCTGTCTGTGCTGTCTGTGCTGACTGTGCTGCCTGTGCTGTCTGTGCTGTCTGTGCTGTCTGTACTGTCTGTGCTGTCTGTACTGTCTGTGTTGCCTGTGCTGTCTGTACTGTCTGTGCTGTCTGTGCTGTCTGTGCTGTCTGTGCTGTCTGTGCTGTCTGTGCTGTCTGTGCTGTCTGTACTGTCTGTGTTGCCTGTGCTGTCTGTGCTGTCTGTGCTGTCTGTGCTGTCTGTGCTGTCTGTGCTGTCTGTGCTGTCTGTACTGTCTGTGTTGCCTGTGCTGTCTGTGCTGTCTGTGCTGTCTGTGCTGTCTGTGCTGTCTGTGTTGTCTGTGCTGTCTGTACTGTCTGTACTGTCTGTGTTGCCTGTGCTGTCTGTGCTGTCTGTGCTGTCTGTGCTGTCTGTGCTGTCTGTGCTGTCTGTGTTGCCTGTGCTGTCTGTGCTGTCTGTGCTGTCTGTGCTGTCTGTGCTGTCTGTGCTGACTGTGTTGTCTGTGCTGACTGTACTGTCTGTGTTGCCTGTGCTGTCTGTGCTGTCTGTGCTGTCTGTGCTGTCTGTGCTGTCTGTGCTGTCTGTGCTGTCTGTGCTGTCTGTACTGTCTGTGTTGCCTGTGCTGTCTGTGCTGTCTGTGCTGTCTGTGCTGTCTGTGCTGTCTGTGCTGTCTGTGCTGTCTGTACTGTCTGTGTTGCCTGTGCTGTCTGTGCTGTCTGTGCTGTCTGTGCTGTCTGTGCTGTCTGTGTTGTCTGTGCTGTCTGTACTGTCTGTACTGTCTGTGTTGCCTGTGCTGTCTGTGCTGTCTGTGCTGTCTGTGTTGTCTGTGCTGTCTGTACTGTCTGTGTTGCCTGTGCTGTCTGTGCTGTCTGTGCTGTCTGTGCTGTCTGTGCTGTCTGTGCTGTCTGTGCTGTCTGTGCTGTCTGTACTGTCTGTGTTGCCTGTGCTGTCTGTGTTGTCTGTGCTGTCTGTACTGTCTGTGTTGCCTGTGCTGTCTGTGCTGTCTGTGCTGTCTGTGCTGTCTGTGCTGTCTGTGCTGTCTGTGCTGTCTGTGCTGTCTGTACTGTCTGTGTTGCCTGTGCTGTCTGTGCTGTCTGTGCTGTCTGTGCTGTCTGTGCTGTCTGTGCTGTCTGTGCTGTCTGTGCTGACTGTGTTTACTGTGTTTCTGTGCTGACTGTGTTTACTGTGTTGCCTGTGCTGTCTGTACTGTCTGTGCTGTCTGTGCTGTCTGTGCTGTCTGTGCTGCCTGTGTTCTCTGTGCTGTCTGTACTGTCTGTACTGTCTGTGCTGCCTGTGCTGCCTGTGCTGCCTGTGCTGTCTGTACTGTCTGTGTTCTCTGTGCTGTTCGTTGCAGACATACGGGGTACAGCTGAGGAATGTCCCAGCGATGGAGATGTGTACCTTTGTGTGCAGGGTTCAGAAGGACAGCGCTGCAGAGAGGGCTGGGCTGACCGCAGGTACCTCACCCTCCCTCTCTCACCCTCCCTCCACCCTTACCCCTTCCTTCCTCCCTCACCCTCCCTCCGTCCCTCCCCCTCCCTCCCTCACCCTTCCTCCCTCACCCTCCCTCACCCTCCCTCCCTCACCCTCCCTCCCTCACCCTCCCTCCACCTCTCTCGCCCACTCCCTGTCCTGTTTCTAGACTGCAGCAGCCTGCAGACTGTCACACACCCTGTTCCACCTTGCTAACTCACAGTCTGTGGAGTCTAACTCTCTGTCTCCATTTTAGGGGATGTGATAGTTACCATCAATGGGGTCAGCATCGAGGGCTCCACTCATCAGCACATCATAAGCCTGATTCATGAATCTCCTAACTTCCTGAAGTGAGTCAGAGTGATGACGTCATCAGCCATGAACCAGACGAACCGTAAAACATTGAAACGGCCGCACACTCACCGTGGACCCTGCAGAGCAGGTGGATGATGTGTGTGTGTGTGTGTGCGTGTGTGTTTCAGGGTGGAGACTGTGTGTGGGACGGTAGTGAAGAGGATCGAGCTGGAGAAGAAGATGAACTCCCTCAAGGTGAGTCTTCTCTGAAGAGCGACACTTCTGAAAATCTGAACCTTCTCATTCATCTCATTCCTCCAGGGGTAGGGAACCCTGGTCCTCCAGAGGGTAAGGGAACCCTGGTCCTCCAGGGGTTAGGGAACCCTGGTCCTCCAGGGGTTAGGGAACCCTGGTCCTCCAGAGCCACAGTCCTGAAGGTTTTAGATGATTAGATGAACCTTTATTTGTCCTCCAGGTGGAAATTGCAGATGAGACAGCACAGAGAAATTGCAGATGATTCCCTGCTCCAGCACACCTGATTCTAATCATGAGGCTTCCACAAAGCTTGATAACGACCCTTCATTAGAATCAGGTGTGCTAGAGTTGGGAAACATCCAAAACCTTCAGGACTGTGGCTCTCGAGGACCAGGGTTCCCTACCCCTGCTCTACCCCAAAGTGATCCAACACAGATAGGATTATCTGAGGTGGCAAACGTGTCTCAATAATGAAGTCTGCTTCTTCATGCAGTATTTGTGTTTCCTCAGCAAACCCTGAGAGAGAAACGGGCTGAGCTGCAAGTTCTGATGGTCCAGGAAAAGCAGCTGACTCGAGGTGAGGCTCCGCCCCCCAGCTGGTCACCCACACTTCCTGTCTAACGGCAGTTCGCTCTTTCTCACCTGAAAGCGACAGAAGAAATGAAAGCTGTCGGTTTTTTTCGAGGCGCACGCTATGAGTTCCCCTTTTGGTGTCGTTAATCAAATGAAAAACCTCCGGTCTGATTTCCTGTCACTGCAGTAAGAGATCTTACATCCCTGCCTGACTTGAAACTTAAATCCTTCAAGGTTGACTTGAATCCAGGACTTTAAATGTGTTTTTAATTAAAAAAATGGTAAGCTCCATGTATCATCCTGTATGTGACGGAGCCTCTCTCCTGCCCAGGCCAGCTGAATGCCCGCTGTGTGTCCTCGTCTCCAGACTGTGTGGTGTCGCTCATGTCCCTATCTGGTGGGCAGCGTGTCTCCAGTGACAGCAGCTGGCTGAGCGAGGTGACAGAGGACAGTGACCAGGTCAGCGTGTTTGGGGACCTGAGTTCCCCCAGCCTCTTCAGCCCCTCCACCCCCTCCACCCCCTTCAGCCCCTCCAGCCCCTCCAGCTCCTCCAGCCCCTCCACCCCCTTCACCCCCTCCAGCTCCACCAGCCATGAAGCCTCCTTCTTCCCCAGTTCAGACCCTCAGCAGAGCGGCGGGGTACCGCCCTCCTCCACCACAGACCCCCCTCGCTCCTCCATCAAACACAGGCGCAGCAGCAGCAGCCTTGCAGAGGGCAGCCCCCCCCCTCCCTCCTGGGAGCCCAGCTCACGGATCTCCTTGTTCGGGACGCTTCCCAGGAAGTCCCGGCGAGGCAGCGTACGCCAGCTCCTCAACTTCCTGCCTGGACTGAAGCGCTCAGTGGAGGAGGAGGACGTCTAAGAGAAACACACACACTAACACTCACACACACACACACACAGTCACACACAGGGCCGGCTCTAGGCATCGGCTGGAGGGGCGCTGCACCCTTAATCGATAATTAATAACAGTCTTTTATCGAAAAATTACCGGATGCTCTCGGTTAAATCCGGTTAAGTCTGCAAACGAGTAAAAAACTGTTGTCTTTTGGAATCGCTCGCCAGGATTGGTGTGTGTGTGTGTGCTGGGGCAGGATTGGTGTGTGTGTGTGGGGGGGGGGGGGGGGGGGCAGGATTGGTGTGTGTGCTGGGGGGCAGGATTGGTGTGTGTGTGGGGCAGGATTGGTGTGTGTGTGGGGCAGGATTGGTGTGTGTGTGGGGCAGGATTGGTGTGTGTAGGGGGCTTAAACATCAGCCCTCTTGATCTCCAGTTAGAGGCTCACTGCCCTGGTGGAAGAGAGAGAATCATCAGACTCTGTTCTTCAACAGCTTTCGTCATGCAGCTCACATAACCAAAGGAATTATGGGTAAAATGAACCATTATAATGGAGAGAGTGTCTCTTTATGAGTCACTCATTAGGACTGTCACACTGCAGCACACTGACTGCAGTCAGCTGCCACATGTACAGGGCCTTGGTTATTCAATCGAACATGAAGTTAATTGAACTTGAGATAATTCTGTTAACTACTGTGAAAGCACGGACCCTGCTAATGAAGCCCTCAGTTCTGGGTTTACTCTGCTGCTGGTGAGGCTGGATGGATATCTTGGATCTGGAAGATTACTTTGTTTTTATTAGAATTGTAAATGTTTTGTAGAAAGCACCCATGAATACGTGTTTATAAGACTGTGAATGAGCAAGTCAGTATAGAGCAGTATGGCTTGAGAGTGAAACCACTTTATACCCGCAGAGGCAAACAGGATGTGGCAGGAAGAGAAGATCGTTTCTTTACTATTTTCGTTTGCAGAACAACTTGTGAAGAGAAGCATTTTCATGTTTTATGTTCATGATCAAATCCTCTTGCTTGTAAATCACTCAGGAAGTTTCTGAAGGTTTTCTGTCTTTAGTCAGAAGGAAGAGTTTTCTGTCAGAAATGTGCTCTTTAGTTTGAACTAGCAGTGAAGGTGCTGCTGTAAACACTGACTGCAGGAAATAAAAGCTTCCTTCATACTTCTGACCTTTAGTTTGAAATAAAACAGCATTTTCCAGTAGGTCCTCTGGTATCTCTACGTCAACCACAAACACACGTCTTTTTTGCCATGGTGACGGTGGGAGCGCAGCCTTTGGGCTTCAAGCCTCTTCAGGTTCTGCAGAGCCATGACTAATACACATTATCATCAACAACTACGACCACTAGATGGCAGTATGGCAAGAATCCTTTTAAAATGTGGCTGCCGTAATTCTGTATTTGATCTCAGATAGATTATTGGTTTAGATCCTCTACATTCACAGGCAAAACGTTTCGTACAGTTCCTGCTTGTTAAATCAACTGGAGCAGTGACGCTTGAAGAGGAAAATCAAAGTCAGTCAGTCAGACAGTCACTCTCAGCTTCCTGACAACAGGGTAGTGAAGTCACAGAGTTACACACCTGTACCTGTTCCCCAGATCTAAGAGACACCAAGGCTGAGGGCGTGTTATGTTTTGACCTGGCCCCTCCCACAGGTACAGCCCCCTATAGAAAGCCTTCTAATGCTCAGTCAGCTGTGGACCAGCCTAAAGCTTCAGCAGAATGTTAATCTAGCCAGAGAACGTCCCAGGAGGAAGGTGGTCACTCTGCAAAGATTAAAGCAACAGCACAATCACTGTGTTTGTCCACACAGCCAAGACAAAGAAGCATTTACTGGCCTCAGAACAGAACCAGTGTTCTCTACTGGCTCTGAGAAGCACATCGTACACCAGCACGGCCAGAAAACTTGATCCTCAACCAACACATTCACATGCAAGATGGCACTGCTTGCTTTCATTGTCCGATTGGATAACAGGGACTCAGAACTGACAGCTTTGATTGGTTGACTGGAGTGTGTGGGCGGGTGTTGGGGGGGGTTTGAAGACTCTGGTTCACACCAGGGGGTTGAGAAGTCCAGCAGATCACTGAGCCTCTGAGAGGGAAACACTACGACACGTGGAATCAACCAAGACAGAGATGATGCTGAGGCAGCAGATCCAGTCTCCTTCCATGACCCTGGAGAGAAGAGAGCCCAGCCCCCAGGAGGCGCTCCTGAGTGGGCAGACCCCGGCAGCTGTGGAGCCCGTGGGAGAGGCTGTGGAGAGAGGAGCCTCCTGGCCGGAGGACGAGGGCGAAGATGAGGTCTTCTACGAGGATGAGGATGGGGGAGGAGGGCCCCCTGGACCCCCTTGCTCTTTAGAGGAGGCTCAGCCCCCCCAGTTTACTGACACACTGTTAGAGTCGCTCAACGCTGCAGGATCTACAGCTGCCATGCTGGACTCAGAGGGGTCCGGCCCCCCTGGGGGGTCCCAGGCAGAGCCCCAAACCTCCCCAGGACACAGGAAAGGTGAGAGGACAAGACAATCATGTTTCATTGATTGCTTTCATCAAATAACTTTGTCCAACTGGCTGCATAGGGATTTGTTAAACCTTTTAAACTCTCTTTGCACAAGCAATACAATCTATTGGAAGCATTTTAATGATTGTGAAGTGAACTAGCTGTCATGTCTAAAGAGATGAATCTGTCCTTCTAATCGTCAGCACCGAGGAACCAGGAAGATAACATGACATCATCCTGTCAAAACCCTGCAGAGCAATCTCAGGATCTGGAGATACTAGAGGACCCAGCCCACATTGAGGACCACCAGCAGAACACCAACTCCCAAGATGCATTGCAGGAGAACACCAACTTCCAGGATGCCCTGCAGCAGAACACCAACTCCCAGGATGCCCTGCAGCAGAACACCAACTCCCAGGATGCCCTGCAACAGAACACCAACTCCCAGGATGCCTTGCAACAGAACACCAACTCCCAGGATGCCCTGCAACAGAACACCAGCTCCCAGGATGCCTTGCAACAGAACACCAACTCCCAGGATGCCTTGCAACAGAACACCAACTCCCAGGATGCCCTGCAACAGAACACCAGCTCCCAGGATGCCTTGCAACAGAACACCAACTCCCAGGATGCCTTGCAACAGAACACCAACTCCCAGGATGCCCTGCAACAGAACACCAGCTCCCAGGATGCCTTGCAACAGAACACCAACTCCCAGGATGCCCTGCAGCAGAACACCAACTCCCAGGATGCCCTGCAGCAGAACACCAACTCCCAGGATTCCCTGCAGCAGAACACCAACTCCCAGGATGCCTTGCAGCAGAACACCAACTCCCAGGATGCCCTGCAGCAGAACACCAACTCCCAGGATGCCCTGCAGAAGAAGAACAACTCCCAGGATGCCCTGAAGCAGAACACCAACTCCCAGGATGCCCTGAAGCAGAACACCAACTCCCAGGATGCCCTGCAGCAGAACACCAACTCCCAGGATGCCCTGAAGCAGAACACCAACTCCCAGGATTCCCTGCAGCAGAACACCAACTCCCAGGATGCCCTGAAGCAGAACACCAACTCCCAGGATGCCCTGAAGCAGAACACCAACTCCCAGGATGCCCTGCAGCAGAACACCAACTCCCAGGATGCCCTGCAGCAGAACACCAACTCCCAGGATTCCCTGCAGCAGAACACCAGCTCCCAGGATTCCCTGTCCTCAATGAGCACTCAGTCACTGGGGAGGACGTCAGGCCAGAAGAACTCCTTCAACCATCACAGCCAATCCAAATACAACACTGTCTCCTACCGCAAGATCAGACGAGGCAACACACAGAAGAAGATAAGCCAGTTTGAGTCCATGATGATGAAAATCTGATCCCAGTCAGAAGCAGGTGTCTCACCCAAACACTCACCCCAACACTAACCTCAACACTAACCCCAACACTAACCCAGTCAGAAGCAGGTGTCTCACCCAAACACTCACCCCAACACTAACCTCAACACTGACCCCAACACTAACCCAGTCAGAAGCAGGTGTCTCACCCAAACACTCACCCCAACACTAACCTCAACACTGACCCCAACACTAACCCAGTCAGAAGCAGGTGTCTCACCCAAACACTCACCCCAACACTAACCTCAACACTAACCCCAACACTAACCCAGTCAGAAGCAGGTGTCTCACCCAAACACTCACCTCAACACTAACCCAGTCAGAAGCAGGTCTCACCCCAACACTATCCTCAACACTAACCCAGTCAGAAGCAGGTGTCTAACCCTAACACTAACCTCAACACTAACCCAGTCAGAAGCAGGTGTCTCACCCCAACACTAACCCCAACACTAACCCAGTCTGGGGTCAGAGGCTCTGAGGCTCCTTCCTGCAGGGGTCATGACCTGGACTGGAGGGACTATGTGCTTCTAACCCAACACTGGACCAGAAACTGATGACAGAACTGTACTGATGACAGAACTGTACTGACGACAGAACTGTACTGAAGATGAAGTCATCATGTTAAGCATCTGAAACACCCCATTGAACAGGTGGGTTTATCACCAGCATAGATTCATGTGTGCATAGCAAGCGCTTCTAAAATGGGAAATAATTACTAATAACAGGTTGTATTACAGCTGCTAAACTATGCATGGTGTCACGCTTTGTGATCAAACTGCAGGAAGCTTTTGATTATGCAAGGCAGGTATTTTATTAGCAGATTAACTTTAAGAGGCTTGAGGCTCTGTAATCCAACAAGCGAACATTATGACTCACATGTTGGCTGTTACCTGCCTAAGAACTCTTACGAAGAATATTGTATGAATACACTGCATGAATCATTATGAGTCTTCCATAAAAACCCTTTCATGGATTGTATAGTCAAGCAAATCGAGTGACCATTTATAAATGACACCTTTATGTGATTTTCCACACCTTACTCACACCAGATGTTTAAAGGATACAATAAAGTGACAAAAATCACACATCACACATTTGTAGTATTTACCAAAAACTGTTTAATCTTTTCAAAAATAAAAATCAGAGAGAGAATGGGGCTCTGTGACTGGACAGCTTGTGGCATCAGAGCTCCCTCTAGTGTCATTAAGATGAACTGCATGCAAACAGCTGCAGCCAACCTGCACAAGCACCCATTCTCCCTGATCCACACTAAAGGCACTAAGCTTCAAATAAGGCTAAATAGTTTCCTTAACGACGTCTATGATATGTATGTGACGCTGGAATACGCGACACAGGTTAATATCTATTTCATGCATTCCATTCCAAAATATACATCAAATGTTTCTTCAGAACAGTGAAAACACAAAATAAAATGTCATTATTTACAGTAACCTGTGGGCATTTAATTACATT
The DNA here is from genome assembly GCA_030340685.1 of Protosalanx chinensis. Lineage (NCBI taxonomy): Eukaryota > Metazoa > Chordata > Actinopteri > Osmeriformes > Salangidae > Protosalanx > Protosalanx chinensis. Next base: position 17,943,377 of record CM059319.1, read on the forward strand.
CTAACAAAGTGTGTCCTTGTTGAACATATTTCAATTTTTTCTTTTCTGACAATAAAAATGTGAACAGCTGGAAGGAAGACAAACATAGACAATGTAAACAGTTAAGGCACAAGTTATGACCTGTCTACTAAAGACCATCACAGATCACAAATTCTAAATGTCACAGGTTTACTATTACTTAGCAACCTGGGCCAAGGCAGTACCAAGGCAGTACCAAGGTAGTACCAAGTTAGTACCAAGGCAGTACCAAGTTAGTACCAAGGCAGTACCAAGACCGGACCAAGACAGTACCAAGTTAGTACCAAGGCAGTACCAAGGTAGTACCAAGGCAGTACTAAGGCAGTACCAAGGCAGTACTAAGGCAGTACCAAGGCAGTACCAAGGTAGTACCAAGTTAGTACCAAGGCAGTACCAAGTTAGTACCAAGGTAGTACCAAGGTAGTACCAAGGCAGTACCAAGGCAGTACTAAGGCAGTACCAAGGCAGTACCAAGTTAGTACCAAGGCAGTACCAAGGTAGTACCAAGGCAGTACCAAGACCGGACCAAGACAGTACTAAGTTAGTACCAAGACAGTACTAAGTTAGTACCAAGGCAGTACCAAGGCAGTACTAAGGCAGTACCAAGGCAGTACCAAGGCAGTACCAAGGTAGTACCAAGGCAGTACCAAGACCGGACCAAGACAGTACCAAGTTAGTACCAAGGCAGTACCAAGGTAGTACCAAGGCAGTACTAAGGCAGTACCAAGGCAGTACCAAGGTAGTACCAAGTTAGTACCAAGCCAGTACCAAGGCAGTACCAAGACCGGACCAAGACAGTACTAAGTTAGTACCAAGACAGTACTAAGTTAGTACCAAGGCAGTACCAAGGCAGTACTAAGGCAGTACCAAGGCAGTACCAAGGCAGTACCAAGGTAGTACCAAGGCAGTACCAAGGCAGTACCAAGGCAGTACCAAGGCAGTACTAAGGCAGTACCAAGGCAGTACTAAGGCAGTACCAAGGCAGTACCAAGGCAGTACCAAGGCAGTACCAAGGCAGTACCAAGGCAGTACCAAGGCAGTACCAAGACAGTACCAAGGCAGTACCAAGGCAGTACTAAGGCAGTACCAAGGCAGTACCAAGGCAGTACCAAGGTAGTACCAAGGCAGTACTAAGGAAGTACCAAGGTAGTACCAAGGCAGTAACAAGGTAGTACCAAGGCAGTACCAAGGCAGTACCAAGGCAGTACCAAGGCAGTACCAAGGTAGTACCAAGGCAGTACTAAGGCAGTACCAAGGCAGTACCAAGGTAGTACCAAGGCAGTACCAAGGTAGTACCAAGGCAGTACCAAGGCAGTACCAAGGTAGTACCAAGGCAGTACCAAGGCAGTACCAAGGTAGTGGATGGATGGTCCATCCAGCATCACACCTGGACAGCAGGTATCATCTGTTCTTCACAGAGTCCATGTGGAGAAGTTTGTCCCACAGAGTAGCACTGTGAACACAGACCACTGGAGACTTGATGTGGAGCCCCTCCTCACTAGACTCCTCCTCCTCACTAGGCTCCTCCCCCTCCTAATCATTAAGCTACTCCTCACTAGGCTCCTCCTCCTCTTCACTAGCTCCTCCTCCTCACTAGGCTCCTCCTCCTCCTCACTAGCTCCTCCTCCTCACTAGGCTCCTCCTCCTCCTCCTCACTATGCTCCTCCTCCTCATTAAGCTCCTCCTCCACCTCACTAGGCTCCCCCTCATCCTCACTAAGCTCCTCCTCCACCTCACTAGGCTCCTCCTCCTCACTAGCTCCTCCTTGATAGGCTCCTCCTCCTCGCTAAGCTCCTCCTCCTCCATAGATCCCTCCTCCTCATTAAGCTCCTCCTCCTCCTCCTCACTAGCTCCTCCTCCTCATTAGGCTCCTCCTCCTAGGTGTAATAGTGGGTGAACTGCCACTTCTGCAGTGTGTTGGTGGGTTCACACTTGCTCATATAGACATCTCCCTTTGGCCCCGCCTCCAGACATTTGGGCTGGTTCTCTGCTACGAGGTGCTCCGCCTGTGTGTGAAGGGGGGAGGGGGGGGGGGGGGGGTAGAGTGAGAATCTTAAAACTATTCTTGTTACCTGGGCTAATGTGAGTGTCTGTATGAGCTGCCTGTAGCTTTAAACCCTCCTCACCCTCATCTTCACTGCCCACCAACACACAACACATCCTTCACAGCCTAGCAACACACAACACACCCTAGCAACACACAACACACCCTTCACAAGGGTGGGAAGGTTGCCATGTGGCAGACATGAGTGGGTTCCTGGACTGATTAGGAGTCAGACAGCCCCTCCCCCAGGCCCTCCCCCAGGCCCTCCCCCAGCCCCTCCCTCAGCCCCTCCCTCAGCCCCTCCCCCAGCCCCTCCCCCAGCCCCTACCTACCAGGCCAGAGCTGGAGGCCTTGTGTTGCCAGCGCAGGTCTGCTCTGTAGGGGTCACATGGCTGCAGCGCGGGGCCCGGGGCCTGGACAGCCACACACACACCTCGCTGACTCAGCAGTTTCAGCCAAGTGTAGTTAAAGAGCTGATTCTGAACATCCCAGAGAGCAGAGAAGCACAGTTACAACCACACACATTGTAACTTCAGGTTTGTAGGAATAGGCATGTGTGTGTGTGTGTGTTTTGTGTGTGTGTGCGATTTGGGAGTTTTCACCTGCTTGCTCAGATCACAGGTCTCAAAGGAGAGGAGCGAGTCTTTCTGCACAGACAGGCACTTTCTCAACCCACGATTGAAAAACTGAAAGACAAGCATAACAAGCAATCAGTCCTTTCCTTGTGTTGAAGTGTGTAGATGTTGTGTATTATTGAAAGATGTGCCTGTCCATCCCAGTCTGAGAAGACTCTGTCTGAGACTCTGTCTGAGAAGATGTCCCTGTCCATCCCAGTCTGAGAAATGCAGACCTGGAGAAACAGACCAGCTTTGTTCCCAGAAAGGAACAATCCTGTCTGTGTTGGAGTCACAACTGGGAAACACAACTCCTGCTGAAGGAGTCATATTGAATGTTAGTGTATTAGCAGTATTAACAGTGAGGTTGTCTGCTACTCACCAGGCCCTCAGCTTTGACCAGCGGTGCGTCCAGCTCTGGGCAGACGTTATCCAGGTACCACTGGAAGCTCTTACACTGGAGCTTCTCTCTCAGGAGGATCTGCTCTGTCAGGTTCCCGATGTCGGCCCTCTTGTCCAGCAGGTGGAGGTAGCCCTGGCCATAGAACAGCTCCTTGTGGTCATCCATCCACACCTCAGCCACCCGGGCCAGGTTCCTCTCCACCGTCTTCTGACGGTCCTTGGGGAACTTGTAGGGGTTCTCTCCCCGGAAGATGTGGCCCACTCTGGAGCAGGGGATGATCTCAATCTCTCCTCCACACATCCAGATCTGGAGGCATCACAAACACCAACATGAGGGGGGGGGGGGGGGGGGGGGGGGGGGGGGGAGTGACTGTCCGACAGGAAGTAGTGTTACCTTGAAGGATATCTCCATGTTCTCTCCTCCCCACACATCCAGGCCTGGATCATAGGTTCCCAGCTCGTAAAAGTACTTCTTGTTTATGGAGAACAGACCTCCAGCCATGACAGGACATCTGGAAGAGCACAGGACCATCAAGTCTGTCCACTGAGATCCACAGGACAGACTGCCACGCCTACTGTGTGTGTGTGTGTGTGTATAGTACCTGATAGGGTCAGTATCTGTCATGTTGTTCTTCTTAATGTAGTCCTCAGAGAGGGTGCTCCAACCAAAGACAAGGGGCCACTTGAAGATGCCTCTCTGGAAGTTATCTACCAGCACATAACTGGAGACGACATAAGCAGTGACATCAGCAGTGAGATCAGCAGTGACATCAGCGGTGACATCAGCAGTGACATCAGCAGTGACATCAGCGGTGACATCAGCGGTGAGATCAGCGGTGACATCAGCAGTGACATCAGCAGTGAGATCAGCAGTGAGATCAGCAGTGAGGCATCACAGAACGTTTCAAACATAAACTATGTCTAACTACATGCAACACATCCTTCTCATGCTGTTTTTTGATAGGAACAAGCGGTTGACCTCATATCCTTGTCACTGATGACCTCGATGACAGGACAGGCCACCTTCCTGTGGTCCAGGTGGACCCTCTCCAGCAGGGGCTCCAGCCAGCCCACGTTACACTCGATGTGAGAGTCCAGGAAGGTGAGCACCTCACCTGCAAGGTAAACACACTCCAGGTAGCACATTCACCATCTGCAGGCTCCAGGCACACCCCATTCTGGGTGTTGGCACAAGACTGTTGACAGTTGAAAGTTCTGTGTACTTATGAGAGGGAACAGAAGACTCACAAACGTACCTGCTGGAGCTGTGTGTGTGTGTCAGTGGGGGGGTAGGAGGTAGGGGTTAGAGGGCAGGGAGTAGGGGTAGTGGTTAAGGGGCAGGGGTTAAGGGGCAGGGGTTAAGGGGCAGGGGTTAAGGGGCAGGGGTTAAGGGGCAGGGGTTAAGGGGCAGGGGTTAAGGGGCAGGGGTTAAGGGGCAGGGGTTAAGGGGCAGGGGTTGTACCTGTGGCTACTGCTGCCCCTGCCAGCCGGGCTCTGATCAGTCCCTGACGCTCCTTCAGACGGATGATACGGACTTTAGGAAACTGAGCCATGTAGACATCCAGCTGCTCCTTCAGATAGTCTGAGAGACGGAGGGAGAGAGTGGAGGGAGGACAGAGAGACATCCATAATGAAGGAAAGAGAGTGATGAGAGTGAGGTAGAGAAAAGAGAAGGAGAGAAAGCGTGGCAGTGAGCAGCCAGAAGTGTGACTGGATGACAGTGTGACTGGGAGAGCCAGCCTACCTCTGGTGCTGCAGTCGTCCACCAGGATGACCTCCTTCAGCAGGCCAGCTGGAGAGCGGTTCAGGACGCTGTGGACAGACCTGAGCAAGGTGGACCACACCTCGTCCACAAAGCAGAAGATCACACTGGTGGTGGGCAGGTCATCATGGACCATGTGATCTGAACACCTGAATGAAACCACATTAACACTAATGTCACCTCACATGAGTAAAGCCAGGGCCTACAGCACAACCTGGATTTACTACCCACTACCTGGGATCTAGGATTGTAGTTCTACAGTGATCTAGGCTGTAGTTCTACTGTGATCTAGGATGTAGTTCTATACTACAGTGATCTAGGATGTAGTTCTACAGTGATCTAGGATGTAGTTCTATGCTACAGTGATCTAGGATGTAGTTCTATACTACAGTGATCTAGGATGTAGTTCTACAGTGATCTAGGATGTAGTTCTACAGTGATCTAGGATGTAGTTCTATACTACAGTGATCTAGGATGTAGTTCTACAGTGATCTAGGATGTAGTTCTATACTACAGTGATCTAGGATGTAGTTCTACAGTGATCTAGGGCGTAGTTCTACAGTGATCTAGGATGTAGTTCTACAGTGATCTAGGGCGTAGTTCTACAGTGATCTAGGATGTAGTTCTACTCACGCCGGGGGCCTGGTATCTGGAATGGCCCGGTCAAGAGGAATCTGGTCACTCAGGTAGACGTTGAAATGTCCTTCGTTCCACCTCTTCCTCACCTCCTGCTCTTTGTCACTGGGCACCAGAGCAGCGTGGCCAAACTGCCCCACTGCCCCTCTGTCTCTGGGGGCAACAGTCAGGTCCAGAGCCTGGACTCTGTGGACGCTGCGCTCCACCACCACCTTCACATCAGACGCTTTCAGCTGAACCTTTGGTTTCTCTGTCACTGACAAACTCTTCTTCCCAGTTTCTACATCAGTTTCAACAATCTGTTTGTCGTCTTTATGAATCTTCTGTGTGTGTTGGTCTTCCTGCTGAAAAGCTTTACCTGAGGGCTTCACAATAACTCTGTCTTTTACCTGGTGCTCTTGTCTTTCTGCCTGAAGAACATCTTTGGCTTTCTGTTTCGTTTGGGAAGGGACCTTCTCCTTCATGGACTCCACTCGGATACTTTTGGAATCCATGCTGACGTTTTTGGCGTGTGGTAAAACATCTTTCTTAAGTTCCTGTAGTGTCTCGTGTGGAGAAACATGTTTCTCTTCCTGAACAGCAGAGGGCGCTCTGGTTGTGTTTAAGGACACAGTCAATGCAACTTTCTTAAGGCTTTGTGTTATAACGATCTTCTTTAGTTCTGTTTCAGTCTCGTTAACAGCCAGGTCCACTGCCTTCTTGGCAGGTGCGTTAGTGTTCAAAGGGACATGCCACTTCTGATGCACAACCTGGACCTGACTGTCCACAGCTCCTTTAACCTTCTTTAACTTGACGGGATCTTTAGGCTGATCTGAGACCAGTCTGCTCTCCTTTAACGCGGGATCTTTAGGCTGATCTGAGGCCAGTCTGCTCTCCTTTAACACGGGATCTTTAGGCTGATCTGAGACCAGTCTGCTCTCCTTTAACACGGGATCTTTAGACTGATCTAAGACCAGTTTGCTTTCCTTTAACACGGGATCTTTAGGCTGATCTGAGGCCAGTCTGCTCTCCTTTAACACGGGATCTTTAGACTGATCTAAGACCAGTTTGCTCTCCTTTAACACGGGATCTTTAGGCTGATCTGAGGCCAGTCTGCTCTCCTTTAACACGGGATCTTTAGACTGATCTAAGACCAGTTTGCTCTCCTTTAACACGGGATCTTTAGGCTGATCTGAGGCCAGTCTGCTCTCCTTTAACACGGGATCTTTAGACTGATCTAAGACCAGTTTGCTCTCCTTTAACACGGGATCTTTAGACTGATCTAAGACCAGTCTGCTCTCCTTTAACGCGGGATCATTTCTGGGTCGTTTTCTATAAACTTCAGCCACTTTGTTGACAACTCTGACGGGACTTTGATCGTCATTGTCCAAGTCTAAATGGACTCTCTGTACTGGGTGTTTAAATCCTCTGTGGATGGCAGTCCTCTTAGTTACCTGCTGTTTGACAGCTTCTCTTTCCTTAACAATCAGTTCCTTTAATAGTTGACTATTTACATCATTAATGGACAGACGAAGCGCTGCCATATCAAAGAGCAGCCAGATGACAGAAGCAATGAAGACAAACCCCAACACCCTCCCGCTGCCCCGAAAATATCTCCTTATCTTGAGGCTCCACATGGTTATTAGTCAGTATAATGTTGTAATGTCATGGTAGGGGGCTCCTCCCGGCCCCTGCCTGCCTGGAGGACTTCAGTGGCCAGTCTCTAAAGGTCTGATGTCCATCTGAGCTGTCACATCACAAGAAGAACGCGTCAGAGAAACTTACTTTGGTCCACGTTGTTACTTCTGACGTGTTTCTATCGCGGTTCTGTTCCGTGTTTTAGATCCAGAGGAGCTCTGAGCAGCACTGAATACTGGGATCAAAAACACATTTCATCTACTAATAATGAGCGAATGAAATGTCCTTAAACGGGTCGGTATCGTCTTAGTAAAGCATCTCCTGGGTCCTGTACTGTGTCTGTCCTGCTGCGCCGCCATGCAGGCAGATCACATTAAGGACGTGGTTGAACTTTGCCCTCTGTGGGAGCGCTGTGATTGGCCAGCTGGTGGAACCCTGTGCAGGCTGCTCTATGATGTTGCTCTATAGAGCAGCTGAACTCCACTGCCTGGAAATACCAGTTCAGTCACATGTTCACTGAATTAAGGGTTAGGTCTGCACAGAGTGAGCTGACGTGGAGGGGAACCTGGCAGACTGGATGAATGGCTGACTGCCTCAATGTTGCCCCACAAGACTGCATGTGACACAAACTCGACTGATCACCATGAAATAAAATAGGATTAAACCAGTATATCAGTTCATAGAGCCTGTACATATTTTGTGTTTGGAGCGGTTGTCACAGGAAAAGATTCATAATGACTCGCATTGCTTTAACTCAGTCAGTCACACAGATTCCTAAAAGCTGTGTTATTTGAGTCATTAGGTGGTGATTAGTGGAGGCAACAACAGGTTTCCTTCTTCATCAGAAGGATCTCTGGGGAGTCGGTGGGCTCTGTCCAAGCCATTAGCAGTCCAGCACAAAGAGGAGGGGTCTGCCCTCCCCTGGTACCTGCCCTTAGCCACAGAACACAGGCTTTCATTACTCTGTTAGCTAAATGATTGGCCCCAGGAAAGCCCCCAAGCTCCACAATGCTGGTGTCAGTTTATATGTGCCGTTCCTGTTGGCCAAATGTATTCATGAATTCCTCTGTATGTGCGGCCATGACTCTGTCATGATGCTCTACTCTCAATGGGGTGTTCAGTTCTGCTGGAGATCCTGTAGTGTGGATCACATCTGCTCACTGCTGGACAAAACTGTTCATAAAATGATTTGTCCAGAATCTTAAACAGATTCAATGTAAATACAAATTAGAGACAATTATTGCCCCTAAAATGACACGGTCATGTGTACAGTGTAAGAATGTAGTTGTGGCCTGTGGTATCTTTAAAACATGTTAATTAGACCTCGGAATTAAAACTACAACAATTGGTCTCTGTCATTTCCATAGAGGTCATGTTTTGCTAATATGCCTCTCGTTGGTACAGACATCCAAGCAAGAATATGGTTAAATCTGACCCACTGACATTTTCAGCTACAAATTATGCACAATGTGTGAATTAAATTAATTAGAGAATTCATTAAGAATTATGGCTCGCGGAAACGAGTGTAATATTTGGTTATGTGATGTAATTTTCTTTCATTGTTAAAGCTAATTTGCTTCATAACAGTTCCTGGTAGTTTTTCCTCACTGTTAACCATGATGTATGCAGTTTGTTAGCCGTTCATTAATTATGATTAGATGTAGTGAACATCTTGTTTTGACAGATGGTCCATCAGTGCGACCTTTGCACAATTAGTTGAAAATCAATTACTTACCTTTTAAAAAGTTTTTGTAAGATCTTGCTGTTTTTGCTGATAATATCCATTGATAAACTAGGATTTAATTCTAAATGTATTCAATGCATTATTATCAGTGTTCTTAATATCCTAAACTATTCTTTATCCGATGATAAATGTTTATTTTTGAACATGAAGCAGCGCTTCAGTCTTCACCTGCTTCTAAACCATGAAAAACTTACGACAGGAAAACCTCTTTTCATGGACTGACCCTGGTCTCTAAAATACCTGGTCCCTTTTTAATGATCTATCACTGTCTGCCATAGTTCTGTCATCCCAGTTTGCCTCGCACAGATAATATTCCTGTACTCACATTCGGCCACAAGGTGGCGCTGTAGCTCTGCTTTCCAGTGCCTCAGTTAAACAGCCTCCTTAGTAACTGGAAGGGCTAAACAAGAAGCAGATCCACCCTGATGTATATTACACTGTGTTAGGATGGAGGCTGTGGTGCAGAGATAGGCTGCAGTTTATGTATCCTCATGTAAACGCTAATATGAATCCTAGCTCAGTTCAACACAATTATACCTGAGTTATGCAATTACATTAAGATCCATGAAAGAAGAATGTCTCTATGTGTTTCTGAGGTGTGTGTTCAGTGGGTTTGGGATCCTGTTCCAGCCCTCGCAGGTGATGGGAGACAGACTCCTGGGTTCAGCTGTGGTGTGTTAAGGTAAAGTCAAGCACTTTTTCAATCCCACACAGTTGGTCATTTAATGATGTGTCATTGTTCAGATGATTGGCTATCTATCAATTCCAAATAAATAAAAATAAAATAATTATATGTATAAATCAGTAAAAAATGTATAATAATCTGAGAGTTATTTTGAATCCCATCACTCCTGAGGAAACTGTTAATCCTACTAAACATAGAGGAAGTTTCATCATTTCTCTCTAATGTGAACTGAAGTTCTCTCATCCACAATCCTGGTTTTTATTTTAGCAACACAATCCAGCAGGTCCAAAAAGGATGAGGTCAGTTCCTCAGTAGAGGATGAGGTCTGTTCCTCAGTAGAGGATGAGGTCAGTTCCTCAGTAGAGGATGAGGTCTGTTCCTCAGTAGAGGATGAGGTCTGTTCCTCAGTAGAGGATGAGGTCTGTTCCTCAGTAGAGGATGAGGTCTGTTCCTCAGTAGAGGATGAGGTCTGTTCCTCAGTAGAGGATGAGGTCAGTTCCTCAGTAGAGGATGAGGTCTGTTCCTCAGTAGAGGATGAGGTCTGTTCCTCAGTAGAGGATGAGGTCTGTTCCTCAGTAGAGGATGAGGTCTGTTCATCAGTAGAGGATGAGGTCTGTTCCTCAGTAGAGGATGAGGTCAGTTCCTCAGTAGAGGATGAGGTCTGTTCCTCAGTAGAGGATGAGGTCTGTTCCTCAGTAGAGGATGAGGTCTGTTCCTCAGTAGAGGATGAGGTCAGTTCCTCAGTAGAGGATGAGGTCTGTTCCTCAGTAGAGGATGAGGTCTGTTCCTCAGTAGAGGATGAGGTCAGTTCCTCAGTAGAGGATGAGGTCTGTTCCTCAGTAGAGGATGAGGTCTGTTCCTCAGTAGAGGATGAGGTCTGTTCCTCAGTAGAGGATGAGGTCAGTTCCTCAGTAGAGGATGAGGTCTGTTCCTCAGTAGAGGATGAGGTCTGTTCCTCAGTAGAGGATGAGGTCAGTTCCTCAGTAGAGGATGAGGTCTGTTCCTCAGTAGAGGATGAGGTCTGTTCCTCAGTAGAGGATGAGGTCTGTTCCTCAGTAGAGGATGAGGTCAGTTCCTCAGTAGAGGATGAGGTCTGTTCCTCAGTAGAGGATGAGGTCAGTTCCTCAGTAGAGGATGAGGTCTGTTCCTCAGTAGAGGATGAGGTCTGTTCCTCAGTAGAGGATGAGGTCTGTTCCTCAGTAGAGGATGAGGTCAGTTCCTCAGTAGAGGATGAGGTCTGTTCCTCAGTAGAGGATGAGGTCAGTTCCTCAGTAGAGGATGAGGTCTGTTCCTCAGTAGAGGATGAGGTCAGTTCCTCAGTAGAGGATGAGGTCTGTTCCTCAGTAGAGGATGAGGTCAGTTCCTCAGTAGAGGATGAGGTCTGTTCCTCAGTAGAGGATGAGGTCTGTTCCTCAGTAGAGGATGAGGTCAGTTCCTCAGTAGAGGATGAGGTCTGTTCCTCAGTAGAGGATGAGGTCAGTTCCTCAGTAGAGGATGAGGTCTGTTCCTCAGTAGAGGATGAGGTCTGTTCCTCAGTAGAGGATGAGGTCAGTTCCTCAGTAGAGGATGAGGTCTGTTCCTCAGTAGAGGATGAGGTCTGTTCCTCAGTAGAGGATGAGGTCTGTTCCTCAGTAGAGGATGAGGTCTGTTCCTCAGTAGAGGATGAGGTCTGTTCCTCAGTAGAGGATGAGGTCTGTTGCTCAGTAGAGGATGAGGTCTGTTCCTCAGTAGAGGATGAGGTCTGTTCCTCAGTAGAGGATGAGGTCTGTTCCTCAGTAGAGGATGAGGTCTGTTCCTCAGTAGAGGATGAGGTCTGTTCCTCAGTAGAGGATGAGGTCTGTTGCTCAGTAGAGGATGAGGTCTGTTCCTCAGTAGAGGATGAGGTCTGTTCCTCAGTAGAGGATGAGGTCTGTTGCTCAGTAGAGGATGAGGTCTGTTCATCATTAGAGGATGAGGTCTGTTCCTCAGTAGAGGATGAGGTCTGTTCCTCAGTAGAGGATGAGGTCAGTTCCTCAGTAGAGGATGAGGTCTGTTCCTCAGTAGAGGATGAGGTCTGTTCCTCAGTAGAGGATGAGGTCAGTTCCTCAGTAGAGGATGAGGTCAGTTCCTCAGTAGAGGATGAGGTCTGTTCCTCAGTAGAGGATGAGGTCAGTTCCTCAGTAGAGGATGAGGTCTGTTCCTCAGTAGAGGATGAGGTCTGTTCCTCAGTAGAGGATGAGGTCAGTTCCTCAGTAGAGGATGAGGTCTGTTCCTCAGTAGAGGATGAGGTCAGTTCCTCAGTAGAGGATGAGGTCTGTTCATCATTAGAGGATGAGGTCTGTTCCTCAGTAGAGGATGAGGTCAGTTCCTCAGTAGAGGATGAGGTCAGTTCCTCAGTAGAGGATGAGGTCTGTTCCTCAGTAGAGGATGAGGTCAGTTCCTCAGTAGAGAATGAGGTCTGTTCCTCAGTAGAGGATGAGGTCTGTTCCTCAGTAGAGGATGAGGTCAGTTCCTCAGTAGAGAATGAGGTCTGTCTGTAGGTCATATGAAGGGGACACATACTGAACTTGGTAGTGGACATGAGTTAATGTCTGACATAAAAAAATAACTACATAATTTGTCTCAATCCAGCAGCCTGATTTGGCATGGACTGCAGCCATCCTAAATGTCATCCTGTTATTGGTCCTGACCAGAGGTACCCTGTCAGGACGGAGCCTGCTGGCACCCGGGACCCCCTCCTGGCACCCGGGACCCCCGCCGGCCACCCTTTTACCCTACAGCCATTTGGAAGCCATCTTGGTTGTTTTGCATGTGCACTTCTGTTTGCATCCAAACAAACAAGAACAAAAGATAAACAAAAAGTTGGTGTGACTTTATTTACATTTATTCATTTGAAAGTTTGAGGCTCTCGTTGTGTGAACGTGATGATCGTGTGACGTTTACTGAGGACAGAGCACATGTTACATACATGTGGGTTGTCTTGTCTGCAAGCAACATGTGAGACAGTCAGCATTGTTTAAACCGTTGAGGTGACTTGTGTAGTTGGTGTAATGATGTTGATGTCGAAGGTCCTGGCAGACATCACAGAAGCTTTTAAAATATTCCCAGTGGCACATTACTTTGAAGATGAAGGCAGGCACACATCCAGGTCTGAGGAACTTGACTTCTTTTGTGCAATTTCTATGAGGCCTATTGGCAACTACACAACTTTATTATCTCCCTGTGGGAAAGGAGATGAGGGGACGCTGTATCTAAATTAACTTTTTCTATTTCCCGGTAAATGAAATCAATTCCATCCTTTCTGTTAGTTTTCATCTGCCTTTTGTCTTGTTGTGGAATCTTTTCTTTTTGTCCCTTATTCATCTGTTTTGCCCTTTTCTTGATCAGATAGCATTAAACATATAATTAAGTCATAAAGGCGGATACGTGATGAGTGTAGCAGATGGTAATTGCGTCCTACATTTGAATGGAATGATATGCATTGCGACAATTTACTGCCTTCGGCTCATATTTTATTCAGCAACCTTTTATCTCTTTTCCCTCAGAATTATTCTGCAATAAATTTAGACATCTTATCAATAGGCAGGATGATAGTGGCAGAAACATGGAGAAAACTGAGCCGCCAACGTTTTACGCTGTTTAAAATAATTTTCCATAATAAAGGAGTTATCAGGTGAGCTGTACAGGGCTGCTGGTCTGCCTGCCTGCTGGTCTGCCTGCTGGTCTGCCTGTCTGCTAGTCTGCCTGCTGGTCTGCCTGTCTGCTAGTCTGCCTGCTGGTCTGCCTGCCTGCTGGTCTGCCTGTCTGCTAGTCTACCTGCTAGTCTGCCTGCTGGTCTGCCTGTCTGCTAGTCTGCCTGCTGGTCTGCCTGCCTGCCGGTCTGCCTGTCTGCTAGTCTGCCTGCTAGTCTGCCTGCTGGTCTGCCTGCCTGCTAGTCTGCCTGCTGGTCTGCCTGCCTGCTGGTCTGCCTGCTGGTCTGCCTGTCTGCTAGTCTGCCTGCTGGTCTACCTGCCTGCTGGTCTGCCTGCCTGCTGGTCTGCCTGCCTGCTGGTCTGCCTGCTAGTCTGCCTGCTGGTCTGCCTGCTAGTCTGCCTGCCTGCTAGTCTGGCTGCTGGTCTGGCTGCATGCTGGTCTGGCTGCTTGCTGGTCTGGTTGCCTGCTGGTCTGGTTGCCTGCTGGTCTGCCTGCTGGTCTGGTTGCCTGCTGGTCTGCCTGCTGGTCTGGTTGCCTGCTGGTCTGGCTGCCTGCTGGTCTGGTTGCCTGCTGGTCTGGTTGGCTGCTGGTCTGGTTGGCTGCTGGTCTGGTTGCCTGCTGGTCTGGTTGCCCGCTGGTTTGGCTGCAGTGAGCAGTGTGTTCATGGTGCAGTGAGCAGTGTGTTCATGGTGCAGTGAGCAGTGTGTTCATGGTGCAGTGAGCAGTGTGTTCATGGTGCAGTGAGCAGTGTGTTCATGGTGCAGTGAGCAGTGTGTTCATGGTGCAGTGAGCAGTGTGTTCATGGTGCAGTGAGCAGTGTGTTCATGGTGCAGTGAGCAGTGTGTTCATGGTGCAGTGAGCAGTGTGTTCATGGTGCAGTGAGCAGTGTGCTTGTCTGTAAGCTGGTGTATGTAGACTACACTCATTCCAGCTACTCTCCTTGTTCTGCTTGTGATGAAACCCCCTGCTGCTAGAGTGGGGGTTGGGCTGGAGGTGAGGTGGGGGTGGAGCACACTTTCTTAAGACAACTTTCTTATTAGTTGTCTCCCAGCAGAGCTGTGATTGGCTGAGGGCCAGGGGGTCTGGAGTGAAACAGTGCCCCCCCCCTCCTCATGTCCCTGGTGAAGAGCTGGACTCCACTGATACTTCAGGATGGGGAGCACGAGCCATATAGGTTTAATTCTCATGTTCCCCCAACCTGCCAAATACAGGAGCTGAATGCCAGCTGGAAGGCTTACACAGGAGGGGGGGGGACAGGGTGAGCACGGTGCTGGGGGGAGGGGAGGGGCGGGGTGGGCTGGGGGTCTGGGGGGAGGGGGGGGGCGGGGTGGGGGTCTGGCAGGGTGTTAGAGGAGAAAGACGAACACACAGTCTGCAGACTGAAGGTGCTCCACAGCCACCAGCCCAGCGCTTAACGTGCAGTCACAGGTCCATTAGCTTTAAGCACTGGTGCTTACGTGTGTCTGTCCCTGTCCCCCCCCCCGGCTCCTCTGTCCTGGGTGAACATACAGCTGTATTGATGCCTTGGCTGTTTCCACTGGCTGGTAATAGACTGGAAAACGCAGATAATGTGTTTGATCGATCTGCGTGAACAAATTTCATTTGTTGGGATCAATAACAGTTTACAGTTGACAGAACCCTGAGAACTACATTCATTTGAGCTTTTTTATTTGGTGTTTTTCTTGTTTTGATTGAAGGTGTCTCACAGAGAAGCAGCTACAGGAGAACAGGTGTGCTCACAGTCTCTGGACTGCAGCAGGACAGGAACCTTCTGTGCTGTTATTGCCAACAATCTGTATTTAAAACTAATATCAGACTGCATGGCTCGGGGCAAAAGGCAGCAAACCAATCTGATAGATGTGTTTCTTTTGGTTTTCTTTGTGATGTGAATTAGAATGTGAAAAATAACAATTTCTCCTACATTTTTCACTGGGTATCCATTTTTTTTTCATTTGAGGGATATAATGATTAGATTTTTTTCCCAGGGCAGGGTATGATTTGTATTATGTTTTAGAAAGCGTCTGAAACAGTATAATAGAAAAGTGAAGTGGAACAGGAGAGGTGATGTCAGGGAGGAGAGGGATCTCTTCTACAGCTCAATGTTCTTCCAGTCTGCTTCATGTTGCTGCTTTTTACAGCTTTTTGTACTCAGAGGCAGCTCTCCAGAACCAGAGGCAGCTCTCCAGAACCAGAGGCAGCTCTCCAGAACCAGAGGCAGCTCTCCAGAACCAGAGGCAGCTCTCCAGACACCAGAGGCAGCTCTCCAGACACCAGAGGCAGCTCTCCAGACACCAGAGGCAGCTCTCCAGACACCAGAGGCAGCTCTCCAGACACCAGAGGCAGCTCTCCAGACACCAGAGGCAGCTCTCCAGACACCAGAGGCAGCTCTCCAGACACCAGAGGCAGCTCTCCAGACACCAGAGGCAGCTCTCCAGACACCAGAGGCAGCTCTCCAGACACCAGAGGCAGCTCTCCAGACACCAGAGGCAGGTCTGTAAGTGTGAAGGCTGCTGTGGTTATCAGATCCAGAGGCCTGGCTGGTCTGGCTGCTGCTGGTCTGGCTGGTCTGGCTGCTGCTGGTCTGGCTGGTCTGGCTGCTGCTGGTCTGGCTGGTCTGGCTGCTGCTGGTCTGGCTGGTCTGGCTGCTGCTGGTCTGGCTGGTCTGGCTGGTCTGGCTGGTCTGGCTGGTCTGGCTGCTGCTGGTCTGGCTGGTCTGGCTGGTCTGGCTGGTCTGGCTAGTCTGGCTGGTCTGGCTGCTGCTGGTCTGGCTGGTCTGGCTGGTCTGGCTGGTCTGGCTGGTCTGGCTGGTCTGGCTAGTCTGGCTGGTCTGGCTGCTGCTGGTCTGTAGGAAGCAGCATTGAGCTGGATGCTAACATGTCTTCCAGCTTGGCTCAGATTAGCAGAGGGCTTGAGATGCATATTGTTCGTGTTCATTTGAATAAGGACAAATGTCAGATTTCCATGGCTGCAGGCAGCCTGCATGTTAGATGATCAGCTGTTCTTGCCCCTGGTACAGGGTCATCAGCACTGCTTCCAGGTCAGTGTCTCAGCATGCTGGTTTGGGGCCATTATTGACCTTCTGACAGCGTGCAGGAGGATTGCTGTTCTCTACGGGCACAAATCCTCACTTCCCATTCACTGGGAGATCAGGAGCACCCAAAATGAATCACAATGCTGCTGCTGCTGTGGTTTTTTCTCTTTTGTAATATGTGTTAAATAAACCCTAAATTAAAATTCATGTTTTGAATTGTATTTTGCAATACACTGAACATATTGCATTGGATGACAAAAAACTATTTTTATTTAAAGAACTGGAGCTGTAACAGGACCATGTGTTGTGTTGAGCTCTACCAGGACCATGTGTTGTGTTGAGCTGTGACAGGACCATGTGTTGTGTTGAGCTGTACCAGGACCATGTGTTGTGTTGAGCTGTACCAGGACCATGTGTTGTGTTGAGCTCTACCAGGACCATGTGTTGTGTTGAGCTGTAACAGGACCATGTGTTGTGTTGAGCTGTAACAGGACCATGTGTTGTGTGTCGTCTGTGACTGGACAGAAAGGTTGAACACAGCCCGTATCCCAGAAGCCCCTGGGCTGACTCTGGGCTTCTTCATGATGTTCTCACCACGCAGGCATGCATTTCACCCTTCACTGTGCTAACCCTCCCTCCCCCTCATCCTCCCCCTCATCCTCCCCCTCATCCTCCCCCTCAGCCTCCCTCCCCCTCAGCCTCCCCCTCAGCCTCCCTCCCCCTCAGCCTCCCTCCCCCTCAGCCTCCCCCTCCCCCTCAGCCTCCCTGGGTCTGTCTTCATCTCACCTAGGGTGTTCTTGGCCCAGACAGGAAGTCACACGATGAGCTTTCTTTGTTTTCTGTCTTTCTTCCCTTGTTCCTGGGCAACAGCCTGTCAACAGGCCTGGTTTCTTCGCTAGTTGTTGTTACAAACGAATTTCTATCCCCACGTGCTGGAAACTACCATAGAAGAAGTATGTTTGGATCCAACACAGTTTCATGATGGAGCGTGTGCAACCTCCGAGAAATGCTACCAGCGTCTTTGTTGGTTTATTGTATGTATGTATGTATGTATTCATTTAGCAGACGCTTTTATCCAAAGCGACTTACAGTAAGTACAGGGACATTCCCCCTGAGGCAAGTAGGGTGAAGTGCCTTGCCCAAGGACACAACGTCACATAGCCACAGCCGGGGCTCGATCTCACAACCTTCCGATCATGAGGCCAACGCCTTAACCACTGAGCCATCTGACACCCCATTTATTGAAAGTGTTTGCAAAAAAATATAGAATTGGAGGGAGAGAGAGAGATGGAGAGAGAGCGTGTGGGAGAGGGGTAGAGAGAGAGAGAGAGTGAGGTGGTAGAGAGAGAGAGAGAGAGAGTGTGTGTGGGAGAGGGGTAGAGAGAGAGAGAGAGAGGGGGTAGAGAGAGAGAGTGTGTGGGGAGAGGGGTAGAGAGAGAGAGAGAGAGGGGGTAGAGAGAGAGAGTGTGTGGGGAGAGGGGTAGAGAGAGAGAGAGTTTGTGTGGGAGAGGGGTAGAGAGAGAGAGAGAGAGTGTGTGGGGAGAGGGGTAGAGAGAGAGAGTGTGTGTGGGAGAGGGGTAGAGAGAGAGAGAGAGTGTGTGTGGGAGAGGGGTAGAGAGAGAGAGAGAGTGTGTGTGGGGAGAGGGGTAGAGAGAGAGAGTGTGTGTGGGGAGAGGGGTAGAGAGAGAGAGAGTGTGGGGGGGTAGAGAGAGAGAGAGTGAGGGGGGGTAGAGAGAGAGAGAGTGAGGGGGGGTAGAGAGAGAGGGGGCTCAGTTCAGGGTGCCAAGGGCCTACCAGTTGAGGATAGGGTATTACATTATTAATTAAAATCCAAGTGGCCTGGTGGCCCGTGGGTATATACCATGTAACACACTTGATTGAATCAGGTGCTGGCAGGCCAAGCTTTCTGTATTTTGCGCTTGAAGGGATGAGAGAAATTTGAGCATGGTTGTATTACCCCACATGAGAGAGAGCGAGAGAGGGGGGGGAGAGAGAGGGAGAGAGAGAGAGAGGGAGGTAGAGAGAGAGGGAGAGAGAGAGAGAGAGAGGGAGGGAGAGAGAGAGAGAGAGAGAGAGAGAGCGAGAGAGAGAGAGGGAGAAAAAGAATGAGGTAAACTGTGTTTAGGAAAGTGTTGTAAACTGTCATGGGAAGTTCTATTTCCACCCAGGAATCAGATTTGTTTCAGGAATGAACATCTTACATCACTTCATTCACAGTTCCCTGACTGAATGTCACAAGGTTCAGGATGTTTGGTCCTGAATCCCTCACTCTCCCTTTTCCCAAGGTTTAGCTCATAAAGTATCAATAGTAATATTCATAAAATATCTGTGTCTTTTTGCTGTCACACTACTGTAGATCTGCTGGTTTATACGGCAGCAATGATCGTTGGAAAATAAAGGCTGCTAGTCGTTCAGTGTAGCTGAAAGTAATCAGAGTAGGTGAAGCTGTTAAGATTTGAATCTGTATTTGAAACTCAGCCAGAGTGAATATTTTGGTCAGTATCCCTGAACCACAGAAAGTTTGTGGTAAAAGATTTGCTCTTTTTTATTTGACTGTGTAGAAAATCTAAATGTTTTATTTAAACAGGTACAAAAGAATTGTGGTGAATTGTGTATGGCTATCCACATCACACACTAAGCACTGTTTAGGGGCAGGTCCCTTCCTCCTCTCCTCTGGTTGGAGCCATATTCAGTTTTTCTTGCATAATTAGGAATTCTATAAATTGTTTCAGTTAAGTGTGGTATTGAATTTTTTATAAAGGAAATTAAGTTAACCTATTTTAAAGATACAGGCGAGGAATGTCATTTTATTTCCTTTTATGGTGATGTCTGTAATGCCTGCCACACAGGTGGCTATTTAATTGTACAACTGAGCCAATTTGGTGTTGTTAGGGGAGGAGAGTAAAGTTTTCCGATCACACACATACCCAGACCCGCAGACCTGCTCACGAATAATTTTGTTAATTAGGATTCCTCCCTCAGGAGGAAACCTATTGTTATTGTAGGAATTCCGAATCTTGTAGCATTGAAGTCAATGGCAGCCCTTAGATCACAGCATTAAAAACTTGAGATTTTTGGCATGGTGAAACAGTACAACATTATGAACTACCACACCCATTTTGGTCCACTTGAGACCAAAGGGGGCGCTACAGGCCACGCCCCAATTTGACCATTTGTGTCCTTTTTTAAAGTGATGCCATTTGTACCCCTTTTGTCCTAGAATCTTGAAATTCATTAGAGATGCCTTATTTGTGGTGATGAACAAAAAAGTCAACACAACCTATAGTGGTAAACCCATAGATTTGTCTGTACAACGTACATTTATTTTTGCCCAATTTTCCCCATAATTTGCAGTTATCATCTTCAGAAGAACTCTCACAAAATGTATCAATAGGATTTTTGATTTTGATAATTGTTTGTCTGCTACAGCCAAGGGGGCGCTACAGGCCACACCCCAATATGCCTTTTTAAAAGTGATGCCATTTGTATCTCTTTTGTCCTGGAATCCTGAAATTAATTCCATGTGCCTCATTCCTCACGACGAACAAAAAAGCTTCAGCAACTCATAATGGCAAATCTTTAGATTTTTCTGTACAATATATATTTATGAAACTTGTTTTTTCGCTACTATTTCTACAATTCAAATCCAATCATCCCCATTTTTTGCTGGCAACATCGTCATTACCACATTGTTACACTGTTATTAAGTTGTTGTTACACTTTGTAACAGTTAATACTACATAGTTACACTGTTATTACGTTGTTATTAAACTTTTTACCAGTTATTACCACGTTGTTACATTGTTATTACTTTGTTATTAATTTTTTACCAGTTATTTCTACATTGTTACACTGTTATTACGTTGCTATTAAACTTTTTACCAGTTATTACCACGTTTTTACATTGTAAAAGTTATTATTTTGTTGTTATTCTACTTTCTACAAAGTGAATACACTGGTATTAAGTTGGTATTAAACTTTATAACATTTATTACCACATTGTTACACTGTTGTAAAGTTGTTGTTACACTTTATACCAGTTATTACTACATTGTTAAAATGTTATTACATTGTTATTCAACTTTGTACCAGTTATTACTACATTGTTACACTGTTATTAAGTTGTTGTTACACTTTATACCAGTTATTACTACATTGTTACACTGTTATTACGTTGCTATTAAACTTTACCAGTTTTTACCACGTTGTTACATTGTTATTAAGTTATTATTACTTTTTTAAATAGTTGTAGCTGTGGTTAGTGGTCCGATGACTTTTGCAGCAATGAATCCTGATGTGTCAGCAAGGCCAAATCAGGGTTATTTTTTGTTTATTACTCACTGAACCTGGAAATCAGCTTGTAAAACGCTTTTGATTGTGGTTTATACTTTGAGTTAAATTCAAAGGAATCAAACCATGGATGACTAAAAGTTTGAAAAAGACAGTAGAAATAAGAAAAATGTATATAAAGATTGTAAGTTGCTATACTGTTATTACACTTTTTAATTGGTTTTAAGAAGTTGTTACACCGTTATTATGTTGTTATTCTACTTTCTACAATGTAAATATTGGTAGTAAGTTGGTATTACACTTTATACCAGTTATTACCACATTGTTACACTGTTATTAAGTTGTTGTTACACTTTATAACAGTTATTACTACATAGTTACACTGTTATTACCTTGTTATTAAACTTTTTACTAGTTATTACTACATAGTTACACTGTTATTAAGTTGTTGTTACACTTCATACCAGTTTTTACCACGTTGTTACACTGTTATTACATTGTTATTAAACTTTTTACCAGTTATGACCACATTGTTACATTGTTATTAAGTTATTATTACTTTTTAAATAGTTTCAGCTGTGGTAAGTGGTCTGATGAATTTTGTAGCAATGAATCCTGATGTGTCAGCAAGGCCAAATCAGGGTTATTTTGTGTTTGTTACTCACTGAACCTGGAAATCAGCTTGTAAAACGCTTTTGATTGTGGTTTATACTTTGTGTTAAATCCATAAAGAGTCAATCCATGGATGACGAAAAGTTTGAAAAAGTCAGTAGAAAAAGAAAAAAAAAATTATATAAAGATTTTAGATAGCTATACTGTTTAGGATTACACTGTTATTAGGACTCCTCCGTCAGTTATCAATAGGATTTTTGATGTTCACAATCCTTTGTCCGTTACAGCACAGGAGCACTACAGTCTTGGATGTATTCACACCAAACATGCAGATTGCATTTTTATTGCATATTAATTGTTCTTGGAGGAATCCACCATCGCTGCTTACAGCTATATTTTACGAGGTGTTTCTTTTGTTTAATTATCGGAAAGTCAACCGGAGATTTATGTTCAATAAATGGAATTAAAACT
>CM059319.1:17965474-17977974 GCA_030340685.1 Protosalanx chinensis
GTTTAGTATAGGTGCTGTTAGCAGGGGTGCTGTTAGTAGAGTGCTGTTAGCAGGGTGCTGTTAGCAGGGTGCTGTTAGTAGAGTGCTGTTAGCAGGGTGCTGTTAGCAGGGTGCTGTTAGTAGAGTGCTGTTAGCAGGGTGCTGTTAGTAGAGTGCTGTTAGCAGGGTGCTGTTAGTAGGGGTGGTGGATTTATCTGCTCTCTCCCAGCTGAAGTTCCCTCTAACAGCTTTGCTACATGCAATCCGTGGACTTCTTTATACCAGTGACTTATGGGATTGCAAGGGGGGGGAGGGTGCATGGAAAATGTCAATAGCAGTAGAGAGTGTGAGAGGGAAGGCTTGCCTAATTAGTGCCATTTAGATTTTATGACGGCTCAGAGATGTGCTGGTCGTGACAGAGAGCTACAGTTCCATATTGTCCTAGCCTGGGGGAACGATAGGTAAATCCAGATTTATTGTACCTATCATACCAGCATATTTCATTTGCCATTTATGAGATGCCATCTCCCAATGATGCCGATTATTTATTACAGATTAAATTGTAGGACTAGGCTGGTCGAGGAGGATCCCAGAGTATCATTTCTCCTATTAACTTCTTCATTATCTGGCAGATTGGGATCCAGCACAGCCCTCCTCTCTACCTCCCCCTCTGTCTCTCTATCTCTCTCTTTCTCCTCTTTCTCTCACTCTCTTCCTCCCTCTCTCTTTCTCTCTCTCTCTCTCTCTCTTCCTCCCTCTCTCCCCTCTCTCTCTCTTTCTCTCTCTCTTTCTCCCCCTCTCCCTCTCTCCTCGCTCTCTCTTTCCTCCTCTCTCTCCCTCTCTCTCCTCTCTCTCTTCTCCTCTCTCTCTCTCTTCTCTCCCTCTCTCCCTCTCTCTCTCTCTCTTTCTCTCTGTCTTTCTCCTCTCTCTCCCCCGCTCTCTCTTTCTCCCCATCTCCCTCTCTCTCCTCTCTCTCCCTCTCTCTCCTCTCTCCCCTCTCTCTCCCACTCTCTCTCTCTCTTCTCCCTCTCTCTCTCCTCTCTCTCTTTTCTCCCCCCTCTCCCTCTCTCATTCTCTACTCTCCTCTTTCTCTCTCCTCTCTCTCCTCTCTCTCCTCTCTCTCTCTGTCTCTCTCTCCTCTCTCTCCTCTCTCTCTCTCCTCTCTCTCCTCTCTCTCTCTGTCTCTCTCTCCTCCTCTCTCCTCCTCTCTCTCCTTCTTGCTCCTCTCTCTCCTCTCTCTCTCTCCTCCTCTCTCTCTCTCCTCTCTCTCCTCTCTCTCTCATCTCTCTCCCTCTCTCTCTCTCTCCTCTCTCTCTCTGTCTCTCTCTCCTCTCTCTCTCCTCTCTCTCCCCTCTCTCTCTCCTCTCTCTCTCCCTCTCTCCCTCTCTCTCTCTCCTCTCTCTCCTCTCTCTCTCTCCTCTCTTTCCTCTCTCTCTCTCTCCCTTTCTCCCTCTCTCTCTCCTCCCTCTCTCTAATCATGTCTCAATCAATCAGATTAGGATGTTTTCTAACTCGACTTTTTTATAGTGTCACTAGAGTGATGAAGCAGATAAAGCAGGATTCCACATGTTTTCATGCACATCTGTAAACTGCCTTTGTGTCGGGGCTGAATGAGGATATTTTCCACCTGCATTTCTGTCATTCCAGAACATTCCATGTCCGTGTTGAAACACATGGTGGTTACGGTTTGCTACAGCGGAAATGATCATTACAAAATTACAAATACTAGCAACACAATAAATATTCATTTCATTCATTCTTTCATAATAGAAATGTGTTTAAAAGGGGGTGAGTTACATTAATGGATTACTTGTAATATGTGTCCTTATTTTGCTTCAGGACGAGCAGAGAGCAACACTTCTGGCTCTCCCATGGTAACGGCTTCAGGATTGAAATGGAAGGAATCCTTCCTGCTGCTGGACAGACCCTCATGTGGTGTTTGTATCTGGAGTGTATTAGATCGTGTTTATCTACTGCATCCTTTTAAAGCCCTGCTTGATGGTATTTATCCTATTTACACATCAATATGACTTCCTGGTACAGACCCTGATGCATTGAAGCACTCATGTAGGGTGATATTAAACTGTTGTGCTCTTCCTGTGAGGTGTGGTCAGGGAGCATCCAGGCCCTGGTCTGCCATCACCCAGTAATAAAGCATCACACTTCTGGGTCCATCTATGGGGTGGCAGAGGGGAGGTGATGGGGGTGGCAGAGGGGGAGGTGATGGGGGTGGCAGAGGGGAGGTGATGGGGGGGGGTGGCAGAGGGGAGGTGATGGGGGTGGCAGAGGGGAGGTGATGGGGGTGGCAGAGGGGAGGTGATGGGGTGGCAGAGGGGAGGTGATGGGGGTGGCAGAGGGGAGGTGATGGGGTGGCCAGAGGGGAGGTGATGGGGGGTGGCAGGGGGGAGGTGATGGGGGGTGGCAGGGGGGAGGTGATGGGGGGTGGCAGAGGGGAGGTGATGGGGGTGGGCAGGGGGGAGGTGATGGGGGTGGCAGGGGGGAGGTGATGGGGGTGGCAGGGGGGAGGTGATGGGGGGGGTCTAGATTGAGTGGAACATGGACGGTTAGCGAATCCGGCGTTGCTGGTGTCGTCTTCCTGTATCTTGTGTTAGCTGTGTGACCTTCTGGGTGACGCTGTATCCTCTTCTGTTTATTCCCAGCATGCAGTCATGCAGTCATGGATCAGCGCTCCGAATATGTCTACATCCTCTCAGACTCTTTCCCACAGGGGAGGATCGTGGGCGGTGCTGACACACAACCACTTCCCCCTGGGTCGACAAGGCCCATCCCTCACACACACACACATGTCCTAACACACACATATGTCCTAACACACACACGTCCTAACACACACACGTCCTAACACACCCTCATGCTCACTCAGTGGCCCCGTGGCTCCATGTGAGAGCAGGGACTGGGACCCAGACTGAGATAATCCCCTGGTCCACTGGTCCACCCAGCATGTCCTCCCCACTCCACCCACTCTCCCTCCCTAGGGACAAGGGCTGGGGGCCAGGCTGGGGGGCCAAGCTGGGGGGGCCAGGCTGGGGGGGCAGGCTGGGGGGGCCAAGCTGGGGGGGCCAGGCTGGGGGGGGGGCCAGGCTGGGGGGGCCAGGCTCGGGAGGGCAGGCTGGGGGGCCAAGCTGGGGGGGCCAGGCTGGGGGGGGCCAGGCTGGGGGGGGCCAGGTTGGGGGGCCATGCTGGGGGGGCAGGCTGGGTGGCCAGGCTGGGGGGGCCAGGCTGGGGGGCCAGGCTGGGGGGGGTCAGGCTGGGGGGCCAGGCTGGGGTGGCCAGGGTTGGCGGGCCAGGCTGGGGGCGTCAGGCTGGGGGGGCAGGCTGGGGGGGCCAAGCTGGGGGGGGCCAGGCTGGGGGGGCCAGGCTGGGGGGGCAGGCTGGGTGGCCAGGCTGGGGGGCCAGGCTGGGGGGCCAGGCTGGGGGGGTCAGGCTGGGGGGGCCAGGCTGTGGTGGCCAGGTTGGCGGGCCAGGCCGGGGGGGTCAGGGCTGGGGGTGGCAGGCTGGGTGGCCAGGCTGGGGGGGGGGCCAAGCTGGGGGGGGCAGGCTGGGGGGGCCAGATCCAACTTGGCAAAGTAGCGTAACAACACTTTGTGATCACATATTCCAAACATAATAATAGTCTTAATTTACCGTTGAACATGCTGCAAAGGTCCTTGATTTGAAGGACAAATTAAGACCTGCACTGTATCACAAGTATACAGGATGGTGGAAAAATCCAGAGGTCCCATTTGATTTCCATCTTAAAATCCTGTGTTGAAATGAGTGCAGGACAGGAGAACAGAAAGTACTCAGGTGAATTATCAGAGAAGTCATTAATTACCTTTAATGGTTTGATCATGACAAGCACGTTTGCTATAAAAGCTATTTATGACGCTCATTTAAGGTCAAGCTTTCTTAATGTTGGGATTCACACACACATCAGTCATTTCAAAATAAACACAAACTATTCTGCAGAACCCTAATTAGAAAGGCAGGAATCTCCACAGTGTCTCTGAGTCTGAATAAACACTCCCATTCTAATGAAAACCCACACACACCTCCATGCTCTCTCTCTCTCTCTCTCTCTCTCTCTCTCTCTCAGACACACACACCTCCATGCTCTCTCTCTCTCTCTCTCTCTCTCTCTCCTCTCTCTCTCTCTCTCTTCAGACACACACAACCTCCATGCTCTCTCTCTCTCTCTCTCTCCTCTCTCTCTCTCTTCAGACACACACACCTCCATGCTCTCTCTCTCTCTCTCTCTCTCTCTCTCTCTTCAGACACACACACCTCCATGATGCCTCTTCACTTCATGCCCAATTGATCTAATTACAGACGGAACAGTCTCTCTCTTTCTCCATCTGTGTGTGTGTGTGTGGGGGGGGGGGGGGGGGGGAGCTGGAGGAGGGGGGCACACTGGTACTATTGTGCTTTTCAATTAATTCCAGCCTCTAACCCCCCTGTGGCCTCACCTCCCAGCCTCTCACCTCCCCAGCCTCTCATCCCCCCAGCCTCTCATCCCCCCAGCCTCTCACCTCCCCAGCCTCTCATCCCCCCAGCCTCTCACCTCCCAGCCTCTCACCTCCCAGCCTCTCATCCCCCCAGCCTCTCATCCCCTCAGCCTCTCATCCCCCCAGCCTCTCATCCCCTCAGCCTCTCATCCCCCCCAGCCTCTCATCCCCTCAGCCTCTCATCCCCCCAGCCTCTCATCCCCTCAGCCTCTCACCCCCCCCCCCTTCCTCCTCATTCTCCAGCTTCTCTTCCTCCATGTAAACCGACCGCAGCGTCCCCCTCCCCCACAGCACCATCCGTCTCCCAATCAGTGACCCCTGTTACTCAATTACGAGGTGTGAATTTGGGCTTCTTCATGACCTTCTCCAAGTGATCCTACCACTGACCCTCCAACACAAGTTCAGCATTGGTTTGGGTGTTGCGTAACATTTTTTCATTTGTGAGGATCTTTATGAAGAGTGAAATGAAAGGGAGTGGGTGGCCTGCCTTGGTCCACTGTGTTCCCCCACACTTCAGAGGCTCTCCCAGGCCTGCCTTGTGTTTGCTTTGATTCTGTCAGGGTGCTTCCAGGGTCGGCTTGGCAGGGAGTCAGGAAGCACGACTCTCTTGTAGGTAATCACATCCAGCTTTGTGTTCCTGGATCTCAACACTGGAGGCAGAGCCAGAGGGCTTGAGGCTGACTAAAGGCTTGTCTCTCTCCTGCGCACCTGTCCAGCACAGCACCTCGCTAACACAGCACCTCTCTAACACAGCACCTCTCTAACACAGCCACCTCTCTAACACAGCACCTCTCTAACACAGCACCTCTCTAACACAGCACCTCTCTAAACACAGCACCTGTCCATCACAGCACCTCCTCTAACACAGCACCTCTCTAACACAGCACTCTCTAACACAGCACCTCTCTAACACAGGACCTCTCCACCACAGCACCTCTCTAACACAGCACCTCTCCACCACAGCACCTCTCTAACACAGCACCTCTCCACACCACAGCACCCTCTCTAACACAGCACCTCTCCACCACAGCACCCCTCCAACCACAGCACCTCTCCACCACAGCACCAATACAGAGCAGGCTTCTTCTGCGGTATTATGACATTCTTCCAGATTCTTTCTCTCTTTCACACTCTTATTGTTGAGGTTTGAGGATGATTAGTCAGAGCAGAAAGTGGCTGATGTGAGAGAGGAGCTCAGGTTCAGGTCTGTGACTTCATGCTTCAGTTTAAAGAGTGACTGAACACAGAACAAAGAGGTAAAAGTGGCAATTATGTCATCAAATGATCCATTAGTCTCCATCCTGGCCCTCCTCTCTCTCCCTTTTCTCTGTCTCCCTGCCTCTTCTTCCCTCTCCCTCTTCCTTCTCTTCCCTCCCTCCCTCCCTCCCTCCCTCTGTGTCTCTCTCTCTATTTGATGGTGCAGATGTTATTGTTGGGGTCTGACCCTGCAGAAGTCTCCCTGAGGCCCCACCTCCTTATCATGTAACCCTGGGAAACTGGCGTAGCTCGGTCAGGCTTTTGAATTTTCCATCCCATAATTCAGTTATTAATTACCTTTTTTGCTCCTAAGACTGCAGCAGTGGCCATTGTATTGAAGGGGTTTCCGTGGCAACCTCAGAGCCCATTTTTATGGTTTGTGTCAGTATTAAGACCTGTATTCAAATGGGCTCTTTCTAAATATAGCAGTGTCTCATAACACAGAGGCTTAATCTGCCCCCCCCCCCTCCCCCCCTTGTATAGACACACACCATCTATGGATCCAGTGATTCAGTGCTGCACTACATGAGGGACCTGGGATTCCTGTTCCTGCAGGGTTTCAAACACTAACAGCTCATGATGCCTCCATCAGGACAGCAGCTAACTAACAACCTCACTCAGGTTCAACTCGGAACGTTTCTCTCCTCCCCTTCTCTCTCCTCCCGTCTCTCTCCTCCCCTCCTCTCCTCTCCTCCCCTCCTCACCTCCACCCCTTCTCCTCCTCTCCTCCTATCCTCTCCTCCTCTCCTCCTCCTCCCCTCCTGTCCCCTCCTCTCCTCCTCTCTCCTCCTCTCCTCCCCTCCTCTCCTCCTCCCCTTCTCCTCCTCTCCTCCTATCCTCCCTCCTCTCCTCCTCCTCCCCTCCTGTCCCCCTCCTCTCCTCCTCTTCTCCTCTCCTCCCCTCCTCTCCTCCTCCCCTCCTCCCCTCCTCTCCTCCTCCCTCCTCTCCTCCTCCCCTCCCCTCCTCTCCTCTCCTCCTCTTCTCCTCTCCTCCCTCCTCTCCTCCTCCCCTCCTCCCCTCCTCTCCTCCTCCCCTCCTCTCCTCCTCCCCTCCTCTCCTCCTCTCTCCTCCCCCCTCTCCTCTCCTCCCCTCCTCTCCTCTCCTCCTCTCCTCCTCTCCTCCTATCCTCTCCTCCTCTCCTCCTCATCCCCTCCTTCCCCCTCCTCTCCTCCTCTTCTCCCCTCCTCCCCTCCTCTCCTCCTCCCCTCCTCTCTCTCCCCCTCCCCCCCTCTCCTCCCCCTCCTCCTCTCCACTCTCTGCTCTACTTTGTCCTTCTGACCAGGACAGTCAGACAGTCCAGTGGCTCGTCTGCCCAAACAGGACGCACACCTTCTGTCACTGCCTCCAGCCTTGGGCCCGTCGGCAACCTGCTGCCACAGCAACGCTCTGCCAGTTGTAGTTTTTAATTGGCCATCTGGGGAAAGCTGGATCTAGTGGCTGGATATTAATCAGTAAATTAACCCAGCCATAATACAGCTTCTTCCCAGTGGAGAACCCGCAGCTGTGGACAGGGAACACTGAGACCCAGACAGAGAGAAAGAGAGAGAAGGGAAGGAGAGAGTGAGAGAGGGAGAGAGAGAGATAGAGGGAGAGAGAGAGAGAGGGAGGGAGAGAGATAGAGAAAAAGAGAGAGGGAAAGACAGACGGACAGACAGCGAGACAGAGAGAGCGAGAGAGAGAGAGTGAGAGAGAGAAAGAGAGAGAGAGAGAGAGAGAGTGAGAGAGAGAGAGAGAGAGAGAGAGAGAGAGAGAGAGAGAGAGAGAGAGAGAGAGAGACAGTGTGAGCCACAGTGCTGGAGGACCAGCAAAGTGATGTTCTCCTCTTGGGTCCATGATTGAACATCTCCTCCATGTCCCCCCCCCCCCCCCTTCACACACACCACCTGCCCCCCTCCCCCTTCTGCAATGACCCCCAATTTGTCTGACAATCACATGGAGGATTATCAGCAGCATGTGGGTGCAGATGTCACAGGTATTCCTCCTGGCTGAGGGTCCCTGCAGGAGGACAGACCACCCAAACAGACCCATCCTGACAGCTGCCCCCAACACAGGCCCAGCGGAGGCAGTCTGCCAGCCTCACTAAGTTGGGCATGGTGTTTTGGTGTTTTGACTCCAGCAGTATCTGCCTCATCACCCAGAACCCCATTCAGGGTTGCTGTGTGTTTTACTGAATGGATTTAACCACAGCCTCTAAGGACCGGCCAATTAACAGACTGATGAATATACAACCAGCTTATTGTAACACATTAGCAGTCAAAACACCATGGTAGGTGATCTGTCTGTACACTTAGCTCAAAATAACTGTGAAAAGATTCAAACAGTACACAGTCATGTATTTACATACGCAGCATGTATGCTGTTTATGTTGATAGATCAAATGAATCTCATGTAGCCCAGATCAAAGACAGAGAGCTTCTCTGAGAGGTAAAGAGACAGAAGCACAGACATGATTTCATGAGAGTCCTTCACGAGAGAGATGCTTTTCAAAAAGCTTTGAAGACCACCTTCAGCCACGCTTCTAAACCAGACTGTCTCTTCAGCCCTCTGTTAATGGAGGACTTGGTTTATGAAAGCACCTCTCCTCGCGGTTAAGGATGTTCTCTTTAATTGTGCTGTTCAGCGCGACACGCTAGCGTCAGAGGAGCCATGCTCAGAGTGGATCTCCATGACCAGGCCTGTTTGTGATAATGCCTCACTCTTCAAAAACAGTTTACCCTGCTATTACACTGCACCACAGAAGCCCTCCGTCAACCGTGGAGACCCTCTGCCTCTCTGATGTATTCATGCATAACAAACAGCAAGACCCACAGATCCCACCTCTCATCCTGCCTGCCTGCTGCCAGTTGGACCCTGTTGTGGCTCTTTATGGCGTGATGTCATCACGCTCAAGTGTCATAAATGAACCAGCTTCCATTTCCCCCCCTCGTGCCTCAACGCATCCTGAGACGGCCTCTCTCTCTCTCTCTCGCGAGGCCAGACCGGGGAAAATGATTGAGTCGCACGTTTTTTCCCCCTTTCTAATTTTAAGGGTCAACAGCATTTAATACCATTTTAAACACACACCCAATGTTTTTTTTATGGCGCATGTACAAGCGGCTTTTGATAGCTTAACCAGCCAAGCATGGTTAAAGAGAGACTCGCTGCAGCTGCTTCCACAGCACACTTCATTTCGTCTGCTGACCTCGACTCACCTGACTCTGCATGAAAATCATAATGCTATTCAAGTGTGAAGGAAAAATGATATACTGTGTATTTACCCTAAATATTTATGCAGTACCTGCAAACAGTCCTGCTTGGCTAGAAGGAGGTTTGGCTTGTAACTCGTACCACGCTAGGCTGCTGCCCTGGGCCATTGTTCTCCACATTATCATTTTCATTGGATTGAATACAGCCCAGTTCCAGAGGACTTAAACCTGACTGGTCCCTGCATCCCAGCTAGGTTTGTAAATCTGTGAATGTGGAAAGTGTTACCCTGTGATTTTATATAAGCGGTAAAACATCCACATACAAACCTTTTTCCATTAAGGGCTTGATATGGTGTGTTGCACAGTGTTCAGATCTCTCTTCTGCCCTCTGAGGGGGGGGGATTTCCTTTGTGTGTGTGTCTGCAGGGCTGGACATGCCTCCCAGACCAGGGGTCAGGGGTCACCAGGGCCATCAAGGTGCTCTGGTTATGTTCTTCCCGTTTTCTTGCTCTCATATTTGTCTCTTTGGAAGGTTGCAGTTCACTCACAGTGACAGCTGCTGTAAGGGCCCCTCCTCCACTGCTCCCAGGGCCCTCTGACCTGCTGCAGTCACACACTACCTCAGGGATTATACAAAGCCAAGCCACCAACACAATAAGAAAGGCCTGTGCTTCCAGATCCTGTACTACACAGCACAGCGGACCAAGGGCAGCTCCTGCTGTTCAGCCTCTCAGGCACACTGTCAATACTGATTACTCAGCTGGGAGGACGATCATGGAAAGTCTTTGGCAGTAAAATGAGCAACACTGAGAACACTGAGCTTCTCCACAATCCTGGCCAGCTACCTGAGGCTACTGGAGGCTGGTACCTGAGGCTACTGGAGGCTGGTACCTGAGGCTACTGGAGGCTGGTACCTGAGGATAGCTACTGGAGGCTGGTACCTGAGAATAGCTACTGGAGGCTGGTACCTGAGGCTACTGGAGGCTGGTACCTGAGGCTACTGGAGGCTAGTACCTGAGAATAGCTACCGGAGGCTGGTACCTGAGGATAGCTACTGGAGGCTGGTACCTGAGAATAGCTACTGGAGGCTGGTACCTGAGGCTACTGGAGGCTGGTACCTGAGGATAGCTACTGGAGGCTGGTACCTGAGGATAGCTACTGGAGGCTGGTACCTGAGGCTACTGGAGGCTGGTACCTGAGGATAGCTACTGGAGGCTGGTACCTGAGAATAGCTACTGGAGGCTGGTACCTGAGGCTACTGGAGGCTGGTACCTGAGGCTACTGGAGGCTAGTACCTGAGAATAGCTACCGGAGGCTGGTACCTGAGGATAGCTACTGGAGGCTGGTACCTGAGGATAGCTACTGGAGGCTGGTACCTGAGGCTACTGGAGGCTGGTACCTGAGGATAGCTACTGGAGGCTGGTACCTGAGAATAGCTACTGGAGGCTGGTACCTGAGGATAGCTACTGGAGGCTGGTACCTGAGAATAGCTACTGGAGGCTGGTACCTGAGGCTACTGGAGGCTGGTACCTGAGGCTACTGGAGGCTGGTACCTGAGAATAGCTACTGGAGGCTGGTACCTGAGAATAGCTACTGGAGGCTGGTACCTGAGGATAGCTACTGGAGGCTGGTACCTGAGAATAGCTACTGGAGGCTGGTACCTGAGGCTACTGGAGGCTGGTACCTGAGGCTACTGGAGGCTGGTACCTGAGGATAGCTACTGGAGGCTAGTACCTGAGAATAGCTACTGGAGGCTGGTACCTGAGGATAGCTACTGGAGGCTGGTACCTGAGGCTACTGGAGGCTGGTACCTGAGGATAGCTACTGGAGGCTAGTACCTGAGGATAGCTACTGGAGGCTGGTACCTGAGGCTACTGGAGGCTGGTACCTGAGGCTACTGGAGGCTGGTACCTGAGGATAGCTACTGGAGGCTAGTACCTGAGAATAGCTACTGGAGGCTGGTACCTGAGGATAGCTACTGGAGGCTAGTACCTGAGAATAGCTACTGGAGGCTGGTACCTGAGGATAGCTACTGGAGGCTGGTACCTGAGGCTACTGGAGGCTGGTACCTGAGGATAGCTACTGGAGGCTGGTACCTGAGAATAGCTACTGGAGGCTGGTACCTGAGGATAGCTACTGGAGGCTGGTACCTGAGAATAGCTACTGGAGGCTGGTACCTGAGGCTACTGGAGGCTGGTACCTGAGGCTACTGGAGGCTGGTACCTGAGAATAGCTACTGGAGGCTGGTACCTGAGAATAGCTACTGGAGGCTGGTACCTGAGGATAGCTACTGGAGGCTGGTACCTGAGAATAGCTACTGGAGGCTGGTACCTGAGGCTACTGGAGGCTGGTACCTGAGGCTACTGGAGGCTGGTACCTGAGGATAGCTACTGGAGGCTAGTACCTGAGAATAGCTACTGGAGGCTGGTACCTGAGGATAGCTACTGGAGGCTGGTACCTGAGGCTACTGGAGGCTGGTACCTGAGGATAGCTACTGGAGGCTAGTACCTGAGGATAGCTACTGGAGGCTGGTACCTGAGGCT
Organism: Protosalanx chinensis; assembly: GCA_030340685.1. Classification (NCBI taxonomy): domain Eukaryota; kingdom Metazoa; phylum Chordata; class Actinopteri; order Osmeriformes; family Salangidae; genus Protosalanx; species Protosalanx chinensis. The sequence continues at coordinate 17,976,944 of CM059319.1, forward strand.
ACTGGAGGCTGGTACCTGAGGCTACTGGAGGCTGGTACCTGAGGATAGCTACTGGAGGCTAGTACCTGAGAATAGCTACTGGAGGCTGGTACCTGAGGATAGCTACTGGAGGCTAGTACCTGAGAATAGCTACTGGAGGCTGGTACCTGAGGATAGCTACTGGAGGCTGGTACCTGAGGCCAGCTACTGGAGGCTGGTACCTGAAGCCAGCTACTGGAGGCTGGTACCTGAGGATAGCTACTGGAGGCTGGTACCTGAGGATAGCTACTGGAGGCTGGTACCTGAGGATAGCTACTGGAGGCTGGTACCTGAGGCCAGCTACTGGAGGCTGGTACCTGAGGATAGCTACTGGAGGCTGGTACCTGAGGATAGCTACTGGAGGCTGGTACCTGAGGATAGCTACTGGAGGCTGGTACCTGAGGCCAGCTACTGGAGGCTGGTACCTGAGGATAGCTACTGGAGGCTGGTACCTGAGGATAGCTACTGGAGGCTGGTACCTGAGGATAGCTACTGGAGGCTGGTACCTGAGGCCAGCTACTGGAGGCTGGTACCTGAGGATAGCTACTGGAGGCTGGTACCTGAGGATAGCTCCTGGAGGCTGGTACCTGAGGCCAGCTACTGGAGGCTGGTACCTGAGGCCAGCTACTGGAGGCTGGTACCTGAGGATAGCTACTGGAGGCTGGTACCTGAGGATAGCTACTGGAGGCTGGTACCTGAGGCCAGCTACTGGAGGCTGGTACCTGAGGATAGCTACTGGAGGCTTGTACCTGAGGCTACAGTGGGCTGGTACCTGAGGCCAGCTACTGGAGGCTGGTACCTGAGGCTAGCAGGCAGGCAGGGCCAGTCCTCTTAGGCAGCCTCTCCTCCAGATCCTATTAGAGAGCCCTGGTATGGAGAGTCAAGCAGAGAGCTGTCTTATCAGGACTGATACCACGGTACCTGCTCAGGTCATTAGCTCTTCTCTTATTGAATTCCAGCGGCAAATAGACCAAATGAAGCTAAATAAAGATGTAGATGGTCGAAGGACTAAT
>CM059319.1:17980474-17990474 GCA_030340685.1 Protosalanx chinensis
ACAGCACACTCCCTCCACACACATTGTTCCACCCAGCTGAAGCCATTCTTCCAGGGCCGAGCCTGGCTGAGTATGATGCTGCGGTGGAATATTCTGGACCCCGGACCCTCACTATAGCAATAATTGACTGAACAATTCATTTTGCAGGTATTGGCAAAACCCACTCCATATTTATTTGTCTCTTGTAAGGATTTTTTATTTCACAAATGAGGCTCTTCTCCTCAGTCATGCAGTTTTAGATGTTGTTTGTTGACTGAACACAATCTTAGAGTTACATTTTGACAAAATCTCAAGGCTAATGAAACACACAGCCCAACACACAGCCTAACACACACAGCCTAACACACAGCCAAGCAGTGCTGGGTTCTGAAAGAGACACTGCTGTGAGGCAGCTTGATCAGAGTCATGAAGACAACAGCTGCCTTCGCTCCACTGTGTAACTTCATAAGACTTTGTTAATGCCTTACACGGCTTTAATAAAGTTATGCCTTCTTTGTGCTCAGGTGGCGAGACACGCTGATGTTGTTTATGTGTTTGCTCAACACTTATCACTTCTGTCATGTTTGTTTACTTTCCCTGCTCTCTTCGATTTTGGCAACGCCTCAGCTATATTGCTTTTCCCTTCTTGAGAGGCAGCTGGTTCAATAAGGAGGAGAGAGAGAGGGAGGGATAACGGGGAGGGAGAGAGAGGGGGGGGAGAGAGAGGGGGAGGATGGGGAGGGAGAGAGAGAGGAATAGACGGAGAAGGGAGAAGGGGGGAAGAAAAAGAGAAGAGAGAAGAGAGAGAGGGGGACGAGGGGGCGGGAGACATAGGGAGAGAGGGGGGAGAAGGGGGAAGGAGAGAGAGAGAGAAACAGAGAGGAGGAGAGAGAGGGGTAGAGAGAGAGGAAGAGAGGGTGGAGGGGGAGGGTGAGAGAGAAGAGAGAAAGGGGGGAGAAGGGGGAAGGAGATAGAGAGAGGAACAGAGAGGGGGAGAAGGGTGAGAGAGAGAGGAAGAGAAGAGGGGAGGAGGAGGAGAGAGAATGGGAGAGAAAAAGATAGAGATAAAGAGAGAGAGGGAAATATATGGAGAGACAGACGCAGAACACAAGCAGCAGCCTGTATTCCCAGATCAGTGACTCAGACTGAGAGCAACAGAGCGAAGGAGGGAGGGAGCGAGTCTGCAAGGAAGCAAGTGTGCGAGGGAGCGAGTGTGCGAGGGAGTGAGGGCAAAAGTGTGCGAGGGGCAGAACTGTGTTCCACACACACCCTGTTGAGTGTGCGAGGCCTGTCCTCTCTCCATGCAGATGGTACCATGGTCCCAGATTTCATTTGAGGTAATCTAATCCCTGTTCTGTTCCCTCTAGAAAGGAGGAGTATTAGCGGCCATATGTCAACCAGATTTGTCAGATTATTCATTACAATTAATTGCTGTTCTCACTTAAGGCCTTTAAGGCTGTGAATTGCTCTGAAATCTATGGCAAACACAAAAATTATGAGTAAAAGACTTTAGCCCTGTCATTCAAATTTCATACTGACCTTTAGCAGAGCTGGGCTGTTCTGAGGACGGAGGGAAGGACTTTCTAATTGGTGTTGCTCTGCCTCTTTCCCTCTCAGACAGCCGATCGTCTGTGTGTGTGTTGACAGGAGATTCTCTACCTCTGTCCTCATCACATCCCTTCTCATTCAACTGGCTTGCAGTGCTGTATACTGGTCCTATCTGCGAAGAAAGAAATTCATTTGTTGTATAAGTAAACTGACGTCATTATTTTGGAGGATTTGTGAATCTCTCAGTGTGCTGGTCTCTGTCAGAAGATCTTCTGTGAGGAGCTTTTAGGGAGTTTAGAGTTTAGAGTTTAGAGTTTAGAGTTTGCTGTAACATGACCTTCCAGCAGGCTGTCCAGTCGATGGGATCAACACTGAGCAGAAAGACACAAACTGCTTTTAACCAACCCTGCTCATACTGCAGTATGAGTACTGCTCATACTGCTCAAAAATCTCCCGGCGCCGGCTCAAGTTGGCAGCCGATCACAACAGCTCTGTTATTGCTATTGTTATGTTATTGTTATGTTATTGTCATTATGTATATTACCCTGCAACTCTGTGTGCTGTACTTTACCCTGCTGCTGTTGTGAACTGCAATTTCCACCTCCTGGAGGACAAATAAAGGTTCATCTAAATCTAAATACCGGACCAGAACGCCTCACTTCCTGTTTAAATGTGCTAGCAGAGTCTGTGTAATACATTACTACCTTAATAGAACTCAACCCTGCGAGGGAAAAAGATTTGATATCAGATTGCCTCAATCACTCTCAGTAGTCCTTGAAGCAGAAGACACAGGAAGATTAGCACATTCTGATTGACATGAAATCCATGTGGCTGGTTCATTGCTGATGAAATATTTTGGTTAATTATGTAGTTGAGGCACTAGAGGTGTGATTCTAAGCTACTCTGATTGGCCCACTTAATTGTACTTCATGAGTGGGCTGCATGTTGGGTTGGGGCGATGTTGAGCTGGGGTGAGGAGGCTGCACATCTCTCCCTGGCCATATTACGCTGGATTGACTTAATGAGGAGGTGTAGGTAAGAGAAATGATCCCAATATCAATCTGTCATCATCTATTCTGCCTCTGCCATTACTGCTGCTTCATCTTGAAAGTAAAAAGTTACTCTGTTTTACAAATGAAAATATTGTCTTTTTTAATTTGTGTTATCAAAAATTTACATTTCAGTCATTCAAATGTTGTATTCAATAAATGTAATAAATATTAGATGTTTTCCTCTTTGTGCAGTAAAGAGAATCCAGAACATGGCTGTGATCCATCTGAGAAGCTGCTTTCTTATTCTCCACACTTCCCTGTCCGGAGATCTTGGCTTCCCTGACAACTCATATCCACCTGTGTATTGTCTGTGTGTGTGTCTGTGTGTGTGTCTGTGTGTGTGTGTGTCTCTGTGTGTGTGTGTGTGTGTGTCTCTGTGTGTGTGTGTGTGTCTGTGTGTGTGTGTGTGTTAGGGGGTGTTGAAATGTTTCAGATTCCTCGCCGCGCGGCAGCAGGCGATCGATGCGTTTAGCGTGGAGCCTCTGCTCGCCCCGTCACCGCGCTGCTGCTCAGACACACATCCTCATTATCCTACAGTTCAGCTGCCACTAAAGGTCACTCTCTCTCTGAACATTAGCACACACAATCAAAACCACAAACTTCATACATCCGAGAGCGGGAGAGGATTCATGGGTTACCCTGCCTTCCAGAGAGACGATCTTAGAGTCAGAGACGATCTCAGAGTCAGAGATGATCTCAGAGTCAGAGATGATTTTAGAGTCAGAGATGATCTCAGAGTCAGAGACGATCCCAGAGTCAGAGTTGATCTCAGAGTCAGAGATTTTCTCAGAGTCAGAGATGCTCTCAGAGTCAGAGACGATCTTAGAGTCAGAGACGATCCCAGAGTCAGAGAGGATCTCAGAGTCAGAGATGATCCCAGAGTCAGAGACGATCTTAGAGTCAGAGTTGATCTCAGAGTCAGAGATTTTCTCAGTCAGAGACGATCTTAGAGTCAGAGACGATCTTAGAGTCAGAGATTATTTTAGAGTCAGAGATGTTCTCAGAGTCAGAGATGATCTTGGAGTCAGAGACGATCCCAGAGTCAGAGATGATTTTAGAGTCAGAGTTGATCTCAGAGTCAGAGATTTTCTCAGAGTCAGAGATGCTCTCAGAGTCAGAGACGATCTTAGAGTCAGAGACGATCCCAGAGTCAGCGATGATCCCAGAGTCAGAGACGATCCCAGAGTCAGAGACGATCTTAGAGTCAGAGACGATCCCAGAGTCAGCGATGATCCCAGAGTCAGAGACGATCCCAGAGTCAGAGACGATCCCAGAGTCAGAGATGATCTCAGAGTCAGAGATGATCCCAGAGTCAGAGACGATCCCAGAGTCAGAGACGATCTTAGAGTCAGAGATGATCCCAGAGTCAGAGATACATATTTTGCATCTGGAAGAGATTTTAACGATGTCTTGGTTTTTAATGTTTGGAGAGATTATCATTAGTTTTTTGCTGTGCTATGCTTTTCAATGATAAACCCTAAATGTAATAGTTTTGATGGTAGTAGGTGAGATGAGTGCTGTATCTGATCTACAGTGTCAAGTCTGCTGTCTTTTGTCCTTTAGCAGGAGCAAGCTGTCATGAAAGGAAGTGCCACACAAAGAGAGAGGGGGGTGGGGAGAGAGACATAGACAAGAGGAGAGAGAGAGAGGGGGAGAGAGGGGGGTGGGGAGAGAGACATAGACAAGAGGAGAGAGAGAGAGGGGGAGAGAGGGGGAGAGAGGGGGAAATAAGAGGGAGAGGAGAGGAGCGAGAGACAGGAGAAAGGAAGAAAGAGGGAGGAGGACAGAAACTCAGCCCTTCTTCAACATATTACCATAATGAGGAAAACACACTTAGTGGTTCACGACCTGATGTCATCTGATTATATCCATGATTAATGATATCCTTTTACCAAAACACAGAGCTAGTGTAACACTCAGGGGTAACACAGGGGGTTCATCATTGTGTCATCTTCTTTCCGGGTTGTTTTAGAAATGGCTCGTCTGTGGCAGTTTTGATTGGTTTACAGATATATGTGTTGTTGTCTTTGTGTTTGTTAGGATTCTTCAGAGTGTGTAGTGTTCAGAGCATGTTGGCCTTAACACTGGTGACTCTGCCCCTGTACTGCAGGTGTGTTTATGAGTGTGTGTGTGTGTGTGTGTTGGAGACAACACAGCTGTAAATGGAAGGAAATACTCGACCATTAACTGTTGAAGCCTTCTTCAGTTTCCCCCTGCGAGGAGAGCAGCCGTCCTGTCATGTTGTGAAGTTACAGTTCAGTACGATCAGCTGTTCTCCTGGGAAGAGGCAGAGGGAGGCAGTTCACAAAGCAGATAACTGGTCAACAACCTGTGGTGGAAGAAAACAGAGCAGAATCTGCTGGAGCAGAGGCAGTATTTAGGAGCTGGTGTCACCCAGCGTGAGCGTGCTCCTCCAGGGAGCCATAAGCAGACATGCCCCCCCCCCTTTCTGTGTTCCTCATCCAGACCACTAACTCCTCCAAACTATGTGCAGCCGATGACTCAGTCCAAAATATTTTCCTCTGGTGTCCCCCTGGCAGGCGTCACCTTAACAAAGACAGCAGTGTTGGCAGGATGAGAGGCAGCAGTGTCCAGGCTGGCTGCTGTCTGAGTGAGTGGGCTGCCTGTTATAATTCCTCCAGTAGAATCCTGTCTCTGTGGCACTAGTTCAGCTCAGAGGTGTAGATTTACATCATAAGAATACAAAGCATGTTCCTAAGCTGATGGAGGCTCACATTCTCTAACGTCCCACGCCTGCTTGTTCCGTGGTTTTTACTCACCTCTTTACAACAGCAAAGAAAGGCTGGGGGGGGGGGGGGGGGGGCTTGGTGGGGGGGGCCGGGGGGGCCTGGGGGGGCATGAGGCCTGACGACCTTAAGTTGACCTGGCAGTGCCGCCTGTGCTGTGTTCATGGGCTTGTGTTGAGCGAACACTCGAGAGGAGGATGAGTTTAAAGTCCTCTGTCAGTCCTGCCTTGTCTTATTCATGCTGGGTTAGGTTGCATTGTGAGCTTGTTAAAGCAGATAAGAGGACAGGAGATCATGTTGCGTGTTCTTATTTAACAGGATTTAAGTATTCATCTTTTCTAGTGAACAAGGTCACTAAAATACAGCTCTGTCTTACTGTAATGGCTCCATATACAGCGTCAAGTCACCGTTATTTAGCTGTTTTAGTGATAATGTGTGTGTGGCGTAGCTGTGTGTGTGTGGCGTAGCTGTGTGTGTGTGGCGTAGCTGTGTGTGTGTGGCGTAGCTGTGTGTGTGTGGCGTAGCTGTGTGTGGCTGTGTGTGCATGGCACGGCTGTGTTTGTGGCTGTGTGTGCGTGTAGCTGTGTGTGTGTGTAGTTTTGTGTAATTATAAAGGAGGTGTTGGTTCCCTCCGGGGCTAGAAGGTTCCACTAGGAACCCCCTGGACCGCTACATGGATATTCCTCCTAAATCTGTCTTGCATCTGTGTATCAGGCTGTCAGAAAATTTAATGGAAAGTCATTCTAATAGGTGACCCTTGGCCCGGTTCATATTTTCTGTCAATTATGAAAGTATGAAGCCATGCATAGTTATGAGCCGTGGATGGACCTATTAAAATTCACAAATAATTTGTGTTTATGTGAAGTTACCACAGAACACTTAATTCAACAACTGCTAGTCATGCATAACTAATGTTCTCCATAGGGGACGAAAACATTCAAGAATCTTTTTCCACCAAGGGGTGTTGGACTGATTAAAAAACAAGATTTTCCTATCGTTTGTTTGCAAATAATTGTGCTGGACTTTAGCAGACTGTGTTGACATGTTAGCAGTATGTTTCTCCTGCTCAGATTTGTCCTCCTGATTCTGATCTGTTGTTAGCTGATAGCCAGTAGCTGTGGAGGTTCTCAGATGCACTGACATCACCGTGGGCTAATTGTTTTCTGCTAATGATAGCTTATTCTCCTCTAAATGCACAGCAGCCTCTTGGGTCTCTGTGTAACTCAGGTGTGTGTAATTACATCTCTTAAGGTCAACCTCTCACCACGACAAATTAGTGAAATTGCATAGTAGACCACTTCAGGGCTCGCATCCAAACTTAATTATTTTAGTTAATAGATCTGTATCACGACTGGAGGACACTGACATGGAGCCTGTCTTGATCGACACCATCCTGAGGAAATGACCGATTCAAACAATATTTAAAATGATCAGAGTCTCTTTTGTGGCTTGTCGTATAATTGGAGACTATTGAAACTAGCGTCCTGTAAGTTGACTGAATCGAACAGGCCTGTCCTGAAGCTCTAAATGCCAGTGTAAGTACACAGTAATACAACTCTACTTGATTTGTTTTCTCTCAGCATAAGGTGCGGGCTATGAGATATTGATCAGAGCGTATCCTAGTCAATCAGACTAAATGATTGCCTATAAGCCGGTTCCTTCCCCCGCTGGCTGGAAGGCAGGAGGATATCCGACCTAAACCAAATTATGGAGGGCCAAGATATGAGCTGGCTCAGTCCTGATAGGGCCCAGCCAGAACAACTGAGCAATGCAAATGTACAATAAACAGGGACCTAAGCTGTTGGAGGTCTTTCAATCACACAGGGGCAATAGTTCAACCCCCACAGTGCATAATCCCAGCCCTCACCCCCCCTGAGACTGCCTGCTCCTGCCTGCTCAATGGAACAAAGATATTAGATAGCTATATGTAGATTCACAAGGTAAACAGGCACTCGTGATAACACAATATGCTTCCATTCCACAAAGGAATATATTTGGGCAAAATTCGACTTTCTTCCGAGGGAAAGCTCAAATTGAAGGCTTAGCTTTCTGCCATCAGAAGTGGATGGAGCTGTTTTCTTTGTTTAACACTTGATATATCTTTTGCCTTGAAGAAATTGGTATCTCCTCTCCCTGTGTGAGGAGCCTCCCAGAGTGTTTGGTATCTCCTCTCCCTGTGTGAGGAGCCTCCCAGAGTGTTTGGTATCTCCTCTCCCTGTGTGAGGAGCCTCCCAGAGTGTTTGGTATCTCCTCTCCCTGTGTGTATTAAACAGATGTCTGGGCTACAGAGCTGCAGATAGACACCTGCTAAACAGGTTTAACTGAGTTTAGATGGAGAAGAGCTGAAATGCAGACTCACTGTGAAGAAAATAAATCTCATTCAGAGAGAAACAGCCCAGTCTCCTCTTGAAGCCACACTCAGTGGGTCAAAATGGATCAAGATCAGTTCATGAAAATGTTTATTAAAAAATGACATGGTGATAAGTGGTTAATTATAGCACACTTTTCAGTGGTGTATTTTAAGATTACGTTCTTAACTTCTCTATGTATATAGAAGCATCCCTGTATACTGTACACACATGCAGACACACACACACACAGACACACACACACACACAGACACACACACACACACAGACACACACACACACACACACAGACACACACACACACACAGACACAGACACACACACACACAGACACACATGCAGACACACACACAGACACACACACACACAGACACACACACACACAGACACAGACACACACACACACACACAGACACACACGCAGACACACACACACACACACACACACACACAGACACACACAAGCAGACACACACACATGAATAGAGTGTCTGTCGATATGGGGGAGGAGCGCTGAAGGAGGGGGGGGTGTTTCTAGTGTTCTCTGGGTCTCCAACCCCCACCTCTCCCCCCCACCTCTCCCCCCACCCCCCCACCTCTCCCCCCACCTTCGCCCCACCTCCCCTCACTTCCCTCCCCGCCCCCCACCAGCCCCCTCCAGCAGCACAGCAGGGGCCACTCCTGCCCGGGGAGAGGATCCTTCCGGCCAGCGGGGGATCCAGGAGGGGGCGGGGAGCTGTGCGGCAGCAGGCCCTGGACAGGCCACTTTAGGCAGCCTCATATGAGCAGTGTGAAGGAGCAGTGTGGAGGATGTGTCACTGATCATGCAGCTCTACCTGTCCATTATGCCCAGCAGCCTCAAGTGACAGCAGGAAAAGCTCTTTCAAATCTAACTGATGAGACGCTTTTTGTTTGCAGCCAATGTAGCAGAAGGAACCCCACAGGAGATGAGAGCGACTGATCTGCAGTAGAACAGCTCCAGTCACAAGGTGATAATACTTCAGCTTCTTGTCTGGTCTGGCTGAGGGGAAGACAGATGATTTGCATCTCAGCCAACAACACAAAAAGAAAGAAGTGAAAAGTGTTTTGTTCAGTTCCTGCGATCAGAAGAGCTGTACTAGTTTAGCTTCATCAGAACAGATATTTTGTAGCGTCTCTGAACGCTCTGCAGATGCCGAGCATGCTGCTGTGTTTCCAGTGTGTTCTGCCTCCTCTCAGCCTCCCCTCAGCCCCGGCCTCCTCTCAGCCCCGGCCTCCTCTCAGCCCCGGCCTCCTCTCAGCCCCGGCCTCCTCTCAGCCCCGGCCTCCTCTCAGCCCCGGCCTCCTCTCAGCCTCCCCTCAGCCCCGGCCTCCTCTCAGCCCCGGCCTCCCCTCAGCCCGGGCCTCCTCTCAGCCCCGGCCTCCTCTCAGCCCCGGCCTCCTCTCAGCCTCCCCTCAGCCCCGGGTGTGCCTGCCTGGAAATAGAGCTAAAGACTCGTGACTCTGGGATTATAATGACGGGTTAATGAGATTCTATTAGCCGGTGAGTCTTTGTACGTCTAATAATTAGATTAATTGAATGAAGCTAATTTAGAGAAAATGAGGGATCCAGTAGTGTTGCTGAAACCTGGTTTCCAGATGTTTCTCTGTAAAAAAGAGCCAACATCCCAGCCCTCTCTCCTCAGGCTCCGCCCAGACAGGAAGAGGAGATGGAGACGTTAAACGTTTTCAATCAGCCGAGTGACAGGATGCGTCTCACTAAACTGACGTCTCCATTCTAACTGACTGTAGTCGCTCGCACAGGCAGCAGCATTGCTGTGCATCTAGATTATTAGCCAACATGCTAATTCCTGCTTTTTAGATGAAAGTAAATAAGGTCATTATGTCTGTTTCCTCTTATTAGCATATTTCCCAGGTGTCGGTCTGCAGGGATACTGGAGAAGCTTCCAGACTTCAGTAACATCAGTCTGTTATGTTCTAACCCAACATCGCACACTGACTAATTTATCCCCAAATTTGCACCGCGTATAAAAAATCATGCAAATGAACTCGCTTCTCGATTGGAAGACACAGCATTTGGTGACATTAATCAAAGAAAAATATGCATACAAAGGTGAGTGTAATCCCAATAATGCAGCCAAACTGCACAGCTGTGCGCTTCTTGCTCAGCACACACTTCTACAGCACTGCAGAATTAGAATATCCATACATTAAATACCTGTCTTCTTCATCCCTATCAGAAGTGTTAGATATCCAACACCTTTAATTTTACTCTACATTGAATTGACTGCACAAGGTCTTGTTATAAGAAAATTGGATTCATTTT
>CM059319.1:17995474-18053040 GCA_030340685.1 Protosalanx chinensis
TAGCTGTAGAAATTCTGAAAACAATAATAACATAATTGATTAAAAAACATAATTTAGATTTTCAGATTTAAAAACACATCACATCATAACACAGTTAACACAGTTTCTCATAATGTAGCTTACATTAGCACACTAGCACATTAGCACACTAGCACATTAGCACACTTGCACATTAGTACACTAGCACATTAGCACACTAGCACATTAGCACACTAGCACATTAGCACACTAGTACACTAGCACACTAGTACACTAAAAGCAGACTAGCAGATATTGTGCTTGTCACACAATCCTGTGGATTTGTAACACCTCTCTCTCTCTCTCTCTCTCTCTCTCTCTCCCTCACCCTTTCTCTCTCCCTCTGTCTCCCTCTCTCTCCCTCTCTCTCCCTCTCTCTCTCTCTCCCTCACCCTTTCTCTCTCCCTCTGTCTCCCTCTCTCTCTCTCTCCCTCTCTCTCCCTCTCTCTCTCTCTCCCTCACCCTTTCTCTCTCTCCCTCTCTCTCTCTCCCTCTCTCTCCCTCTCTCTCTCTCGTCATTTTCCTGTGACATCACCGTCATCCAAAATGGCTGCCATATTCTCTTTTTTCTTGCCTCAAACGGGTAAATGACCTGAGCTTGAAAGACATTAGTTTTCGATATGTTCTTAATGAGTCGTCCAGTGTATAGTATAAATTCCAATTACATCCAATTAACCCCAATCAGAAGCACCTCATCGCTGGACTCTTTTTATTTAATGGTTCACTGCTGCTTAAAGCATTGATTAGGCTGAACGAGCAGCGTCTCTAAATGAGCAGTCTCAAGATGGGATCCTTAATGGAGCTCCCATGATCCTCCACCTCTCAGTACCAGACAGCTTCTTTAGGTAGCGATGCTCTAACTTTGACCTCAGAGTCCAGTGAGATCAACCATGTTCACTTGGACTTCTGAGAGTTTGGAGCCAGAGAGAAAATGTTAAGTACGAACCTTCCATCCATGAAGGCCAGCTCATTATTTTCTCATTCCAAAGCGTTTAGTTTGCCAGTGAGCATGTGTGACGTGTGTGTGAACAACCTGCTGGTTCACAGGAAGCAGAGAGACACAACATGAGGAGCTCTGACATGGGACTGTGGTCCCAAACACAACGACTGTCCAGAGGGACAGGAGTGTCCTGGTGTCAGGGGTGTCCTGGTGACAGGGGTGTCCTGGTGACAGGGGTGTCCTGGTGACAGGGGTGTCCTGGTGACAGGGGTGTCCTGGTGACAGGGGTGTCCTGGTGTCCTGGTGACAGGGGTGTCCTGGTGACAGGGGTGTCCTGGTGACAGGGGTGTCCTGGTGTCCTGGTGACAGGGGTGTCCTGGTGTCCTGGTGTCCTGGTGACAGGGGTGTCCTGGTGACAGGGGTGTCCTGGTGTCCTGGTGTCCTGGTGACAGGGGTGTCCTGGTGTCCTGGTGACAGGGGTGTCCTGGTGTCCTGGTGACAGGGGTGTCCTGGTGACAGGGGTGTCCTGGTGTCCTGGTGTCCTGGTGACAGGGGTGTCCTGGTGTCCTGGTGACAGGGGTGTCCTGGTGTCCTGGTGTCCTGGTGACAGGGGTGTCCTGGTATCCAGGGTAACAGACCACACCCAGTCCTCATGTCAGTTCTGGCTTCACACAGATTCTGCATGATACCCACACACTCTCACACAGTAACTAGCGGGACATTTTACACACAGATGTTTTGCTTCGTTTATTAGTTCCCAGACTTTAACCCTTAACTGTTCCACAAAACCAATACAAATTTGTGACAAATTAACAAACAAATCAAACAACTAACATGTCTGACAGGAGGGTTTTCAAAGTGTTCAGATGAAGAAGTCCTGTGTCTCAGTACGTCACTCTGAAACCTGACATGGTACCAAACCAACACATGAGATCTGGACTTTAACAGTGCGCATGAGAAAATAATTGCTTTATTTATAGATACTGTGAAATTAAGCACGCTTAAAAGCCAGGGAGACTATGGTTTAATCAAGCTTCTTGATTCATGCTCTCAATTGGCCCTGGGTCCGGAAGCAAAGCACATTAAATCCATTCCCTTATTAGTCTGTAAATGCAAGTGGCTAACCAGACAAACCACAAGTAATAAATTAATAGTAATAAAAAACCCAAGTGCAGGGACAGATAGAGAAATTAAAAGCCAGCATCAAAGACAACACTTAATCCCATTCAGCATAATAAAATCATACCAAGACAATAACATCTCCTGCAACCAATCACATGCACCTACTATGGCAAATTTAAATATGCTTACTATTGATTTGTATCTCATTTGACATCGGCAAAATTAATCTAATAAATATCTAGCATTTAGAGTCCATTGGAAGGGACTAATATACAGTTCTGAATGGAAGTGAGTGAGAAATGCAATCATTTTCCCATTAGGTATTGTGTTGGTTAGGATAGTTACACAGTATTATATCATCTGACCCGTAGCTAAATGAGCAGCACCAGTGTCCAACACACACAAGCTGCTAAAACAAAACCTTCATACTTTCAAGCATGAAAAAACTGAAACGTCTTAAATGTCACAGTGGTGACATTGTTATGTTTCTAGTGCAACTCAAGAAACTCCAACACTTAATAACATCACACAGCAACACACTGCAACACACTGCACACACACTGCAACACACTGCAACACACTGCAACACACTGCAACACACAGCAACACACTGCAACACACTGCAACACACAGCAACACACTGCAACACACTGCAACACATAGCAACACACTGAAACACACTGCAACACACTGCAACACACTGCAACACACTGCAACACACTGCAACACACAGCAACACACTGCAACACCCAGAAACACACAGCAACACACTGCAACACATAGCAACACACTGAAACACACAGCAACACACTGCAACACACTGCAACACACTGCAACACACTGCAACACACAGCAACACACTGCACACACAGCAACACACTGCAACACACAGCAACACACTGCAACACACTGCAACACACAGCAACACACAGCAACACACTGCAACACACTGCACACACACTGCAACACACTGCAACACACTGCAACACACTGCACACACACTGCAACACACTGCAACACACTGCAACACACTGCAACACACTGCAACACACTGCAACACACTGCAACACACTGCAACACACTGCAACACACTGCAACACACAGAAACACACTGCAACACACTGCACATACTGCAACACACTGCAACACACTGCAACACACTGCAACACACAGCAACACACTGCAACACACTGCAACACACTGCAACACACTGCAACACACTGCAACACACTGCAACACACTGCAACGCACTGCACATACTGCAACACACTGCAACACACTGCACATACTGCAACACACTGCAACACACTGCAACACACTGCAACACACAGCAACACACTGCAAACACCGCACACACCACACACTGTACACACTGCAACACACAGCACGCACTGCATGCACTGCACAAGAAAAGACCAGCTACACCTCTACAACACACTGCACACACCACACACAACACAACTACACCCACACACCACACACACACACACACACACACACAGATGATACCATCCCTGATTATTATGCTAGAACATGGCCAGCTGTCTGGTCATGCTGGTTAGAAGTCAACTCATGTCTGGCCAGAGGAGGACCATGCCTACCCATAATACACCACACCTAGCTGCAGACGCTCTGCAGGAAGTCCTGTAAAGACACACGGTCATTATTCAAGATCAAGGTCAGGTCTTACAGTCTGTCTGTCCCTCATGAAGCAGCAGCCGTCTCAAACAGACAAGCCAACATTTCCACATGGCCTGCAGATTAGCTTGGTGTTTCCTAATGACTGTGATGTTGGCACAGTTCTCTTTAAAGAAGTCAGGAGAGGAACACCTCTGTCCGTCCCAGCATGAGCCCACACCAAGCATGCCAGCTGCCATGTTCAAGCTGAAGCACACACACACACACACGCGCACACACACACAGACTGAAGGTATCCCAGAGTCCTGTGACAGAGGTGAGTGATGGGCCCTGGTATGAGTCTGTAGAGCCAGCCTCCACAGCCTCCACAGCCTCCACAGCCTCTATCTGCTGGGCCTTCATCTTTGTTTGTTTAACTTGACACAGTGAAGAAAAGGAAGTTGGACCGGCCTCTGCTGCATTAATGACTCTCATGTTCTGCATTCATCACTGTCCCACTGCAGAGGAGGTGAGCTGCTGTCCTAAAGACACACACACACTCAGACACACACACACACACTCAAAGACAAACACACACCACACACTCAGACACACACACACACACACACACTCAAAGACACACACACACCACACACTCAAAGACACACACAGTACACATAAACAGTTATCAACAGTGATATTTAAAACCAACCCACAAATTATAAATCATGTACAGGATGTTCACTGCTTCGAATGATTCTCTATAAAAACCTGATTCAATTTAATTGGTCTGTATTGTTCAGGACAACTTCAGTGTTTCAAAGTGCTTTAATCTGTCTGCAGACAGACAGAGACAGACAGACAGACAGAGACAGACAAACAAGCAGACAGACAAACAAGCAGACAGACAGGCAGACAGAGCAGTGATCACTAGGTGAGGTCATACCTGTGAGGTCATACCTGTGAGGTCACACCAGTGAGGTCACACCAGTGAGGTCACACCAGTGAGGTCACACCAGTGAGGTCACACCAGTGAGGTCACACCAGTGAGGTCACACCTGTGAGGTCACACCAGTGAGGTCACACCAGTGAGGTCACACCAGTGAGGTCACACCTGTGAGGTCACACCAGTGAGGTCACACCAGTGGGTTCACACCAGTGAGTTCACACCTGTGAGGTCACACCAGTGAGGTCACACCAGTGAGGTCACACCAGTGAGGTCACACCAGTGAGTTCACACCAGTGAGGTCACACCAGTGAGGTCACACCAGTGAGTTCACACCAGTGAGGTCACACCAGTGAGTTCACACCAGTGAGTTCACACCTGTGAGGTCACACCAGTGAGTTCACACCAGTGAGGTCACACCAGTGAGGTCACACCAGTGAGGTCACACCAGTGAGGTCACACCTGTGAGGTGAGGTCACACCTGTGAGGTGAGGTCACACCAGTGAGGTCACACCAGTGAGGTCACACCAGTGAGGTCACACCTGTGTTCCTCTCATTATTGCTGCTTCAATAAAACTTCCAGCCAAACTCACAGAAAAGCTGCAGACTTTCATATCAGAAATGAAGATGCTGATTATGGATCATGTGTTTGCTCCCCACCAAGGAAATGTTTCATTTAGATATTGTGTTGACTGATACTCCCACACAACCCGCAAGGTAAATGCAGCTAAATGAGTGGAAGCCCAGTAGAGGCCCAGTAGAGGCCCAGTGGAGGCCCAGTGGAGGCCCAGTGGAAGCCCAGTAGAGGCCCAGTGGAGGCCCAGTGGAGGCCCAGTGGAAGCCCAGTAGAGGCCCAGTGGAGGCCCAGTAGAGGCCCAGTGGAAGCCCAGTAGAGGCCCAGTAGAGCCCCAGTGGAGGCCCAGTAGAGGCCCAGTGGAAGCCCAGTAGAGGCCCACTAGAGGCCCAGTGGAGGCCCAGTAGAGGCCCAGTGGAAGCCCAGTAGAGGCCCAGTAGAGGCCCAGTGGAGGCCCAGTAGAGGCCCAGTAGAGGCCCAGTGGAAGCCCAGTAGAGGCCCAGTAGAGGCCCAGTGGAGGCCCAGTAGAGGCCCAGTGGAAGCCCAGTGGAGGCCCAGTAGAGGCCCAGTGGAAGCCCAGTAGAGGCCCAGTAGAGGCCCAGTGGAGGCCCAGTAGAGGCCCAGTGGAAGCCCAGTAGAGGCCCAGTAGAGGCCCAGTGGAGGCCCAGTAGAGGCCCAGTGGAGGCCCAGTAGAGGCCCAGTAGAGGCCCAGTGGAGGCCCGGTAGAGGCCCAGGGGAAGCCCAGTAGAGGCCCAGTAGAGGCCCAGTGGAGGCCCAGTAGAGGCCCAGTTGAGGCCCAGTAGAGGCCCAGTGGGCTGACTGACCAGTAACTGGGGGCTGCCTGTGTTCAGAATAACAGCTCTGCTGATAATCACCAGTGACTAAAGGCCGTCATGGTTACGGCTCGGTGAGCGTCATGGTTACGGCTCTAAAAGAAGCTCTTGAAACTCTGGCTTCTATCACAGTAGGAGAAGCTCTTCATACCTGAGGAAAGTACACACACACACACACACACACACACACACTAATTACCTTCTGGTAATAACCACTCACACACACCAATCATCTACTGGCAATAACAACACATACAGTATGTACACACACACACACACACACACACACACACAGAGTCACCACCAGCTGACATCCATGCCTCAGTAAATCCTGGTCTTTCCTCCACATCTCTCACTGTTGTCAGTCTATAGCTGGACTCTTTACCAGCATCATCATCAGCATCTGACTGCAGATTCACTTCATTTAACATCTTGACGATCGGCCAAACTCAGTCCCAGGTTCATTTTCAGCTGTTCTTCATGCTGATTTATGCTGAGGTACCCAGGGCAACTTTCTTGTCCGTGTCTGAAGTTCACTGCTGGTTGAGGGGAGAATGTGAGGAAGGGTGTGGCTGGATCTGGAGCACGATCACAATCACAAGCTTCACTAGGTGGTCCTCTATTTATAGACCAATACAAACAACACTGCTCAATCTAATAGAGCGATCACAACAATGGCTATTTAGTGCGCGGGCAGGCGCTGTGAATGGCTTTTGTGTGCGCGGTGTTATTACAGTCTTAGTGTAGCAACAGTTCAGAGCAAATCTCAGTAATTAACCTATGGTAATGACAAAAGCCAGTTTATGGCTCTTAAAGATCAAACGTATTTGGGTTCATGTGAGGTCAATTAAATGCATGTGTGGGAATACCAAAGGCATGGAGAGCAGAGAGGGTTTGTGTATCAGGGAAATGGTGCAACAGTAACAGGTGAGTACTCAGGCAGTGTGGAGGAACTCTGCTGGTAAAGGGTTGGAGAAGCTGTGTCGGCTGGTGAATCATGTTTCCTCCACATCTCTCATCTCTCCAGTGAGCACAGTCTGGTACTGGTTACCACTGACAGGACTTAGGCCAGATTGACTTTCTATATTTGAAATATTTAAAGTAAGTAACTTTTTTTAAGCAATTCAAACGTGTGCATTGCATTTGTGTCTGTAGTTAGTACCAGTGTAGTGCACCAGTACCAGTGCAGTGTACAAGTGTAGTGTACCAGTGCAGTGTACCAGTGCAGTGTACCAGTGTAGTGTACCAGTGCAGTGTACCAGTGCAGTGTACCAGTGCAGTGTACCAGTGCAGTGTACCAGTGCAGTGTACCAGTTTAGTGAACCAGTGCAGTGAACCAGTGCAGTTTACCAGTGCAGTTTACCAGTGCAGTGTACCAGTACCAGTGCAGTGTACCAGTGCAGTGTACCAGTGCAGTGTACCAGTGTAGTGTACCAGTGCAGTGAACCAGTGCAGTGTACCAGTGCAGTGTACCAGTGCAGTGTACCAGTGCAGTGTACCAGTGCAGTGTACCAGTGTAGTGTACCAGTGCAGTGTACCAGTGCAGTGTACCAGTGCAGTGTACCAGTGTAGTGTACCAGTGCAGTGTACCAGTGCAGTGTACCAGTGTAGTGTACCAGTGTAGTGTACCAGTGTAGTGTACCAGTGCAGTGTACCAGTGCAGTGTACCAGTGTAGTGTACCAGTGCAGTGTACCAGTGCAGTGTACCAGTGTAGTGTACCAGTGTAGTGTACCAGTGTAGTGTACCAGTGCAGTGTACCAGTGCAGTGTACCAGTGCAGTGTACCAGTGCAGTGTACCAGTGCAGTGTACCAGTGTAGTGTACCAGTGCAGTGTACCAGTGTAGTGTACCAGTGTTCACCTCACACAGTAGACACTGATCTCTATCTTTCTCTATGTGAGGGAATTCCCATACAAGCTCCTGCCAGTGATGGGTCACCTTTCCTCTGTGACGCAACATGGACACCTTCTACAGCTGGCTACCTTAAGGAGAAAACAGATGTCAGGCCAGCTGGACACACACACACACACAGACAACACACACTCACATACTCACACTCACACACACACACACTCAGTGGTCATTAGCGATGCAGTCCCCACTCTGAACAAGCTGGGCCAGTGGGCCCAGAGAGTCACACTGCATTTAAATAGCACCTTTTGATATGAGATCAATAAGATGTATTAACAGTCGAGTCACTCATGTGGACATGCTGCAGAGAGACAGCATGCTTTGACTGGGATACATTATGTGCCAGAACTAAACAAAGAAGAAGTTATTTCAATTCAAATGGTTTTGTTACTTTTTTTTAACAAAAGGTCAAGCGCTGTCAAAAATATCAGCATATTGACCTTTTTAAACATTCCGGAAACATCAGGATCGGCGATATGCTTTCTTCTTTTCCCCCGGCTAACGAAGGGTTAAAGTCCTTCACACAGCAGCAGACTGGGAGGCTGATCCTCCCTCTGCTTATCACCCCCAGGTCACTGTTCAGTTCATCTGATGGTAACATGGCCTGGATATGGGGCTGGATTGTCAGGAGAAAAGACACACAAACACAGTGAGATAGTCGCAGTTCTCCTTTGACAGCTGAGATGTCGACCTGTGAAGGCAGAAGCATTAAAGTGTCTCTGAGATGCAGCAGGCGCTCTGAGGAAACACTCCAGATTCCTGCAGTGGGCAGAGCAGCATCTACAGCGGGGGGGGGGGGGGGGGGGGGATCCTGGTCCTAGAGGGCCGCTGTCCTGAAGGTTTTAGATGTTTCGATGTTTCCCTGGTCTAGGAAATTGCCCACCTCTGGTCTACAGGGAGGGCTGGGCAGGCTGAGTACGCAGGGGGCAGGGGGCTGGAGGGGGCTGGAGGGGGCTGGAGGGGGCTGGAGGGGGCTGGAGGGGGCTGGAGGGGGCTGGAGGGGGCTGGAGGGGGCTGGAGGGGGCTGGAGGGGGCTGGGGGTCTGAGTTTGACTGGGGTTTGTAACATTTACATTTATTCATTGTAACATGTACACACACACACACACACATACTGACACACACATTCATGAAACACATCAGCAGTGACACTCTGTTTTACACAGTGTGTGTATCCTGCTTACTGCTTAAATCCTCACATTCTGTCATACAAAAGACCTTTAAGGGACAGAACTCTATATCCAGACGCTGACTTTAACGACACTATCAAATACTTTCACTCCTGCAGGAAAACAGTCACTCATTTTCACAGTGACATACAAACAATTAAATATTAATACACTGTTGTGTATCGATTGTATAAAAAATATACCTGCAACTGTAATGGTCTGGTTGATATTTCTGAATAAAACAATGACAAAGTCGTTATCAAAGGGCATTTTTTAAACATTAACAGCAGTTGAGGCGCTCTGGATCAGAGCGTCTCTCATGAGCAGTAAAAGTCTGTGTAGGAAGACAATGAGCATTTGTAGCTCTGTAACGTGAACACTGTGTGTGATAAACAACCCCCGTGATGGGGGATATTAACCTTCCAGGAACCTGGCAACCCTCTCTCTGATGGAGTTCGTCGACTCAGCATGATAGCTGGAGAATTTGTTGGTATAATCCCCCTACCCCCCCCGGCCCCCCATGCCCCCCCATGCCCCCCTGCCCCCCGTGCCCCCCCTGCCCCCCTGCCCCCCATCACGCCCCTCCCCCACAACCACCTTCACCTAAAACTCTTCTTAAATGTTACATTCCTCAGATTACTTCAGTGTAATTGTACACAGAACATATATTTTTTAAATTCCTTCTCCATTCTGTGTTAGAGAGGGGGGAGGGTAGAGGGAGATGAGAGTGGAGGCTGAGGAGGCTGGGAGAGGCTGTGGAGGCAGAGGAGGCTGAGGATGCTGGGAGAGGCTGTGGAGGCAGAGGAGGCTGAGGATGATGGGAGAGGCTGTGGAGGCTGAGGATGCTGGGAGAGGCTGTGGAGGCAGAGGAGGCTGAGGAGGCTGGGAGAGGCTGTGGAGGCAGAGGAGGCTGAGGATGCTGGGAGAGGCTGTGGAGGCTGAGCAGGCTGAGGATGCTGGAAGAGGCTTAGGAGGCTGGGCTGTAGAGGCTGAGGAGGCAGAGGAGGCTGAGGATGCTGGGAGAGGCTGAGGAGGCAGAGGAGGCTGAGGATGCTGGGAGAGGCTGAGGAGGCAGAGGAGGCTGAGGATGCTGGAAGAGGCTTAGGAGGCAGAGGAGGCTGAGGATGCTGGGAGAGGCTGAGGAGGCTGGGCTGTAGAGGCTGAGGAGGCAGAGGAGGCTGAGGATGATGGGAGAGGCTGAGGAGGCAGAGGAGGCTGAGGAGGCAGAGGAGGCTGAGGAGGCTGGGCTGTAGAGGCTGAGGAGGCAGAGGAGGCTGAGGGCATCACTAGGAGGCTGATGTGACTGTGAGAAGCCATAGAGCCTTCCTGTCCCTCATGGGGACCCCAGACTCACAGAGGGTCTTCCAAGGTGTCATAACACACACACACACACACATACACACACACACACACACATGCACACACACACACCCTCTTCTCTTCTGATCTGAGGACTCCAGTCACGTCCACAGGCAAGGACAGACAGTGTGGAGTCCTGAAGGTGTGACCTCTCATGTCACCACTTCTGTCCCTCTCTCCCCTCACCCTTCCTCTCTCCCCTCACCCTTCCTCTCTCCCCTCACCCTTCCTCTCTCCACTCACCCTTCCTCTCTCCCCTCTCTCCCCTCACCCTTCCTCTCTCCCCTCACCCTTCCTCTCTCCCCTCACCCTTCCTCTCTCCCCTCACCCTTCCTCTGTCCCCTCTCTCCCCTCACCCTTCCTCTCTCCCCTCACCCTTCCTCTCTCCCCTCACCCTTCCTCTCTCCCCTCACCCTTCCTCCCTCCACTCACCCTCCCTCCCCCTCCCTCTGCTCCCCCTCCCTCCCCCCCTGGCCTCACCCTCTCTCCCCTCTCCCTCCCTCCCTACCTCTCTCTGCTCCCCCTCCCTCCCCCCCTGGCCTCACCCTCTCTCCCCTCTCCCTTCCTCCCTACCTCTCTCTGCTCCCCCTCCCTCCCCCCCTGGCCTCACCATCTCTCCCCTCTCCCCTCTTCCTCCCTCCCTACCTCTCTCTGCTCCCCCTCCCTCCCCCCCTAGCCTCACCCTCTCTCCCCTCCCCCTCTCTCCCTCCTCTGGTTCTCAAGCTCCAGGGGTCTTTCATGACCAGGAGACGTTACCAGGGTCTCGCCCAGACATACGGCACGCGTCAGCCCCTGTCCAGGACCAGAGCCTGGAGCCCAATGCTGGTCTGAGGCTTGATGTCCAGACCCACAGTGACACTGCCCCAGACACACACACACACACAGACACACACACACACGCAGACACAGACACACATGTTCACGCACACATGCACACACAAACACAGACACACATAATCACACACACATGCACAAACACACACGCATGCACAGACACACATAATCACACACACACATACACACACGCATTGATACCGACGCACACACAGACACGCACACACACACGCACGCACATGCACACTCTCCCCTGCCTCCTGCAGAGCAGAGGAGAGAGCGAGCATTGTGTGCAAACATTAGGGACTAATCTAGTTGACTACAAGGGTAATAGGGATGATAGATTAAAACTCTGAGAGCCATGTGGGGCTGTGGGATTACAGCCCTATTAGCTGGCCAGCACAGGAATGGGGAGGCAGAATAGTATCAAGCTAATCAATCAAATAATCTAGACAAGCTGCTGTCCAAGAGAAACAATTAGAGCACTTCTGCAGAATCAATAACGCTGCTGTCCAGGTGGACACCCAGAGGCTGTTCATTCAATACGGGCTGAGCGGTCCTCTGTCCTGGCAGCTCACTGCACACTGCTGCGGACAAATGGGAATAAAGATCCAGCAAAATACCTACAAACTGGCTCCAGGAAGGGCTCATAAAAATTGCAAATCGAAAACAATATAATTTAATGTGGTATTGGTTATTTGGTACTTATTCATTACTAAGGGTCCCAGGTGGAGGTATGAGGGGCTACAAAGAGGAAATCTATTTTCTCTTAAATGTTGGGGGGTGGGGGGGTGTGGGGGGGGGGGGACATGCATTAATATCTTAAAGGAAAACAAAACAGGGAATCAAAGGAGGTTCATAAAGTTGCTGTGTAAAACTTCCTGCTTGGTTGTGTCTGGGGTCTCCTGTGTCTGGGGTCTCCTGTGTCTGGGGTCTCCTTCCAGGGGCTCATTCATAATTAAAGCAGGAATTTGTAACTGTCTGCACTCTCCAGCCTCCTGATGAATTAATATCTGGTGGAAGTCCTACACTGCCGTCAGATTAGCTCATTCATTCCTGTCAGCAGCTTGCTCCATCAGCTATTTGTAAATCCGTGTGGGTGTGTGCGTGTGTGTGAGTGAGGGAGTGTGTTTAGGTTGTGTGTGAAGGTGTGTGTTTGGGGGTGTGTGGGGGTGTGAGGGGGTGTGTGGGGGTGTGTGGGAGTGTGTGGGAGTGGGTGGGGGTGTGTGGGGGTGTGTGGGAGTGTGTGGGGGTGTGTGGGAGTGGGTGGGGGTGTGTGGGGGTGTGTGGGAGTGTGTGGGGGTGTGTGGGAGTGTGTGGGAGTGGGTGGGGGTGTGTGGGGGTGTGTGGGAGTGTGTGGGGGTGTGTGGGAGTGGGTGGGGGTGTGTGGGGGTGTGTGGGAGTGGGTGGGGGTGTGTGGGGGTGTGAGGGGGTGTGTGGGGGTGTGTGGGAGTGGGAGGGGTTGTGTGGGGGTGTGTGGGAGTGGGTGGGGGTGTGTGGGGGTGTGAGGGGGTGTGTGGGGGTGTGTGGGGGTGTGTGGGGGTGTGAGGGGGTGTGTGGGGGTGTGTGGGAGTGGGTGGGGGTGTGTGGGGGTGTGAGGGGGTGTGTGGGGGTGTGTGGGGGTGTGTGGGAGTGGGAGGGGTTGTGTAGGGGTGAGAACATCTGTTGGACGTATCGTGGCTCTTTACTTGTCAATAGCGTTAGTGAAATGTATTCTGCCAGAGTGTAGGATTGTGTGTTATTATTAGATGTGTGTGTGTTATTAGTATGTGTGTGTTTTATTAGTATGTGTGTGTGTTATTAGTATGTGTGTGTGTTATTAGCAGGTGTGTGTTATTAGCAGGTGTGTGTTATTAACAGGTGTGTGTTATTAGTAGGTGTGTGTTATTAACAGGTGTGTGTTATTAACAGGTGTGTGTTATTAGTAGGTGTGTGTATCCAGGTAGTTGAGGATAAAGCTGGTTGGAGGGGGAGAGATGGAAGGGGGAGAGGTGTCTCGGGGGGTTGTGGGGGGGGGTGATGGGGGGTTGTGGGGGGTGGGGGGGGTTGTGGGGGGGTGGGACACCTCGTAATCAGCTCCTGTCAACACGGTTCCTGGAGATTAATTCTGCTGGTTTCCATTCCAGTCCTGTTCTCTTGGTTCCAGTCAGAGTGCACACTGTTTAAAACACACATGCACAAGGCACTGACTCCATTTAGCAGCGGAACAGGGGAGGGGGGGGGGGGGGGAGGTGCCCCCTGCCCCCCTCCACCATCCCTCCTCCTCCAGCCCCGCCTCCACACACACTCCCAACACAAATAGCATGCATCACCTTGAAACCCTCAGCCATGGTGGAGCACCGAGAGATCCAATCCCAAACTTCATTTGCACGTCCGTCATGACACAGGAGAGAGGAGCCAACACAATACAGAGGAGGGTGCGCTTGATTTAATACATCTACATCCTGCTGTGGCCCTAGCAGGGACTGGGAGGCGAAACAAAGGAAGCTGCTGCTGGTGCTCAGAGATGTCCTGTGTTCAGACCTGTGTTCAGAAGCAGCCAATCAGAGATGCCCTGTGTTCAGAAGCAGCCAATCAGAGATGTCCTGTGTTCAGACCTGTGTTCAGAAGCAGCCAATCAGAGATGTCCTGTGTTCAGAAGCAGCCAATCAGAGATGCCCTGTGTTCAGACCTGTGTTCAGAAGCAGCCAATCAGAGATGTCCTGTGTTCAGACCTGTGTTCAGAAGCAGCCAATCAGAGATGCCCTGTGTTCAGACCTGTGTTCAGAAGCAGCCAATCAGAGATGTCCTGTGTTCAGACCTGTGTTCAGAAGCAGCCAATCAGAGATGCTCCTGGACTGCACAGCAGGGGGGCATGTTTACAAGTGCATGTGCAAGAGTGGGTATGTCTGTATGTGCATGACTGGTGTGTGTGTGTGTGTGTGTGTGTGTGTGTGGTGCACCTTTTTCTGATCCTCAAGAGCTTCAGCCAGAAGTCCTAATGAATTGATCAGACCTGCTAAGATGAAGCATCAGACAAGATCAGAGAAGAGCCAGAGAAGAGCCAGAGAAGAGCCAGAGAAGAGCCAGAGAAGAGCCAGAGAAGAGCCAGAGAAGAGCCAGAGACAGAGACAGAGACAGAGAAGAGACAGAGAAGAGCCAGAGAAGAGACAGAGAAGAGCCAGAGAAGAGCCAGAGAAGAACCAGAGAAGAGCCAGAGAAGAGCCAGAGAAGAGCCAGAGACAGAGCCAGAGAAGAACCAGAGAAGAGCCAGAGAAGAGCCAGAGACAGAGACAGAGACAGAGAAGAGCCAGAGACAGAGCCAGAGAAGAGCCAGAGACAGAGAAGAGCCAGAGACAGAGAAGAGCCAGAGACAGAGACAGAGAAGAGCCAGAGAAGAGCCAGAGAAGAGCCAGAGAAGAGCCAGAGAAGCGCCAGAGAAGAGACAGAGAAGAGCCAGAGAAGAGCCAGAGAAGAGCCAGAGAAGAGCCAGAGAAGAGCCAGAGAAGAGCCAGAGAAGAGACAGAGAAGAGCCAGAGAAGAGCCAGAGAAGAGCCAGAGAAGAGCCAGAGACAGAGCCAGAGAAGAGCCAGAGAAGAGCCAGAGAAGAGCCAGAGAAGAGCCAGAGAAGAGCCAGAGAAGAGCCAGAGACAGAGACAGAGACAGAGAAGAGACAGAGAAGAGCCAGAGAAGAGACAGAGAAGAGCCAGAGAAGAGCCAGAGAAGAACCAGAGAAGAGCCAGAGAAGAGCCAGAGAAGAGCCAGAGACAGAGCCAGAGAAGAACCAGAGAAGAGCCAGAGAAGAGCCAGAGACAGAGACAGAGACAGAGAAGAGCCAGAGACAGAGCCAGAGAAGAGCCAGAGACAGAGAAGAGCCAGAGACAGAGAAGAGCCAGAGACAGAGACAGAGAAGAGCCAGAGAAGAGCCAGAGAAGAGCCAGAGAAGAGCCAGAGAAGAGACAGAGAAGAGCCAGAGAAGAGCCAGAGAAGAGCCAGAGAAGAGCCAGAGAAGAGCCAGAGAAGAGACAGAGAAGAGCCAGAGAAGAGCCAGAGAAGAGCCAGAGAAGAGCCAGAGACAGAGCCAGAGAAGAGCCAGAGAAGAGCCAGAGAAGAGCCAGAGAAGAGCCAGAGAAGAGCCAGAGAAGAGCCAGAGACAGAGACAGAGACAGAGAAGAGCCAGAGAAGAGCCAGAGAAGAGCCAGAGAAGAGCCAGAGAAGAGCCAGAGAAGAGCCAGAGACAGAGCCAGAGACAGAGACAGAGCCAGAGAAGGGCCAGAGAAGAGCCAGAGAAGAGCCAGAGAAGAGCCAGAGAAGAGCCAGAGAAGAGCCAGAGAAGAGCCAGAGACAGAGCCAGAGACAGAGACAGAGCCAGAGAAGAGCCAGAGAAGAGCCAGAGACAGAACCAGAGAAGAGCCAGAGACAGAGCCAGAGAAGAGCCAGAGACAGAGACAGAGCCAGAGAAGAGCCAGAGAAGAGCCAGAGACAGAGACAGAGACAGAGACAGAGGGGGCTCCTTAGTGACCTGTAGCAGCCCTGGATGAGGGGCCTCTGCTCTGGCCTGACAGATGTTAGGCTTCTCCTCATCATCCATTTTACGCAGAGCGTCTGTGAAAGGTCCCGTGGCATTGAGAACACATTTGGCTCTGACATCAAATTCCTGCCCTATGAGAAAAAACAGCATCAATCACCAAGGGGCATTCATCTGCAGCAGTGACAAGCCGGATTATTAATTTATCAGCGAACACCCCCCCCCTCCCCCTCTCCCCCCTCGCTGTAATAGAGTGTCTAGCTTGTGTCCATGGAGACTCGCAGGATTGTCATTAACAGAAAACAGACATACCTAATGTCCTGCTAGCCTCTGTGTGTCAGAGACTCACCCAGGAGGCAGGGGAGGAGGCAGGGGGGGAGGCAGGAGGGGAGGCAGGGGGAGAGGCAGGGGAGGAGGCAGGGGAGGAGGCAGGGGAGGAGGCAGGGGCTGCTGCTCTAAAGATCCTCTCAGAGGGGAAATGTTTGTTAATGTGCAGCTTGATGCTGACGAGCTTTTGTAATGGGCCGCATATCAGAGGTAGCAAGATGATGCTAAATGATCTGTTTTGACAACGAGCTGAATGATGGACTACCTCCTACTAATTTGACTTGTGACACTGTGTCCACAGCAAAGCGAGGGGGGAGGAGAGGGGGAGGAGAGAGGGAGAGAGGGGGAGAGAGGGGGATAGAAAGAGGAGAAATTGAATGACAGTCTGGTTTAGAAAGGGAAAAAAAATGATGAAGGGAAACAAATGTGTCAACAACAATATGATGTCATTAATGGTGTGTTGGGTCCTCTAGTCTGGCCTCTCCTGCTGCTCCACACTTCCTTCTCATAAAGGGGGCAGTCATGTATCGACATCCTCACATCTCACTTATTCAGGAAATGTTTCCAAATCTCAGCTCTCCATTCCGACTGCTTCATCCTTGCAAAGCCTTTCGTATGCATGACATTTAAAAGGTAAGTAAGGCCATTTGGAGCACGCTAATTCCATCTTACAACGGTACCAGTTCTGAAGCAGCCCTCTACACCATAAAACGCTTATAAAATATTAAAAGCCTCCTGCATTAGATGTGCTATGACTATGTGCAAAATAGGCCTGATTAGCATGACTAGCTGGGAGCTGATAGGCTGGGGATTGATGGATCTAAGAAAGGAGGGAGGGATGGAGGAAGAGAGAGAGAGAAGGAGAGGCGTGGACAAAAAGAGGAGTGGAGTGATGGAGAAAGAGAGGGAGGGGGTAGGGATGGAGGGAGAGAGAGAGAGAATGAGAGGAATGGAGGGTTGGAGAGAGAGAGGGATGGAGGGTTGGAGAGAGAGAGAGAGGGATGGAAGGTTGGAGGGAGAAAGAGAGCGATGGAGGCCTGTTTGCTTGTGTCCACCTGTGATCATGTCCCTGTAGAGAGCCACAGAGCCTCCCTGTTGAGGAGGTGCGTCTCCTCAGTGTAACAGGCTGTGGCAGGCCTGTACCTGGCAGCGGTGTGGGCCATGGGGAGGTTCATCCAAGCGTCATGGTGTTGTCCTCCAGCAGGGGACAGCTCCACAGCAGAGGGGAGGTGAGTCAGCCTCCAGCCTCTGACTGGTGCTATGGAAGTGTGTCGGAACCAATATGTCACATCTGTCCCTGTCACTTTGAATCAGCTGAAGAGCTGCTCTGGACACACGAGGAGCCACAGGAGGCTCCTCTCTGCACCCTACTCTGGGGGGGGGGGGGAGGCACAAGAAGAGCAGCGTGCCCAGGAGGGAGGAGGGTGAGCTGGGGGGGGGGCAGGGGGAGGGGGGGATGGGGGGCAGAAGGGGCTGGGGAGCAGGGGGGCAGGGGGAAAAGGAGGGGCTGGGGAGCAGGGGGGCAGGGGAGCAGGGGGGCAGCGGGAGGGTGGGGAGCAGGGGAGCAGGGGGGCAGGGGGGCAGGGGGAGGGTGGGGAGCAGGGGAGCAGGGGAGCAGGGGAGCAGGGGAGCAGGGGAGCAGGGGGAGGGTGGGGAGCAGGGGAGCAGGGGATGGTCAAAGTGTAAAGTGTGTAGAGGCAGGGGATTTACCCAGACAGTTTTTTTTTTGTGTGTTTTAAATGTTTTGATGTTTAACCCTGACAACACATATGTGACCATCCCAGCTGCCTGCCAGAGAGAGGGAACACACTCGTCTCCTTACATGACACAGAATCACCTGCTGGGGGTTCCAACAGCGCCCAGTCTGTGGATCAATAGTCCTAACTGCATCCTAAACAACCGCTCAGTTTACAGAGACCAAGAGGGCAAGGTCAAGTGGGAATAAAAATCCTCTTCAGATCAATCAATAATATTACTCATTCTTAAGAGCCATGAATGAACAAAAGGAGAGAATAATGGCGATTGTGGTGGTGATCATCGAAAGTAATGATTTCCCACGTCCCTGAAATGTACAGCGTCCGGGGTGGGGGGGGGGGGGTCCGGGGTGGGGGGGGGGTCCGGGGTGGGGGGGGTTCCTGACTCCTGATCTAAAGCAGAACCCAGAGGATCCCTCTACTGAAACCTTCTAATGAACAGAAGACTCTCAGATCCACATTTATGGATTAATCCCTCTCAAAGTAGCAGAGATCTATATTCAGAGTCACAAGGTCACAAGTTTTGTAATTTAAATGAAAGGATGGAAGCTGTAACAAATGAACTCAGCCTGTTCTCATTAGCAGGAGATTCTTCTGTACATCTCTGAAGATTTATTGCAGGACGATCTCTTGGTTAGAAATAAAAGAGAGAAAAGAGATGATTAATCTCTTCTAATGTTGGTGTCTCCAGTGACTCGCTCTCTCTTTGTTATGCCCAAGGAAGTTCAAGTCCTTGATGCAGGCTGGAGGGGAGAGAGCTGCAGCTCTGCTGGAATGAGCTGCTCCTTTGAGCCCTGATTTATTTTACGTTTGAGCGACTTGAGGCCAGCTAGCCGGTGGGCTCTGCTTAATGCTACGGCTAGCTGCAAGCCATCCCACCACTGGAAGAAAAATATATAAATAAACAGAAAAAAGCAGAGGTAAAAAATAAC
This sequence comes from Protosalanx chinensis, assembly GCA_030340685.1. NCBI lineage: Eukaryota > Metazoa > Chordata > Actinopteri > Osmeriformes > Salangidae > Protosalanx > Protosalanx chinensis. The sequence continues at coordinate 18,014,317 of CM059319.1, forward strand.
CGAGAGAAAACAACAGATTTAAAGGGCACATTTGAGAATGAATTACATGAGAGTGTGTCCACTGTATACTGCCAGAACAAGACAGGAACACTGTGGAACCATGTTCTTCATTGGAGGAGAGCAGAGGGGGGCAGAGGGGGGCAAAAGGGGGCATAAGGGGGTAGAGGGGGCAAAGGGAGACACTGAAGACGCAGCAGTCACTGGGCTGAGAGGAAGTCCAGAGGTGCTGGAACAAATGCTGGGAAATGACACGGCGACAATAATGACAGTGAATATCATGTCTGCCAGTCATGAGTGAGCTGGACCGCTCCAGTTGAATAGATACACGAACAGAGAGCTCAGGGGCTGTTCAGGGGCTGTTCAGAGGCTGTTCAGGGGCTGTTCAGGGGCTGATGAGGGGCTGATCAGGGGCTGTTCAGGGGCTGTTCAGGGGCTGTTCAGGGGCTGTTCAGGGGCTGTTCAGGGGCTGATCAGGGGCTGTTCAGGGGCTGTTCGGGGGCTGTTGAGGGGCTGTTCAGGGGCTGATCAGGGGCTGTTCAGGGGCTGTTGAGGGGCTGTTGAGGGGCTGTTCAGGGGCTGTTCAGGGGCTGTTCAGGGGCTGTTGAGGGGCTGATCAGGGGCTGTTCAGGGGCTGATCAGGGGCTGTTCAGGGGCTGTTGAGGGGCTGATCAGGGGCTGTTGAGGGGCTGATCAGGGGCTGTTCAGGGGCTGATGAGGGGCTGTTCAGGGGCTGTTGAGGGGCTGTTCAGGGGCTGTTCAGGGGCTGTTCAGGGGCTGTTGGGGGGCTGTTCAGGAGCTGTTCAGGGGCTGTTCAGGGGCTGTTCAGGGGCTGTTAAGGGGCTGTTCAGGGGCTGTTCAGGGTCTGTTCAGGGGCTGTTCAGGGGCTGTTCAGGGGCTGTTGAGGGGCTGTTCAGCCTGTAAAGACAGCCTGTAAAGACAGCCTGCAAATACAGCCTGGAAATACAGCCTGTAAAGACAGCCTGGAAATACAGCCTGGAAATATAGCCTGGAAATACAGCCTGGAAACACAGCCTGGAAATACAGCCTGGAAATACAGCCTGCAGCCTGGAAATAAAGCCTGTAAAGACAGCCTGTAAAGACAGCCTCTGTGCTGTGGCCCCTGTCCCACACCCTGCTGCTGTAGGAGCCATGATGACAGATCACTGCTCATATAGCAGCTCTGATCCTGCAGAAACACGCTGCCTTCATGCACTACATGGGAAACCATGTATCCTCAAATGCTAAATGAGCTCTGACAGATAGCCTGGAGAAACAAAGTTGGGAGTTTGCGGCTACAAGAGAGACCCTGAGTGAACAGGACATGCTATGTACACCCTGGCTAACAATCAACATATGCTTTGTTTTTCTGCAGCCAGCACGAGGCACCGATGGCCCAGGGACAGATGGGTCCTGGGACCAGTACGAACACAACGCCTACCGGCTATTTCCTTCTTCCTTTTTTTTTCCTTCAAATTTGTTTACGCTCACATAGACAGCAACTACAGTGCTGAGGGGCACTGAGGGCAGCATCCTCTGAACCAGACGGACGCTGAAGGACAGACAGGGAAAGGGATTTGAGAAAAGGAATGAGGGAGAAGAAGTGCTTAATTGTTTTATTTCTCATAAAGAACAAGAGGATAAACCATCTGTATGTCTGTCAGTGTTTCAGTATCCTGTCCTGAAAGACAGCAGCTTCACATATCCGGCTAAATCATTCATCTGTCATGTTCTGTACTTTCTACAAAAGCACTTTTAGTAGATTAAAGCCATTTCGTGGACCATGGGCCTCATGTTTGAGTGAGTGTGTGGGGCCTCATGTTTGAGTGAGTGTGTGGGGCCTCATGTTTGAGTGAGTGTGTGGGGCCTCATGTTTGAGTGAGTGTGCGGGGCCTCATGTTTGAGTGAGTGTGTGGGGCCTCATGTTTGAGTGAGTGTGTGGGGCCTCATGTTTGAGTGAGTGTGTGGGGCCTCATGTTTGAGTGAGTGTGTGGGGCCTCATGTTTGAGTGAGTGTGTGGGGCCTCATGTTTGAGTGAGTGTGCGGGGCCTCATGTTTGAGTGAGTGTGCGGGGCCTCATGTTTGAGTGAGTGTGTGGGGCCTCATGTTTGAGTGAGTGTGTGGGGCCTCATGTTTGAGTGAGTGTGTGGGGCCTCATGTTTGAGTGAGTGTGTGAGGCCTCATGTTTGAGTGAGTGTGTGGGGCCTCATGTTTGAGTGAGTGTGCGGGGCCTCATGTTTGAGTGAGTGTGCGGGGCCTCATGTTTGAGTGAGTGTGTGGGGCCTCATGTTTGAGTGAGTGTGTGGGGCCTCATGTTTGAGTGAGTGTGTGGGGCCTCATGTTTGAGTGAGTGTGTGGGACCTCATGTTTGAGTGAATGCTTGGGGCAGGTGTGAGAGGAAGTTTTGCTGACGGATGACAGGATGAAGTGACGGTTGAGGACGTCTTCATCAGCCCACCTGTATCTCCACACAACCCCTCAGTAATGAGGCACACCTGTACACTGCTTTAAATACCAGAGAGGAGCTTAAATGTCAGGTGCAATTAAAGCTCATGATTCACAGCAGCACCAATCAAATCAAGGGCCTTTGGTTCACCCCAGTCAGAGGGAGCCAGAGGGAGGACACAGGCAGGGCTGCCAGACCTTGTGTCCTTCACCTTGAGACCCTGATCATCCTCCTTAAAGTTTATCGTCATTCAGAGGAGCTTCTTCATCTGCAGAACTTCCTGAAGGAAAGGTTTACCGCCGTCTGAGATGTGTGGAGCGAGGAAGGGTGTGAGAGGAGGAGGAGGTGAGGGAGGAGGATGGCATACAAAGAGCATTCTTACTTGTAGACAGGAAGTGTGATGGGTAGGGGTGCTGACAGACAGAAGGGGAGGTTAGGACATCCTGAAGATCCTCCATCTGACACGAGACTGGAGAAGGTGCGTTGAACAGAACTGAGAGAGAAGAAGAATATGGAGTTCAGTCTCACTGACGTCACGCCTACGCTGAAGATTCATCATGTGATGAGAGTCTGTACATGGCAGTTTAAATTAGAATACCTGAGGTCATGTGTCTTCAAATGTTGACCGTCAAGTCATCCTCACAACTCTTCATCAGGGAGCCACGGCTGTGACAGATGATGAACTAACCGTGTCACTGAGAGTTTGTTTTCAGCCCAAAGCCGGTTCCCAGGAGCCTGTCCTCACCAGGAGCCTGTCCTCACCAGGAGCCTGTCCTCACCAGGAGCCTGTCCTCACCAGGAGCCTGTCCTCACCAGGAGCCTGTCCTCACCAGGAGCCTGTCCTTAGTCTCACCAGGAGCCTGTCCTCACCAGGAGCCTGTCCTCACCAGGAGCCTGTCCTCACCAGGAGCCTGTCCTTAGTCTCACCAGGAGCCTGTCCTCACCAGGAGCCTGTCCTGAGTCTCACCAGAAGCCTCTCCTTCACACACCTGCTGCTGACTGGCCACTTGCCTTCCCTGCAATCACACTAATTGGAGGCTTCTTGCGGTCACCTCCAGGACCCTGGTGTGTTCACACAGATGGAGAAATAAGGTTTCCAAAGACAACACAGGCCTGGAATAATGAGACGGCTGTGAAGACAGTGAGATGGAACGGAAAACTGTGACATTTTACTTTGAACCTAGGTGACTCGTCTTAACAATGCGCAGACAAATTATACCCAAATGCTTCATCCCACCCATTACTTTGGAAATAATTTTCTGTATTAATTTGTCCCCCTGTAATGACAGGCAGACTGTACTTATCTCTCCAAGTTGCATGAACTGTTTGGAAGAACTTGAGAACCTGTGAGCCAAAGCAGTGACTCCAGCCCAAGATGTCAGGGGCTCTCATGAATGACAGATGAACACGGAGGGATAAATAAGGCATTATGACCACACCAACCAGGAATTCCACAGATAAGTGTCAACCGCAGAGAAAAAATGAAGCATTTACCTGTTCCTAATCTGATTTCATGATGGCTTTGTGTAGATATCGGACTCCTCAGTGAATGAGCCTGGTGCTGTGAAGGCTGGTTCCAGAAGAAGGATGGTCTCTCTCCATGAGGGCAGTTCTCTGATCCGACACATCCGACTGAGGAAACACATCAACACTGAGCCCATTTTTGGCTACTTATTGTCCCCCAATGTTTAGAATACATCACATGTTATTCACAAACGCAAAGCCTTCTGCTGCAATATGCATGATGGGAAAAATATTGTGCAGGCATACATATTCCAGTGGGTAAAAACAGCAATCACTTTCACAAGAATGACACCACAGACCGCAAAAAGACCCAAATGTTTTGAGAACTATTCAACACTGAAAGAAGAAAGAAGTATGTTACAAAATACATTTTGTTCATCACTTAATATGCAATATACTGTTATTGAAATGGAGAGTAGATTTTAGGGACAGACTTTTATGAAATTCTTTTCAAACGCTCAAACTGCTTCCCTCTCCAGCCACAGAAGAAGCTTCTTTACCGTCCCTGGTGAGCCGACACTGTAAATCCTCATTTTGAAAGGAAAGGATGAATAACTGTGGATTAGAAGGCTGGGGGCTGGGGGGGGTGGGGGTGGGGTGCAGGAGGGGGTGGGGGCAGGAGGGGGTGGGGGCAGGAGGGTGTGGGGGCAGGGGCAGTGTTGCTCGGGGGTGAGGGGGGGGTGGTTTCAAACCCCCACTAGTCCACAATTAGACAGTCAATGAAAGAGCAGGACAGCATAAAGGAATCTCTAACCAGCAGCATAGATAATTGATTCAGGGTGCGATGGAACCGCAGGAGAACAGGGTGTGATGGAACCGCAGGAGAACAGGGTGTGATGGAACCGCAGGAGAACAGGGTGTGATGGAACCGCAGGAGAACAGGGTGTGATGGAACCGCAGGAGAACAGGGTGTGAGGGAACCGCAAGAGAACAGGGTGTGATGGAACCGCAGGAGAACAGGGTGTGATGGAACCGCAAGAGAACAGGGTGTGATGGAACCGCAGGAGAACAGGGTGTGAGGGAACCGCAAGAGAACAGGGTGTGAGGGAACCGCAGGAGAACAGGGTGTGATGGAACCGCAGGAGAACAGGGTGTGAGGGAACCGCAGGAGAACAGGGTGTGAGGGAACCGCAGGAGAACAGGGTGTGATGGAACCGCAGGAGAACAGGGTGTGATGGAACCGCAGGAGAACAGGGTGTGATGGAACCGCAGGAGAACAGGGTGTGAGGGAACCGCAGGAGAACAGGGTGTGAGGGAACCGCAGGAGAACAGGGTGTGAGGGAACCGCAGGAGAACAGGGTGTGATGGAACCGCAGGAGAACAGGGTGTGATGGAACCGCAGGAGAACAGGGTGTGATGGAACCGCAGGAGAACAGGGTGTGATGGAACCGCAGGAGAACAGGGTGTGATGGAACCGCAGGAGAACAGGGTGTGATGGAACCGCAGGAGAACAGGGTGTGATGGAACCGCAGGAGAACAGGGTGTGATGGAACCGCAGGAGAACAGGGTGCGATGGAACCGCAGGAGAACAGTTCCCTCAGACAGTAGATAACAGCAGAACAGGAACTACACAGTGTTTCTTTAAAAGAGGGGAGGCCCCTGCCACCGACCCTCGCCCCTTACCCCTCACCCCACTCCCAGCCCTCACCCCACTCCCAGCCCTCACCCCACTCCCAGCCCTCACCCCACTCCCAGCCCTCACCCCACTCCCAGCCCTCACCCCACTCCCAGCCCTCACCCCACTCCCAGCCCTCACCCCACTCCCAGCCCTCACCCCACTCCCAGCCCTCACCTCACTCCCAGCCCTCACCTCACTCCCAGCCCTCACCTCACTCCCAGCCCTCACCTCACTCCCAGCCCTCACTCCAGCCCTCACCCCACTCCCAGCCCTCACCTCACTCCCAGCCCTCACCTCACTCCCAGCCCTCACTCCAGCCCCAGTCACACTCCCTTCTGGAACAGCTCTGCAGTGCCAGTGGTCCAGGTCTGAATCTCTCCAGGAAGCCAGAGTGATTCATCAAACCCTGAGTGGAATGTGCCAGCAGTGATGCCTTCTCAGTTCAGGGTGTCTGGAAGACGAGAGCAAAATATTTCAAACTTCTTTGTGTCACAGGCTCACCTTGAGCCTCTGGCTCCTCCCACCATGAGGAGCATGTTAAGCACAGGGGGGGAGAGTGGGGGAGGAGAGTGGGGGAGGAGAGTGGGGGAGGAGAGTGGGGGAGGAGAGTGGGGGAGGAGAGTGGGGGAGGAGAGTGGGGGAGGAGAGTGGGGGAGGAGAGTGGGGGAGGAAACCGGGGGAGGGGTCCAGGAGAGGAGACCAGGAGAGGAGACATGGAGACCTGTCTGGGTAGATAGAGGTGCTCTAGGTATATAGAGGTGCTCTAAGTAGATAGAGGTGCTCTAGGTAGATAGAGGTGCTCTAGATAGATAGAGGTGCTCTAGGTAGAGGTGCTCTAGATAGAGGTGCTCTAGGTAGAGGTGCTCTAGATAGAGGTGCTCTAGGTATATAGAGGTGCTCTAAGTAGATAGAGGTGCTCTAGGTAGAGGTGCTCTAGATAGAGGTGCTCTAGGTAGATAGAGGTGCTCTAGGTAGAGGTGCTCTAGATAGAGGTGCTCTAGGTAGAGGTGCTCTAGATAGAGGTGCTCTAGGTAGAGGTGCTCCGGGTAGAGGTGCTCCGGGTAGAGGTGCTCCAGGTAGAGGTGCTCTAGGTAGATAGAGGTGCTCTAGGTAGAGGTGCTCCAGGTAGAGGTGCTCCAGGTAGAGGTGCTCCAGGTAGAGGTGCTCCAGGTAGAGGTGCTCCAGGTAGGCCACTGTCACCTACACTCTTGCCTGAACGCCACAAACACAGCAGTCATCTGTTTGGTTGTCATGTGACTCCAGGGGACAGTAATGCTAATAGATGTGTGGCTTTATTCTGCAGGTCTTCATGTTCTTTATGATGGATTCAGGAGGGGGTGTTGGGCCATTCTTTGTGTTGTGGATCAACAACAAAAAATCACTCTGGGATAAAACACAATAAATCACATACTAATGTAGAGCAAATCCCACTGCCCCTTTCCAAATATTGTCCATCTAGATGATTCACTAAACCTGCAAGCTGCTACGTGTGTTTGAGCTCAGGAACTTGGAGGTGAAACACAGCCACTCCACACTCAGCTCTCACTGAAGTCATGTACTGTGGCATGCATGGAGCATGTCCAGCCTGTGTACTGTGGCATGCATGGAGCATGTCCAGCCTGTGTACTGTGACATGCATGGAGCATGTCCAGCCTGTGTACTGTGGCATGCATGGAGCATGTCCAGCCTGTGTACTGTGGCATGCATGGAGCATGTCCAGCCTGTGTACTGTGGCATGCATGGAGCATGTCCAGCCTGTGTACTGTGACATGCATGGAGCATGTCCAGCCTGTGTACTGTGGCATGCATGGAGCATGTCCAGCCTGTGTACTGTGGCATGCATGGAGCATGTCCAGCCTGTGTACTGTGACATGCATGGAGCATGTCCAGCCTGTGTACTGTGGCATGCAGGGAGATATAGGTATATATCCTTACCAGACTGTATTCTAAGCAGACTATATGTTGTGTTCTAACAGCAGTGAGACACCATGGAAAGTCACCTAGCTTCCAGCAGTTTGGAGCCTCCTTTCCCCACCATCTTAAGGCCACACCCCTTCATACACACACATATACTGGGGGTGAATCTGTTTCCGTTTTATTACAATGTAGGTTTGAAACCTTAGAGGCTGCAGTTCTCCACTGTGTTTTCATTGTTAAGTCATATGAAGGCCCCTTCTAGCTCATAGGAAGCTGAGCACATCTCTGATGTCAGTGTCTTCTGGTCCCAGCGGTTCCCCTCCATCATGCTGTCTCAACCACACACTGTCTGCGTGTCGCTGGTGTGCTGGGCTGGCCTCATCAGCACCTCAGACTGGGCTCTGCTCTCCACTGCACACAGAGAAGAAGACAATCCCTCCACCCAGATACTTAAGGACCCATGCAGCTTATGCAAAGCTGCAGCAAAGTCCCTCTTCCATTCTAGAACTGTTTGGTGCGACTGGAATGGAATCACTGCAGATTCTGGTTAGAGAAGGAAGTAACAGTAAACACAGGCAGGCTTAGACACAATGGCAGCGTGATGTTTCTGTAAACCCACTGGTTCTGATGCGGATAAATCCAATGTAAGAAGAGTTTGAGTTTGTTTTGAATTGTAAACTGACTTACTGATACAGGTAGAAGGCATGAAAAACCCTTCTAATCATAATTGATATTCATATGATGTTCAATGGATATTTATGGTCAAAGGACTGTGCTTGATGTGATCTTAGCCGGAACGTCAGAACATCATGGAGGGAAATGGAACTATTTTAATTCTGTTCAGTCCTCAACTTTGCCTCTGTGATGATGAAATTACTCATCAAAGAGATTGACAAAGAAAATATCGGTTTCACTGATTTTGCGGGAGCACAATCCAACAGGCAATTGATTGTAACATCAAGGACACCTGCAGCTTCAGAATACATTGAGGAGAGAAGGGAGAGAAAAAACTAGAAAATATTACCCCACTACATGAATATGCAGGGATTTGATACCAGCCGTGTCATTACTAATGTTGCTGCCAATTACAGTGCATGTCATGACACTGTGATTCATGCATATTCATCAGTGCCTGGTAGAGGCCTTCGTCCCTGTTTTACAGGCTCATTGTGAGCCGCTACCTTCGTCACCATGGGAGCAGCCAGTAGAGGACACTGGCCCACAAGGCACTGCTAGTTAACAGAATGTTATATAAAGATGTATTAAAGTGATAAGGTGCTACCTGGCTCCAAAGAGCAGGTATTAAAGCATATTCAGGAGACATTTAAGCTTGTAAAGAGGGGATCCAGAAATGGAAAGTGGCAAAGAAATGCCTTTAGGGTGATCCTGTCTAATGCTTAGAAACTGATCATCCCATCAAGGTCTACTTGTCCATTGGAAATGAGGTTAGTCAGTTCAATCAACAAACATTTCCAGATATCTTTGCTCTAAAATTCATACTTCTAATTTAAGATGACTTGGTGTGTGGTAAAGTGGGGATTAAGCAAGAATCTGCTCTCTTTTTCTCAGACTGCTAGTTGGTTACATGTTATTGGGTTACATGTTAGTGGACTACATGCTGAAAGGCTTTTACCATTGAAGTTACAAACATAATCCTGGATGTTGCTGAATCTGACCACATGCTTACTGCCTGACCACATGCTTACTGCCTGACCACATGCTTACTGCCTGACCACATGCTTACTGCCTGACCACATGCTTACTGCCTGACCACATGCTTACTGCCTGACCACAGCAGCACACATGCTGAAGGGAAACAGCTGGAAGGTGTCTGCAGAACCAGGAAGTCTAAACCACCTGCTGGCCATCAGATAGAACCAATCACAGGTGAGATGAGAGGCTTGTAGTTTCCTGAGTGATTCTGTGTGTGAAGCAGTTCTGCTGGTGCCTCAGGCCCCTCTGGAAGGTAGAGGAGGTCCCAGGAGGCTGCCCCTCTGGAAGGTAGAGGAGGTCACAGGAGGCTGCCCCTCTGGAAGGTAGAGGAGGTCACAGGAGGCTGCCCCTCTGGAAGGTAGAGGAGGTCACAGGAGGCTGCCCCTCTGGAAGGTAGAGGAGGTCACAGGAGGCTGCCCCTCTGGAAGGTAGAGGAGGTCACAGGAGGCTGCCCCTCTGGAAGGTAGAGGAGGTCACAGGAGGCTGCCCCTCTGGAAGGTAGAGGAGGTCACAGGAGGCTGCCCCTCTGGAAGGTAGAGGAGGTCCCAGGAGGCTGCCCCTCTGGAAGGTAGAGGAGGTCACAGGAGGCTGCCCCTCTGGAAGGTAGAGGAGGTCACAGGAGGCTGCCCCTCTGGAAGGTAGAGGAGGTCCCAGGAGGCTGCCCCTCTGGAAGGTAGAGGAGGTCACAGGAGGCTGCCCCTCTGGAAGGTAGAGGAGGTCACAGGAGGCTGCTGGCAGCCAGGGACAGACACTGACCTTGTCAGGACCTCTGTCTTCTAAAGCTGACTCTCTCAGTGCTCCACCACTGTGGACAATACAGGCTCCTTATGACATGATGTATATTTCACTGTGTTATTGACCCCAGTGGGAAATGTAATGACTAATAAACACAGTCTCTAATCCTAGTCTTACTCTTATTCCCACACTGAATAGCTATTACACTGATGATGAAATCAAGTTACAAGGAACTCATTATAGATTACAGATTACTCTGTCACACGCCCCCCCATCCCCTCTCCACGTGCGCACGTACACACGCCTAAACACAGCCACACACGCGCACACACACACGCACACGCTCACACACACACGCTCACACACTCAGACACGGATTGGCAACGTCAGTCTTAATTCCACTGAACATGTTAAATATATCCTCTTTAGGAAATAACGTTGATAAGATTAGGTCCAGCTCCCCAATTTCAAATGATTGTCAATTAATTGTGCATCTAAATGAGGCACCTAATCATTCTACAGTAAAATGGGCAATTAAACTGCTAATTGTGTTTTCATTCTAAACTTTAATTGTTTAATGGATAACAGCAGATTAGGGGCATCAATTGACCAGTCAGTTTACTATAGCCTACTACCTTTCTGTAAATTGTGCAGATTAATGCAGACATTGTTACGTGAATACATTTTAACAAGGGAATTTAATAAAATAATACACCTATTACATAAAAATGTCAATTTCATTTTGGACAGAAGAAAACCTAATTGGGTTTTTAAGAAAAAAGGTGATCATTTCAGTCTAAATCACATAGTGTAAGACGTCTGGTATGCTGAACAGTGTTTACTGTGCAGAGGATCATCTTCCATCAGTGATAAGGATAGAAACACTGCATGTTTCATCATCTGCTAAATAATATACCTCATCTGTTGTAATTTGCTGTCAGTATCTCTGAGCAGCAGGAAGTTCTGACCTCGTCTTTCTAGAGTTTAGAGGGTCCAAACTAGGTGACACGCTGCAACTTTCAGCTTTAAGTCAAGTAGGTCTATTCGTTTTTCATTTTAAAAGTGCTAAATCTAGTTACAAAAACAAAACCGTTTGTCAATGCTATAAATGTAGAGGAATATGTTGATGTATGGGAGATGAACAATAGTGTCCTCTAGAGGTAAGGATCATCATGCAGCGCTGCTTACTTTTATTTCTTTATTTGCCTTTGTCAAAACACCTCATTCCTTATTACGGTGCGATTTGTGGATTCATATATTCTGTTGGATATTTATTTATTTTAGTTTATTGTAAACTCAAGCATACAAACATACTTTGTATTTGTCATTATTGGTTTTACTGAGTAAACCTGGAATATGAGGCCGTGCTGGACTAGCGCGTGCGTGAGGGTGGGTGGGTGGGCGCGCGAACGTGTGAGTATGTGCAGGAGTGAGTGAGTGGGGGGGAGAAAGAAAGTGTGTGTGTGTGTTATTATAAAGAAAGTGTGTGTGTGTGTGTTATTATAAATATCTGGTTTGTGATCTAGTTTCGTATTATAAAAGCACAAGAACAATAGAGTCTGGACTATTTCTAACCCTGACTGTTTTCTGCGTCACTCTCCATTCTCACCCCACTATCTCACTTCCCTCTCTCTGGACTAAACTGGCTCACCCGTGACAACTGACTCTAGCCCCCCCCCCCCCCCCCCCCACACCCCCCACCCCCACCCCCACCCACCCCACCCGTGACAACCGACTATACCCCCCCCTCCCCCCCAGGTAATGAGGCTTCCTTACTCTGTCCATGCCTTGGAGAAATGGCTGAAATCATTTGAATAGGTGGGCCTCACACACCCACACCATTATCAGCTCTATGTTTGGAGTTCTGTTGAAATATAACGGTGAATAATATTGACCGACTGGTTCATTATCTTACAGAACAGGTGTGAGTTCACCAACAGTCCCAGTTGTGTCCACAGTGTCGGCTGTGTCCGCTGAGTAGTGGCACGTTTGAACACATGTCAGGGTTTTAGTAACATTAAGTCATCACTCTTATTGACAAAAGAAAAACATCCAATCAAATGATCAGACCAAGTATAGAGAAATATGTTTCATCTTTAAACCCAACAACTCTCCACAAATATATCAAATAACAAAGGATGTATTGGATCAGGTCACAGAACACCAAGTAAACTGAATTTTATTCATAATTTTATCTTTTAGACAGTTCTCAATCATACTGATTTCCACACAGTGATGTTATATCATGTTAGTGCATAGCTGAGGATGAGAGCAGCTGAATACAGGCTGAACACAGGCTGAATACAGGCTGAACACAGACTGAATACAGGCTGAACACAGGCTGAATACAGGCTGAATACAGACTGAATACAGGCTGAATACAGGCTGAACACAGACTGAATACAGGCTGAATACAGGCTGAACACAGACTGAATACAGACTGAATACAGGCTGAATACAGGCTGAATACAGGCTGAATACAGGCTGAACACAGACTGAATACAGACTGAATACAGGCTGAATACAGGCTGAATACAGGCTGAACACAGACTGAATACAGACTGAATACAGGCTGAACACAGGCTGAATACAGGCTGAATACAGGCTGAATACAGGCTGAACACAGGCTGAACACAGGCTGAATACAGGCTGAACACAGGCTGAACACAGGCTGAATACAGGCTGAATACAGGCTGAACACAGGCTGAATACAGGCTGAACACAGGCTAATCACAGACTGAACACAGGCTGAATACAGGCTGAATACAGGCTCAACACAGGCTGAATACAGGCTGAACACAGGCTGAATACAGGCTCAACACAGGCTGAACACAGGCTGAATACAGGCTCAACACAGGCTGAACACAGGCTGAACACAGACTGAACACAGGCTGAACACAGGCTGAATACAGGCTGAACACAGGCTGAATACAGGCTGAACACAGGCTAATCACAGACTGAACACAGGCTGAATACAGGCTGAATACAGGCTCAACACAGGCTGAACACAGGCTGAACACAGGCTGAATACAGGTTGAACACAGACTGAACACAGGCTTAACACAGGCTGAATACAGGTTGAACACAGACTGAACACAGGCTTAACACAGGCTGAATACAGGCTGAACACAGGCTGAATACAGGCTGATCACAGACTGAACACAGGCTGAACACAGGTTGAACACAGGCTGAATACAGGCTGAACACAGGCTGAACACAGGCTGAATACAGGCTCAACACAGGCTGAATACAGGCTGAACACAGGCTGAATACAGGCTGTGCAGAAACATCCCCTCCTGCATCTGAACGACTTTCTGAAACGGATTGGTGCATCTCACTGATGACGTGCAGCTCTGAAGCACGTGGGCCGTGCAGGCTCGAGCTCACATAAACAAAGGCACATTGGGCTCGCGGGGTAGTCGATGTGTGTGTCGCGCGCAGTGCTGGGAGAGTCACACTTGGTATCAGAGGCTGTCTCCTTCAAGCTGTGGAGCTTTAACAGACATTCCTGAACACCGTCCACATGCTTAATGCATGGATCAACAACGTTTCTGATGTGAAAGGTGAGTTTATTTATTCTTTTTTATTATTATTCTTTTTTTGACATATTATGTGTTAGAAGTCAGATTTGTGCTGTGCAAGCTGGTATTGACTATTTATGTTTATTTAATTTTTGTATCTAATAATAAAAATTAAACAAAAAACCTAAATATGACACAGCTCGGTAATTAAGTGTTTAGAGTGGATCAGAGCAGATTTATAATCTCAGTTTTTATGACAGAAGTTCTGCCTCGCGCCTTCTGACTCGCGCGTGTTCTGCTCCAGAAGAGCTTCAGCAGCTGGATAAACTTTGTACATTTAACATGTTTTTTTATTTATTTTTATAATCGGAATTTATCGTATCTCAAAACACATTAAATGTGACAGGTGCTTGTTTATAATGTTTCTATTTGACTGGATATCAAATCAGGTGTGTTAATTGACTGATTCTGGAGGATTTCTTGGATTAATATTCTGATGGAATAACATTTTCAAGGAACATAAATCAAAGTGATTTATTTCATTAGGAGAAGCTTCCTGAACACCTGCACACCTGAACACCTGTCAGCTTTACCCATTTCAAGTGTCACCGAACAGTAAAGACATAAGGTAAAGACTTCTGACACGTCACATTTAGATCGGAATATATCCAGACAGTTCCGATAAAAGACACGAGGAAATGAATGTATCAGTTACAGTTTGTACCACGCGTAATTGTTAATAATGATGAATTGTACGATCCAGAACTATAACTCATTTGTATGATCCTGTTGAAAGTTTGTGTAAATGAAAACCTGTTTTTTGTTTTTGCAGCCATGCCCTGCATTCAGGGTCAGTATGGGTCATCACCTCAAGGAGCCAGCCCTGCTTCCCAGAGTTACAGCTACCACACCGAGTACAGCTGTGACTTCCTAACACCTGAGTTTGTTAAGTTCAGTATGGACCTGACCAACACTGAGATCACAGCCAGCACGTCTCTGCCCAGTTTCAGCACCTTCATGGATAACTATAACACAGGTTACGACGTGAAGCCCCCCTGTCTGTACCAGATGCCCCAGTCTGGAGAACAGGCCTCCATCAAGGTGGAGGATGTCCAGCTGCACAGCTACCATCAGCAGCCTCACCTGCCCCCCCAGTCAGAGGACATGATGAGCCACCCCGGGTCCATGTACTTCAAACCCTCCTCACCTCACGCCCCCAGCACGCCAAACTTCCAGGTCCAACCCAATCACATGTGGGAGGACCCCGGGTCTCTGCACAGCTTCCATCAGAACTATGTGGCTGCCACCTCTCACATGATAGAGCAGAGGAAGAACCCTGTGTCGAGGCTGTCCCTGTTCTCCTTTAAGCAGTCCCCTCCCGGTACTCCCGGGTCCAGCTGCCAGATGCGCTTCGATGGCCCTCTGCATGTTTCCATGAGCCACGACCACCCCGCAGCTCACCGGGGCCTGGATGGTCAGAGTTTCGGGGTGCCCAGTGCCCTCAGGAAGCAGACTGGCCTCAGCTTCCCCCTCCAGCTGGGCCACCAGCTGATGGACAGCCAGGCTCCATCCCCACCCTCCAGAGGGTCCCCTTCTAACGAGGGTCTGTGCGCGGTGTGCGGGGATAACGCTGCCTGCCAGCACTATGGGGTCAGAACATGCGAGGGGTGCAAAGGGTTCTTTAAGGTAAGATTTAGTTTAATACCAGATAAAGTTGTTTAAACACATTTCGTGGGCGATTTTTCCTTTATTGTCTCAGGTGGACAAATGTGGGATTTAACAGGTCCGTTCTTGTCAGCGTTTGCGAAGCTTAAAAATAGGCCTAATTAATGTCATTTTAACGTACATGTGTAGTAACACATATAACGATATAACAATTAATCTAAACTATATGCGTCATATTATGTCCATTTGTTCTGGTAGTGACTGAAATATCATAAAGATAACTGTTATAGACCATATTGTAGCCTACATGAGCACCTTATATGTCACAGTGGCAAATGTAAATGATCATTTAAAAATACATTTACAAATCTTATTTTATTTTCTAATATATATATTTTTTTTTTAAACGGGTTGGGAGGCAGGGTAAATTATGAGCGGTCACTTATTGCATTTCCCCAAACTTCACATGCAGAACTGAACCTATATTTGTAGAAACTAAAATCATCTGTATTTTTTATCTTGCAGCGAACTGTTCAGAAAAACGCTAAATATGTGTGTTTAGCGAATAAAAACTGTCCTGTGGATAAGCGCAGAAGGAACCGCTGTCAGTACTGCCGCTTCCAGAAGTGTCTCGTGGTGGGGATGGTGAAGGAAGGTGAGAGAGGCGAGGATGGGGCAGCCAGGCACCAACTGCGCGCACAAGTGCATGTTCATCTTTCACTCTTGACATTTAGATTTTTCTTTGGTACTTTGGCGCAGCAAGATTCTCTTATTTCATGGCCTTTATGTTGTGTTGTTGTTTTTCTTAAAAGTTGTTCGAACTGCCAGTCTAAAGGGTCGGAGAGGCCGGCTTCCCTCCAAACCCAAAAGTCCCCAAGACCCCGCCCCGGCCTCACCGCCCGTCAGCCTCATCAGCGCGCTGGTCAGAGCTCATGTGGACTCCAACCCCTCCATGTCTGCCTTGGACTATTCAAGAGTGAGTTTACTAAAACACCTTATATTGAAAGAGACACCGAGATAACTCACTAACAGCACTAATACTGGCCTCCCTGATTTAGCTGTGCGCTCAACTTACAATTTATGGACCAAGTTTGGTGGAGACATTGTGCACTTCTAACTTTGTCCAGCTTTTTAAAGTGACATCTTTTACTAAGAAAATTGCTTTGAAATGAAGAACTCAATAAAAGGAAGACATGAATTTAATAGTATAAAAGAACTCCCCCCTCCTAGAAATAGGCTTTGCAATTTCACGGGTTATATATTTTAAAGGACCTCATTAAGTCCTGTTTAAATTAAATTCCAGTTTCAGTCTAACCCTGACTACCAAATGACTGGAGACGACACCCAGAACATCCAGCAGTTCTACGATCTCCTGACCGGCTCCATGGAGATCATCCGGGGTTGGGCAGAGAAGATCCCAGGGTTTCAAGATCTCCCTAAGCAGGACCAGGATCTCCTCTTTGAATCAGCCTTTCTGGAACTGTTCGTTTTGCGTCTCGCATACAGGTGAGCAGCTAATGACGAAGTATAACCTGGACTAGAATGACTATCTACCCCCTTCAGGGTCCACTGATTTGGATTTTACTGTCTACCCAATAATTAGGAGCCTCTTAAATCCCCATTTATTGCTGAAAGTAATGAATGACAGCGTGTTCTTAATTGCCCAGGTCTAACTCAGTGGAAGGGAAGCTGATCTTCTGCAGTGGGGTGGTGCTGCACAGGCTGCAGTGTGTCCGGGGCTTTGGAGAGTGGATAGACTCCATACTGGAGTTTTCCTCTAACCTGCAGAGCATGAATATAGATATATCAGCTTTCTCCTGCATCGCCGCCCTGGCTATGGTAACAGGTGCGGAAATCAGCTTTCAATGAATTAATTGGATACTGAATTTTTACATTGTATTTTTGTAAATCCTGTTTATTTTTTTATTATTATGTCACATATCTGTTCTGTGTTTGCTCTTTTCTGCCACAGTGAATTCTATGTTTTTAAATCTTGCATAGCGATTAAACCTCATTTTGATTCTGATCACAGTTGCGTTAGAACTGAATAGTCTCTCCAAGTTTTACGTTTTGAAGTAATGAATGCTCTGTTCATATTGCAGAGCGACACGGGCTGAAGGAGCCTAAGAGAGTGGAGGATCTTCAGAATAAGATCGTGAACTGTCTTAAGGACCAGGTGAGCTTCAATGCTGGAGGTTTGAACCGTCCTAACCTGTCCAGACTCCTGGGTAAACTCCCAGAGCTCCGGACCCTCTGTACCCAGGGTCTGCAGCGCATCTTCTACCTGAAACTAGAAGACTTAGTTCCTCCACCTGCCATCATTGATAAACTGTTTCTGGACACGCTGCCGTTTTAAATGGACACTTTGATCATTAATGAGACCCGAATGAACTTCCACAGACTCGAGTCAACCTGACACATTTTGAAGATTTGATCTCTGAATATTTGCAAAGTCCGTCTAGTCTGATATAACCAGATACTGTGTGAGGATTCTAAGATATAGAAGAAAGAGAGAAGGTTTGAGCTCCCTGGTTAATTTTCTTATTTTAGTTATTGTGAGTAAGGAGACACTCTCCCCCACCTGGACCTGTCAGTTAAAACTGTCTTGCAACTTATATTCCTTCTTGTTTACTAAGCAGTTCCATTATCGGCACCAATGATAATGTGTATTCAGATGTAATATATTCCATTTATATAAACTCATATATAATAGATGATGTGATGCGTCCAATGCGTCAGTTTATAACACAAAGTGTACAAAGTTTGTTACGATGACAACATTTGATTTAATTTTGTTTTAATGACTTTAATGACTCGTGTTTCTGCCAGGATCCTAAGATTTAAAATATTCCTAAAACACAAGGCATGTTGTAGATGTTTATAGACACTATGGGGGTAATGTTGTCTATATTAACATGATAATCTGGACACTATGTAGTCTAATAGATTTGATAAAGATTCTGGCTCATCTTTAATGTAGCCCTGTATCTCATGGTGTTTGTAAACCTGTCAGACATTCTCTTGTTTGTGTTGTCAGTATTGTTGCTGTTAAATATAAACGTTTCTCTATATTTATTATTTGTTGCCAAACGCTAAATGAAGCATGGTGCCATTTAAATGATTTAAACCATCTTTATTCCTCCTGAGCAGCGTGTCTATGTTCTGTCTTATTGAAGTCTAGATAGTTATAATTTTAATACATCGGAAAATGGAAACTTATCCTATATAAAAGGTTCCTGAGTGTTAATACAGCGCTACCATGGTGGATCATGGTGTTATAATATTACACTATTTAATGCATTTGGTGCCCAATTCCAAACGCTTAGAGAAAAAGAGTTATTTAATGTTTACAAATAAAACTTTTAAAATCAAATTTCTTTGCAAAACAATTTTTCTTATTTGACTTTATTCAATAACCATCGCTGGACTTAACGAAACTAATTCAATTCAAAATATGGTCTGAAATATATCCGAAGCCGGTATAATATAGGTATAATATAGGTTATGTTTGTAGTCATTTCTATATATTTAAAGATTTAAATTGTAGTTTTACTTGAGATTTGATTTAGATTTTTTTTCGGCCTTGTTCAGATTTTAGTGCTTTATCACACAAAGCAGTTTCTTACATGACATGTAAAAGCTGGTAAATAATATAATTAACATCTAAATCCGCCGTCTAATGATGTTATTCATCATTAATTAATCCTCCTGTTTTAATAGTAAACTATGATATTCAATATTGTAGATGGAGATAACTATAGACAGCGCTTCTTAAGAAGAAGACTTATTTGAAGATACTGAAACATTTCTAGATGGAGAATAAGAGAATAAGGAGGTAGAAGTAGAAACGCTGTTATTTATCAGTAGGTAAATCGACCTATTTCTACATATTAGATGATCAATATAAAGAATATTCCACGGAGATTATTATCCTGAGTTGTACTTCAGTCATTCTGCTTAATAACAGGAAAAACATTTAATTTCAAATGTTATCCTGTAGCAGTGGTCAAATTAAGCAACACCTGTAGCATATTTTATTTTATTTGATCGAAATGACTTTTACAGTTTCCAGACTCAGACTGATCGAGGCTCTTTGATCAACAAAGGAAAATAGAATCGATTAAATATAAGAATTTCGGCTGATCGTTAATAGTTCAAACGAAGATGAACTGATGCTTTAGTATAATAACTCATCCTAACTAATACAGAACATCTGAAGTGTTCTATGTCCTCGTGCCCAGTTTCAGGGCTGCACGCGGAGCCTCGCAGGGCGAGCGGAGCCTGGCAGGGCGCGCAGATTTAACACGGTGGTTCCGCGTGGCACGTGAGAGAAAAACGGTTCAAATCGATGTTTTATTTTTACCTCAAGTTCTTACTAACAAAGACAAAAACGTTGATTTACAATGTTGTATTTCCACTGGTTATTTCAAACATCTTAAGTTCCTTTATTTCACTGGTATGTCCACAGCTTCCTATAACGCTGAACCCACCTGGGATCCAACAGATCTCAGTCAACAGACCGATATAACTACACAACTGGGACGGATTTATTATTCCTGTATTTTATCTACTGTTTTTCATGTTGACTATTATAACTTTTAATGAATCAAGAGGGTGTTTTGAGATATATTTGCTGCCGCCTAGTCTGTTACTGTAGCAACTTCCCCTGCAGTTTAGGGCAGTCAGACAATCAGACAGACAGACAGACAGACAGTCAAACAGACAGACAGACATACAGTCAGACAGTCAGATAGATAGTCAGGCAGTCACACAGACAGACAGAGACAGAGACAGACAGGCAGTCTGACAGTCAGGCAGACAGACAGAGACAGAGACAGACAGACAGACATACAGGCAGACAGGCAGAGAGTTAGGCAGGCAGACAGACAGTCAGGCAGTCACACAGACAGACAGGAAGACAGGCAGTCAGACAGACAGACAGTCAGACAAACAGACAGGCAGTCAGACAGTCAGGCAGGCAGACAGACAGACAGAGACAGAGACAGAGTCAGACAGACAGTCAGACAAACAGACAGGCAGTCAGACAGACAGACAGTCAGACAAACAGACAGGCAGTCAGACAGTCAGGCAGGCAGACAGACAGACAGAGACAGAGACAGAGACAGAGTCAGACAGACAGTCAGACAAACAGACAGGCAGTCAGACAGGCAGTCAGACAGGCAGTCAGACAGACAGTCAGGCAGTAGACAGACAGTCAGGCAGTCAGACAGATAAACAGACAGTCAGTCTGACAGACAGGCAATCAGACAGACAGTCAGGCAGATTGATGCCGCCGCTGTAGTTTCCTAGGAATTCAGCAGTGACGTCAAATCTCGTTCAAATCAAAGTCTCCCAAAAGAAAAGTGAGGTCAGCCTCTGAGGCTATGTCTGGGACTTCTCCACAATGATCCCATATTTATCAGATCATTAAACTGGCAGGAGCAACACTGAAGGTTCCAGGCAGGAGGCAATACATTGTCAAAAGAATTATTTCGTCAATGCAAATGTACTAATTGTAAGACAAATTGGTATTAAATTCAAAAGCGGTTTGCTGACATTTAGCAGAGCTGTTAAAAGGGTGCTTCTCAATGCCGTGACACAAGTTCGTTTAATGTTGACTCCAACTATAGTTTGATTTGATTTCCGCCACACAATAAAAATGACATATGTATGTAGCAAATACTTCTGACAGTCGTTGTGCATGATTATACATATTAGGAGACTTTAAGTCAAAAGTCCTTTAGATCTCCCAGTTTAATTCCCCCATTCCTGACATCAATGGTGGTTTTGACGTCGTCGCAGAGAGTCTTTGTAGGTTTAATAATCCAACATGACTTCGTGTGTCGGCACGAAGCAATCCAGCAAGACAACGAGGGCCCAGATAAGTACCTACAGGCTCCTGCCTGGCCAGGGAGGAATTAAGACAAAGCTAGCGGAGACTCAGAGATAAGAAGCAGCAGAAATAGCTCCTAACCACCGGGAGAAGAGGCGGGACTGTGCCCAAAGGGCCGCTGCTAAGTGCTGGAACAGGGAGTGAGAAAGCCTCCAAATTATACAGGAACCTCACATCCAGAGAGAGTGCTGGTTCACAGGGGTCACCATTAACTACTTCAGGCCTGCAGGACATGCAAGTCAACTGTGTTTCTAAAGTGTTCTCTCAACGCCTGATCCATTTCATCTTTCCTTGAGCTTAAGGCAGCGAGACTGCTGAACCAGTGCAGGTGTGCAGTACCATGTGATGTGATAAGGTAATTCTAGCCAATGACAATTTAGTAACTCAAAGTAAAAAATTGTCTGAGGTTCATAACTGTGTTTAATTGTATGTTCTAAAAACTAAAAAGCTCTGAGGAGCAGTGAATGGCCTTTCGACAGACGTCCTCCAGAATGTGATGTTCTCAGAGAGAATCTTCACCCCCCCCAGTGGTCCTGATTTAACAAGCTAGCAGCTGCTGTTCTGCTCAGCACATGTTCTGTTAGGCTGATGGGTCTTTGGGTGCCAACTGAATATTCAGGGTCGAATATGATTCGAAATGATGAAAAAATATGAGTTATTTTGACCCCTGAGGAACCTGTGAAATCTTTGAATCGGGTGACAGTGTCAGGAGTTAGGGTCACACTATAGTCCAGATAGTTGAGTCGGGTGACAGTGTCAGGAGTTAGGGTCACACTATAGTCCAGATAGTTGAGTCGGGTGACAGTGTCAGGAGTTGGGGTCACACTATAGTCCAGATAGTTGAGTCGGGTGACAGTGTCAGGAGTTAGGGTCACACTATAGTCCAGATAGTTGAGTCGGGTGACAGTGTCAGGAGTTAGGGTCACACTATAGTCCAGATAGTTGAGATGTTTGACAGGAAACCAGGATAACCGCTGTGGACTCACTGTTTATTGACTTATTTTTTTATTGTTTGTTGTGCACTTCACTGACATATCAGTTAGTATACTGTTGTTTCTGTTTGTGTGTGTGTGTGGGGGGGTGTGTGTGTGTGGGGGGGGTGTGTATGTGGGGGGTGTGTGTGTGTGTCAGGTGTTTTCTGTAGGGCAGGTTCATATCTGTTGTTTATCTGTTATCTAAAACTCAATAAAAAGTTTGTAACACTGTGAAACCAGGATAACATACAGTGCAGGCCACATTACTATGTCACTGTAACACCAGGATAACATACAGTGCAGGCCACATTACTATGTCACTGTAACACCAGGATAACATACAGTGCAGGCCACATTACTATGTCACTGTAACACCAGGATAACATACAGTGCAGGCCACATTACTATGTCACTGTAACACCAGGATAACATACAGTGCAGGCCACATTACTATGTCACTGTAACACCAGGATAACATACAGTGCAGGCCACATTACTATGTCACTGTAACACCAGGATAACATACAGTGCAGGCCACATTACTATGTCACTGTAACACCAGGATAACATACACTACAGGCCACATTACTATGTCAATAGTAATGTTAATTAGCTCATATAATATGGGGTTATTTTCTTAGAGATAAATTCACAGTGTAGGATGTATGGTAAACAAGAATACGGTTAGAATTATTTGGAAAAACGTATCTGAAATAAATTTGAGTTCAGAATAGTAATAATAGAATAGAAAGATCACAGCAACCTGCTGCTTTAATCAATCACTTACTGTCTGTTTTCAAACAGCCTGTATTTGTTGTTGTGTTTGTATTTGTCAATAGTTGTACTGAGATGCTCTATCAGACATTGTTCGTCAAATACTTTTTACTCCAATTGAAATGTTTTATGTATACCATCAATGTAGTTGTTTTCCAGTTGTAATATTTGTCTATAGATTTCCCTTAACTCTTATCTGCGGTCCTATCAGAGGGCAGTATTTGGCTTGACTCACTCAGAACACAGTTTGGCTCTCATGCAGTTCTAAGATCATAACAACTTCAGTTCACTGGACATTCTATTGTACACTGACTTTAAAGAAGAGACTCTAAATTAAACTGTCAGGTATCTGTCTGTCTGTTTGTCGGTTTCTCTGCTCCTCGATCTGTCTGTCTTTCTGTCTGTCTCTCTGTCTCCCAGTCTCTCTGTCGATATATTTGTGTGTCCATTACCTTTCAGCCTGTCTGTCTGCCACAGCTCAGCTGGATCCTGTCTGTCTGCCACAGTTCAGCTGGATCCTGTCTGTCTGCCACAGCTCAGCTGGATCCTGTCTGTCTGCCACAGCTGGATTCTTCCAGGCACTAAACAGAGAATCAATTCAGCAGTCATGTATGTGGGATGAGGGAAGGTAACAAGCCCAGGATTATCCCATTATCTCCGACCTTATGGTGCTCATCAGCCAGGACAGGCCCAGGCACGCTCAGCATCTGCAAAGTTCCTTTAAAAGAACATTGACTAAATGTACTGGCTAGTTAGATCACTCATAAATATTAACTTGATATTAAGCAGCTGTGTTGACTGTCACTGTTATTGCACATTGATTTCTGTTAGACGTTGTCAAATAATTCTTTCATGTGTGGTCAGCACAGCAACATCCATTAAGGCGACGCTTCAAGTCTGACTCCATCATTCTGGCCTCTGGGAATCATTAATGTCAAGAGATTGACTGGAGTGTTGTCGTCCAAAAACAGATTTGATCTTTTTCAAAGATAGCTGAGATGAGTTTGAAGAATTATACTGGACAATTTGTACTGTATAGTTGGACAATTGTAAATTGAACATGTAATTATGACAATTATTTCTGTAAACTGAATCACCATGCAGCAGTGAATCATGTTGTGTGGAGACATTCCAGGAAGAATCAGCTATATTGAACACATGAACGGTGTCCTTTGACCTTATTGACAAAATAAATAGGAAATCTCCTTTATAGAAAGAGTGGCTGTTTCCTGTGGACACATTTACCATTCAATTAATTTTAATGAAACCGGCGGTCACTGCTTACTGAAGGAGAAAACAGCAGCAATGCAGAACAGAGCAGAAGCAGGGCAGAGCAGAGCAGAAGCAGAGCAGAAGCAGAGCAGAAGCAGAGCAGAAGCAGAGCAGAAGCAGAGCAGATGCAGAGCAGATGCAGGGCAGAAGTAGAACAGATGCAGGGCCAGATCTTCAGAGTGTTTCTGAGTGGTGTGAGGAGACTTTGTGTCCAGACAGCAGGAGGGAGGACAGGGCTGGAGCAGACAGACAGCAGGAGGGAGGACAGGGCTGGAGCAGACAGACAGCAGGAGGGAGGACAGGGCTGGAGCAGACAGACAGCAGGAGGAAGGACAGGGCTGGAGCAGACAGACAGCAGGAGGAAGGACAGGGCTGGAGCAGACAGACAGCAGGAGGGAGGACAGGGCTGGAGCAGACAGACAGCAGGAGGGAGGACAGGGCTGGAGCAGACAGACAGCAGGAGGGAGGACAGGGCTGGAGCAGACAGACAGCAGGAGGGAGGACAGGGCTGGAGCAGACAGACAGCAGGAGGGAGGACAGGGCTGGAGCAGACAGACAGCAGGAGGGAGGACAGGGCTGGAGCAGACAGAGAGCAGGAGGAAGGACAGGGCTGGAGCAGACAGACAGCAGGAGGGAGGACAGGGCTGGAGCAGACAGACAGCAGGAGGGAGGACAGGGCTGGAGCAGACAGACAGCAGGAGGAAGGACAGGGCTGGAGCAGACAGACAGCAGGGCCAGGAGGGAGGTCAGGGCTGGAGCAGACAGACAGCAGGAGGGAGGACAGGGCTGGAGCAGACAGACAGCAGGAGGGAGGACAGGGCTGGAGCAGACAGACAGCAGGAGGAAGGACAGGGCTGGAGCAGACAGACAGCAGGAGGAAGGACAGGGCTGGAGCAGACAGACAGCAGGAGGAAGGACAGGGCTGGAGCAGACAGACAGCAGGAGGGAGGACAGGGCTGGAGCAGACAGACAGCAGGAGGAAGGACAGGGCTGGAGCAGACAGACAGCAGGAGGAAGGACAGGGCTGGAGCAGACAGACAGCAGGAGGGAGGACAGGGCTGGAGCAGACAGACAGCAGGAGGAAGGACAGGGCTGGAGCAGACAGACAGCAGGAGGGAGGACAGGGCTGGAGCAGACAGACAGCAGGAGGAAGGACAGGGCTGGAGCAGACAGACAGCAGGAGGAAGGACAGGGCTGGAGCAGACAGACAGCAGGAGGAAGGAGGGAGGACAGGGCTGGAGCAGACAGACAGCAGGAGGAAGGACAGGGCTGAAGCAGACAGACAGCAGGAGGGAGGACAGGGCTGGAGCAGACAGACAGCAGGAGGAAGGAGGGAGGACAGGGCTGGAGCAGACAGACAGCAGGAGGAAGGACAGGGCTGGAGCAGACAGACAGCAGGAGGGAGGACAGGGCTGGAGCAGACAGACAGCAGGAGGGAGGACAGGGCTGGAGCAGACAGACAGCAGGAGGGAGGACAGGGCTGGAGCAGACAGACAGCAGGAGGGAGGACAGGGCTGGAGCAGACAGACAGCAGGAGGAAGGACAGGGCTGGAGCAGACAGACAGCAGGAGGGAGGACAGGGCTGGAGCAGACAGACAGCAGGAGGGAGGACAGGGCTGGAGCAGACAGACAGCAGGAGGGAGGACAGGGCTGGAGCAGACAGACAGCAGGGCCAGGAGGGAGGACAGGACAGAGGACAGGGAGGACATTTTTTATTATACCAAAAATTTATAATATATGAAATTATCAATTAGATATATTTGTAATTAAATCATTTCTACTACTTAAATTAACATGAGATAAAATGATCTTATGTGTACAGGTTTGTTTGGGAGTTTTTGATGTTACTGAGACAGAAACACTGAATAAAAGACATGTAGGACGTCCAGGACCTCCTTTTTAGTGAAATATGACCGTGTTTTGTTAAACAGAGCCACCAACTTGTGCTTCGTGTTGTGATGATTAGAGGCATGCATGGCTACAGACCCTCCATGCTGTCATCATATGAAAGGTCAAAGTGCTCTGGAGCATTGGCTCACCACCAAGCAGAATTTGCCCTGAACCTGTGATACAATGTAGTTCTCCTCTTCCTGTAAACCACATCTGAAACAATCATGCGTGTGTAATGTGTTGAGGTTTGGAACCAGTCATGTGTGTATACATGTTTTTGTGACTGTCCCCAAATGTAACCTCTCCAGCCCCAGCCCTAACCTCTCCAACCCCAGCCCTAACCTCTCTAACCCTAGCCCTAACCTCTCTAACCCCAGCCCTAACCTCTCCAGCCCCAGCCCTAACCTCTCTAGCCCCAGCCCTATCCTCTCTAACCCCAGCCCTAACCTCTCTAGCCCTAGCCCTAACCTCTCTAACCCCAGCCCTAACCTCTCTAGCCCCAGCCCTAACCTCTCTAACCCCAGCCCTAACCTCTCTAGCCCCAGCCCTAACCTCTCTAACCCCAGCCCTAACCTCTCTAGCCCCAGCCCTAACCTCTCTAACCCCAGCCCTAACCTCTTTAACCCCAGCCCTAACCTCTCTAGCCCCAGCCCTAACCTCTCTAGCCCCAGCCCTAACCTCTCTAACCCCAGCCCTAACCTCTCCAGCCCCAGCCCTAACCTCTCTAACCCCAGCCCTAACCTCTCCAGCCCCAGCCCTAACCTCTCTAGCCCCAGCCCTAACCTCTCTAACACCAGCCCTAACCTCTCTAGCCCCAGCCCTAACCTCTCTAACCCCAGCCCTAACCTCTCTAGCCCCAGCCCTAACCTCTCTAACCCCAGCCCTAACCTCTCTAGCCCCAGCCCTAACCTCTCTAGCCCCAGCCCTAACCTCTCTAGCCCCAGCCCTAACCTCTCTAGCCCCAGCCCTAACCTCTCTAACCCCAGCCCTAACCTCTCTAGCCCCAGCCCTAACCTCTCTAGCCCCAGCCCTAACCTCTCTAACCCCAGCCCTAACCTCTCTAGCCCCAGCCCTAACCTCTCTAGCCCCAGCCCTAACCTCTCTAGCCCCAGCCCTAACCTCTCTAACCCCAGCCCTAACCTCTTAGCCCCAGCCCTAACCTCTCTAGCCCCAGCCCTAACCTCTCTAACCCCAGCCCTAACCTCTCTAACCCCAGCCCTAACCTCTCTAACCCCAGCCCTAACCTCTCTGGCCCCAGCCCTAACTTCTCAGACCTGGTGCTGATGTGGATGAGGGTTGAGGTTGTCCTATAAACAGCATCCATGGTGTTAATGTTCCCAGCTGAAGTCAAAGTGTGTGTGACAGTGATCAGTTGTCAGCGGTGCTGGGTGCTGTCTTCAGATAGAGGCTGAGACATGCCCCTGAGGTAGAGCAGCGTCTTGAAACATGCCCCTGAGGTAGAGCAGCGTCTTGAAACATGCCCCTGAGGTAGAGCAGTGTCTTGAAACATGCCCCTGAGGTAGAGCAGTGTCTTGAAACATGCCCCTGAGGTAGAGCAGCGTCTTGAAACATGCCCCTGAGGTAGAGCAGCGTCTTGAAACATTCCCCTGAGGTAGAGCAGCGTCTTGAAACATGCCCCTGAGGTAGAGCAGCGTCTTGAAACATGCCCATGAGGTAGAGCAGTGTCTTGAAACATGCCCCTGAGGTAGAGCAGTGTCTTGAAACATGCCCCTGAGGTAGAGCAGCGTCTTGAAACATGCCCCTGAGGTAGAGCAGCGTCTTGAAACATGCCCCTGAGGTAGAGCAGCGTCTTGAAACATGCCCCTGAGGTAGAGCAGCGTCTTGAAACATGCCCCTGAGGTAGAGCAGCGTCTTGAAACATGCCCCTGAGGTAGAGCAGCGTCTTGAAACATGCCCATGAGGTAGAGCAGCGTCTTGGTCAAGTGGCAGATCTGAGGCCCCATGGCCACATCAAAGACAACAGACTAAACATTTTTGCCTGTTTTGACATGACAGTTTTTGAAAGTTCAAGCAGAAAACCAATTATAATGAGCAGCACAAAGCCTGAAGGCCGTCAATGGCGTCCTCACACCGTAAAACAACAGCAAGTGTGGAGAAAACAATAATACCTTTGGTGGGCTGCTGTTCATATCCATACCTCAACACAGGTCTTATAAATAGCAGATATTTGCTGCTGAGTTTCCAAGCAGCTGAGTTTGAGTACAAATCAAATCAAGTCAGGATTAGAAAGTAAAAGAGCATGGTTTAATGTAATCTATCCCATAGGAGCCATGGGCCCATTCATCAAACAAAGCTTACAAGCACACTAGCTGTATCTTACAGGCTGGTGGAGATACCTCTGGATGGCTGTATCTTACAGGCTGGTGGAGATACCTCTGGATGGCTGTATCTTACAGGCTGGTGGAGATACCTCTGGATGGCTGTATCTTACAGGCTGGTGGAGATACTTCTGGGTGGCTGTATCTTACAGGCTGGTGGAGATACCTCTGGATGGCTGTATCTTACAGGCTGGTGGAGATACCTCTGGATGGCTGTATCTTACAGGCTGGTGGAGATACCTCTGGATGGCTGTATCTTACAGGCTGGTGGAGATACCTCTGGATGGCTGTATCTTACAGGCTGGTGGAGATAACTCTGGATGGCTGTATCTTTACAGGCTGGTGGAGATACCTCTGGATGGCTGTATCTTACAGGCTGGTGGAGATACCTCTGGGTGGCTGTATCTTACAGGCTGGTGGAGATACCTCTGGATGGCTGTATCTTACAGGCTGGTAGAGATACCTCTGGATGGCTGTATCTGACAGGCTGGTGGAGATACCTCTGGATGGCTGTATCTTACAGGCTGGTGGAGATACCTCTGGATGGCTGTATCTTTACAGGCTGGTGGAGATACCTCTGGATGGGTGTATCTTACAGGCTGGTGGAGATTCCTCTGGATGGCTGTATCTTTACAGGCTGGTGGAGATACCTCTGGATGGCTGTATCTGACAGGCTGGTGGAGATACCTCTGGATGGCTGTATCTTAGTGTGTTACTGGAGGCAGACATGCCTGAAATGAAATATGAAATATATACATAGATGTTATATGCGTGAGTGGTTCCCCCCCACCCTGCACCCCCCTGTACTTGTGTAAAACCAGACTGAGATCCTTTGTGTGTGTGTGTGTGTGTGTGTGAGAGAGCGAGAGAGTGTGTGTGTGTGTGTCTGTGTGTGAGAGAGAGCGAGAGAGTGTGTGTGTGAGAGAGAGAGCGAGAGTGTGTGTGTGTGTGTGAGAGAGAGCGAGAGAGGGAGTATTTTCATGCCTTTCTAATGCTTGCATGAGGCATGAATGTATATAAGGATATGTTTGAAGAGTGAGATTGTTATGCAAACACATGGGTGTGATGCATGCTGGGATAGAGGTGTGGGCCCCACACGCTCCCCAGGCTCACAGCTCTACTGAGCTCATGCAGAGTAGAAGCCTTATTGGCTTCTTTTCCCACATTGCAGCTCATCTCAGTTCAAAGCTGACCCTCAGAAGCCCTCTCAGTGTGGGGGAATGACAGTGTGCATCATGTCAGCCAGGGTGTGGGACTGCTCTACCACACCTGTTCTACCGCACTACCACACCTGCTCTACCGTACACTGCTCTACCACACACGCTCTACCGCACACTGTTCTACCACATACCTGTTCTACTGCACAATGCTCTACCACACACTGCTCTACCACACACTTCTCTACCACACACTGCACACACTGCTCTACTACACACAGCTCTACTGCACACTGCTCTACCACATACCTGCTCGCTGCACACTGCTCTACCACACACTGCTCTAAAACACACTACTCTAAAACACACTGCTCTACCAAACACTGCTCTACCGCACACTGCTCTACCACACACTGCTCTAAAACACACTACTCTACTACACACTGCTCTAAAACACACTGCTCTACTACACACTGCTCTACCACACCTGCTCTACCACACCTGCTCTACCACACACTGCTCTACCACACACTGCTCTACTACACACTGCTGTACAACACACTGCTCTAAAACACATTGCTCTACCGCACACTTCTCTAAAACACTGCTGTACCACACACTGCTGTATCGCACACTATGCTAACAGACAGCTATGGAGAAGATTCCAGTCAGTCAGTCAGTCTAGTCGACCCAGTAGCAGAGTGGAGATGTGGAGATGGGGACCAGGAGATATTTCAGAGTGGAGATGTAGAGCAGGAGATATTTCAGAGTGGAGATGGGGACCAGGAGATATTTCAGAGTGGAGATGTGGACCAGGAGATATTTCAGAGTGGAGATGTGGACCAGGAGATATTTCAGAGTGGAGATGTGGACCAGGATATATTTCAGAGTGGAGATGTGGACCAGGAGATATTTCAGAGTGGAGATGTGGACCAGGATATATTTCAGAGTGGAGATGTGGACCAGGTGATATTTCAGAGTGGAGATGGGGACCAGGTGATATTTCAGAGTGGAGATGTGGACCAGGATATATTTCAGAGTGGAGATGTGGACCAGGAGATATTTCAGAGTGGAGATGTGGACCAGGAGATATTTCAGAGTGGAGATGTGGACCAGGATATATTTCAGAGTGGAGATGTGGACCAGGTGATATTTCAGAGTGGAGATGTGGACCAGGAGATATTTCAGAGTGGAGATCGGGACCAGGAGATATTTCAGAGTGGAGATGTGGACCAGGAGATATTTCAGAGTGGAGATGTGGACCAGGAGATATTTCAGAGTGGAGATGGGGACCAGGAGATATTTCAGAGTGGAGATGTGGACCAGGAGATATTTCAGAGTGGAGATGTGGACCAGGTGATATTTCAGAGCGGAGATGTGGACCAGGAGATATTTCAGAGTGGAGATGTGGACCAGGATATATTTCAGAGTGGAGATGTGGACCAGGATATATTTCAGAGTGGAGATGTGGACCAGGTGATATTTTAGACCGGAGATGTGGACCAGGAGATATTTCAGAGTGGAGATGTGGACCAGGAGATATTTCAGAGTGGAGATGGGGACCAGGATATATTTCAGAGTGGAGATGTGGACCAGGTGATATTTCAGAGTGGAGATCGGGACCAGGAGATATTTCAGAGTGGAGATGTGGACCAGGAGATATTTCAGAGTGGAGATCGGGACCAGGAGATATTTCAGAGTGGAGATGTGGACCAGGATATATTTCAGAGTGGAGATGTGGACCAGGATATATTTCAGAGTGGAGATGTGGACCAGGTGATATTTTAGACCGGAGATGTGGACCAGGAGATATTTCAGAGTGGAGATGTGGACCAGGAGATATTTCAGAGTGGAGATGTGGACCAGGAGATATTTCAGAGTGGAGATGTGGACCAGGAGATATTTCAGAGTGGAGATGTGGACCAGGTGATATTTCAGAGCGGAGATGTGGACCAGGAGATATTTCAGAGTGGAGATGTGGACCAGGAGATATTTCAGAGTGGAGATGTGGACCAGGAGATATTTCAGAGTGGAGATGTGGACCAGGAGATATTTCAGAGTGGAGATGTGGACCAGGAGATATTTCAGAGTGGAGATGTGGACCAGGAGATATTTCAGAGTGGAGATGTGGACCAGGAGATATTTCAGAGTGGAGATGTGGACCAGGAGATATTTCAGAGTGGAGATGGGGACCAGGAGATATTTCAGAGTGGAGATGTGGACCAGGAGATATTTCAGAGTGGAGATGTGGACCAGGAGATATTTCTCTTTCCAAGAAGCCTGCAGAGACAACAGAAGAATCAGTGACCTTCAAACAAGCTCTCCATCCATATAGAAGAGAGGAGACATGTACAATCCATCAAGAATACACATGAACTTTCCTCTCCAAATGCTTCCCGGTTGAATAACAGTCAGTGGTTCAACTATGAATATTGCATATGTAGTAGACTCACAGGGCAGGGTGGCATTCCAATGGACTGGTTCAAGAGCACCTGCATTTTTATATATATATAAAATATACAAATATTAACATCACTGTAGCGTATTCATGCTTAAGAGTTAATTAAGAATATTCATGTCAATATGCAGTTCTTGATAATACAGATTTATTTAGTAGTTATATTGTTTCAGGGGTATTATTTTACAATAATGAATAAAATAACTCTAAATATGTACATTCAAATAACATGAGTTGTGTATAAAAAATACATTGAACATTTTATGAAATCAATAAATTGCATTTATGAATGTGTGTTCCACACCAGATGCCTGATAGAACCCTTCCCTCCATCCCTTTCTCAGGAACAGGAGAGTCGTGTTAATTTCCAGCTCGTCTTTGATTGGATGAAGTCGCCTGCGCCTGTTGTGACACGGCCAGCACAGGTCAGCAGCTGGAGCAGCCAAGCATGAAACTAACAAATAGAAAACAGCACCTTGTGCCACTCGAATACCAGAGACCAGCAACTGGCTGGGAGCACTGATGAAGACCTGCAGAGAGGAAGACAAGGAGTGAAGGGAGAAAGGCTGGAGAGAGAGACAGGTGAAAGAGAGGGGCTGGAGAGAGAGACAGGTGAAAGAGAGGGGCTGGAGAGAGAGAGACAGGTGAAAGAGAGAGGCTGGAGAGAGAGACAGGTGAAAGAGAGAGGCTGGATAGAGAGACAGGTGAAAGAGAGAGGCTGGAGAGAGAGACAGGTGAAAGAGAGGGGCTGGAGAGAGAGAGACAGGTGAAAGAGAGAGGCTGGAGAGAGAGACAGGTGAAAGAGAGAGGCTGGAAAGAGAGACAGGTGAAAGAGAGAGGCTGGAGAGAGACAGGTGAAAGAGAGGGGCTGGAGAGAGAGAGACAGGTGAAAGAGAGGTGCTGGAGAGAGAGACAGGTGAAAGAGAGGGGCTGGAGAGAGAGACAGGTGAAAGAGAGGGGCTGGAGAGAGAGAGACAGGTGAAAGAGAGGTGCTGGAGAGAGAGACAGGTGAAAAGGAGGTGCTGGAGAGAGAGAGACAGGTGAAAAGGAGGTGCTGGAGAGAGAGAGACAGGTGAAAAGGAGGTGCTGGAGAGAGAGAGACAGGTAAAAAGGAGGTGCTGGAGAGAGAGAGACAGGTAAAAAGGAGGTGCTGGAGAGAGAGAGACAGGTAAAAAGGAGGTGCTGGAGAGAGAGAGACAGGTAAAAAGGAGGGGTAAACACACGACAGGAGGGAAGGAGGAGCTGAAATAAAAAGAGAAGGATGGAGGTGTACAGGTGTGTGTGAGGTGTGTTAGGTAGTGAAAGGTGTTAGGTAGTGAAAGGTGTTAGGTAGTGAAAGGTGTTAGGTAGTGAAAGGTGTTAGGTAGTGAAAGGTGTTAGGTAGTGAAAGGTGTTAGGTAGTGAAAGGTGTTAGGTAGTGAAAGGTGTTAGGTAGTGAAAGGTGTTAGGTAGTGAAAGGTGTTAGGTAGTGAAAGGTGTTAGGTAGTGAAAGGTAAAATACAGATGAATGGAAGAGAAAAGAAAAGGAGGAATTGAAAAGAGAGTTGAAATAGAAAGAGAAGGTGGAGAGGGGGGGGGTGAGGGGGGGGGGGGGGGACAGGCCGATCATCCTGTGATAAGATGGGGAAAATCCATCTGATTATCCCAGAGCCGTGCCGCTTCAGACAGACAGCTGGGAGTTATCTGAAGACCCAGGAGGAGGAAGACAAGACAAGCGTCTCACCCAGCTCCTCCACGCTGAGGGGATACATTCACTTAGTTCCTGTATGCTTCACTGAGGAAATTCTAATTAAGGGTGGGGGGAATTTTGACACACGTGAAGCAGAGATCAATATTTAGCGCAATAATCAGCTATTCCTGATGACTTGACAGTGTCACTGTGTGCTGTGTTCACTGTGGTACCATTAGATGGACTGGAAGACGGGAGGAGAGGGGGAGGAGAATGAGAGGGAGAGGGGGAGGGAGAGGAGAGATGAGAGGGAGGAGAGGAGGGGTAGGAGAGGGGGAGGGAGAGGGAGAGGAGAGATGAGAGGGGGGAGAGGAGGGGGAGGAGAGGGGGAGGGAGAGGGGGAGGGAGAGGAGAGATGAGGGAGGAGAGGAGGGGGAGGAGAGGGGGAGGGAGAGGAGAGATGAGAGGGAGGAGAGGAGGGGGAGGAGAGGGGGAGGGAGAGGGGGAGGGAGAGGAGAGATGAGGGAGGAGAGGAGGGGGAGGAGAGGGGGAGGGAGAGGAGAGATGAGAGGGAGGAGAGGAGGGGGAGGAGAGGGGGAGGGAGAGGGGGAGGGAGAGGAGAGATGAGGGAGGAGAGGAGGGGGAGGAGAGGGGGAGGGAGAGGGGGAGGGAGAGGGGGAGGGAGAAGAGAGATGAGGGAGGAGAGGAGGGGGAGGAGAGGGGGAGGGAGAGGGGGAGGGAGAGGAGAGATGAGGGAGGAGAGGAGGGGGAGGAGAGGGGGAGGGAGAGGAGAGATGAGAGGGGGGAGAGGAGGGGGAGGAGAGGGGGAGGGAGAGGAGAGAGGGAGATAGAGGTAGGTAAGGAGGTAGGAGAGGAGGTAGGAGAGGAGGTAGGAGAGGAGACACAAGGCTTCGCTCTAACTGCCCTTCTAACTCATGAATCATGGGACAAGAAGCCTCTGTTCAGCTGGTTCTTCTTGTGTTTTATCTTCATCCATGCTGTTAGAGAGAGGGCCTCTGTCACAGCACAGACAGAAGCACACAAGAGGTAGAGCACTGTAGAGCAGATACACACACACCTAAAACACACACACACACACCTAAAACACACACACACACCTAAAACACACACACAAGTCAGAACAACATGAGAGTGTGAACATGTCTTCCCAGGTGACTCCGGAGCTGACCAGTGGAGGCTGGGGGGTGTGAGGCTGGGGGCTGGGGGGTGTGAGGCTGGGGGCTGGGGGGTGTGAGGCTGGGGGCTGGGGGGTGTGAGGCTGGGGGCTGGGGGGTGTGAGGCTGGGGGCTGGGGGGTGTGAGGCTGGGGGCTGGGGGGTGTGAGGCTGGGGGCTGGGGGTGTGAGGCTGGGGGCTGGGGGGTGTGAGGCTGGGGGCTGGGGGGTGTGAGGCTGGGGGCTGGGGGTGTGAGGCTGGGGGGCTGGGGGATGTGAGGCTGGGGGCTGGGGGGTGTGAGGCTGGGGGCTGGGGGGTGTGAGGCTGGGGCTGGGGGGTGTGAGGCTGGGGGCTGGGGGGTGTGAGGCTGGGGGCTGGGGGGTGTGAGGCTGGGAGGTGTGTGTAGCAGTGGAGGGATGGAGAAGCGGGGGGAGGGGTGGAGGAGAGGAGGGAGGGGGCAGATGGGGGTCTGGGGGGCAGATGGGGGTCTGGGGGGCAGATGGGGGTCTGGGGGGCAGATGGGGGTCTGGGGGGTGGATGGGGGTCTGGGGGGCAGCCCAGGGTCTCCCTGTCTCTCTGTCAGCCTCGTCCCTGTGTCTCAGTGTTGGTGACACAGCGTGGGTACTTACCACCCCAAGTTGCTCCAATTAAGAGCCGTCCCACTGTGCTGTCCACTGCACCGAGCGTTCAGGGTGGTGACAAGGAGAGTCCAGGATCTGTCTCTCCAGTGACATAACGAAGGAGCGAAGGACTTTAAAAAGGAGGGGGGGGGGGA
Source organism: Protosalanx chinensis (assembly GCA_030340685.1). Lineage (NCBI taxonomy): Eukaryota > Metazoa > Chordata > Actinopteri > Osmeriformes > Salangidae > Protosalanx > Protosalanx chinensis. Next base: position 18,049,828 of record CM059319.1, read on the forward strand.
GAGGGGGGCAGGGGGGGGGAGAAGGGGGCAGGGGGGGGAGGGGGGGAGACACACAGCCCCACACTGGGCCTGATAGGTAGATAACAAACCCTCTGGTTACATGAGTGGCAGAGAGAGAAGGCCTTGAGGATTCTCTAATTACTGGCCGCAATCTATCTCAGTCACCGGCCTTCTAATTTGATTTATCAGAATGCATGAAGCCCCTTGGTATAATGCCCTTATTAGACGGCTGGAACTGACGGGGGGGGGCAGAGGTCCACCCGGGGGGAGGGAACCTGAGATTTAAGCATCAATTACAGTCAAAGGGAGAATTAATAGTTATTAATCCACACAAACATGAGTTTACACCTCCTCCTCCTCCTGCTCTCTGCCATGCGCACACACACACACACAGGCACACACACCCACAGGCACACACGCACACAGATACACACACACAGGCACACACACACACCCACAGGCACACACGCACACAGATACACACACACAGGCACACAAACACACACACACACACAGAAACACACTCACACACATGCACATACACACACACAGGCACACACAAACACACACACACAGGCACACAAACAGCCCTCAGTCACACCCACAGACACACACATCCCTCGATCACACAAGCGTGTATACTGACTCGCACTCACAAACATGGTTGAACACACACACACGCACAATGACTCACATATGAACGCTTTCAAATGTGAAACGCTTGATTACACACACACACACACACACACACACACAAAAAACAACTAACCCTAACCCTAACAGACCCATGTTCTGACTCTTAGAACCCAGACCCATGTTCTGACTGAGGGACAGAGACAGCATACTGAAGGAATCCTGCCTACCCCTACCCTACCCCTAACCCTACCCCAACCCTACCCCCAACCCTAACCCTACCCCAACCCTACCCCTAACCCTGGGAAGGACGAGGCTGCTATGAAACAAGACAAAAGCCATAAATATCTGTTCCTCTGTGTGGGATTGTTGTTTAGTAAGAGCATAGATCAAAGGTCTTTAACTCTTTAACTGAATTCTTTGCTGCCAAATTCAATTGCAGTCAGTCTGCTAAGATCCTCAATGTAATATGTGCATTTTGATTCAATTTTACCCTCAAATACATACATATACATATTGTTTATTTGGTTATAGGGTGGGGGCAAATCAATACTAGGATCTGTACCTCGTCTTCCTAAATGCATCATGAGATGGCAAAATAGCTCTCTAATTCAATTCAGTAAAGCCACATAGATTCTTAATTCTGTGCTATTAAACATTTGCAACATTTACAATGTCTTTTTTTTACAACTGCTAACTGTTGTGTGCCTTCTTGCAATGATGAAGTACATTTTAGCCTATGAAGAAATTGAATTTAGAAAGGCCAGACTCTTAACAAATTGCAATAAATCTGAGAGGCAACTTCACATTGTTACCTGGATGAAGGGATTCACAATAATGTTTTTCCATGATGCTTCAGAAGATTGAAACAAAAACAATGTGTGCAATCGGAGTAAAGAAAATCGAATGTATGTTTGTCATCCTTTTTGGGTTATTTGAGATTACTTACATTTAGCAGACGCTCTTATCCAGAACGACTCACAGCAAGTACAGGAACATTCTCCCTGAGGCAAGTAGGGTGAAGTGCCTTGCCCAAGGACACAACATCATGTTGGCACAGCTGGGGTTTGAACCAGGAACCTTGTAAATGTAAAGAGAGACAGCAGAGACAGCCCTCTTCAGAAGGACAGCCCCTCCTCCCATGATCCCACCCTCCATCACCACCACACCCCCTCCTCTGAGAGGTCCAGCACTTTAAAGGACAGTCTGGGAGGAGGACTGAAGCACTGAGGTCAGGACCAAAAGCTCCACTGTGATGAGTCTATTGCCTGGCTCAGCGTAGAGGAGGTGAGGGGGGTGGAGGGGAGGGGGGGAGGGAGGGGGGAGGGGAGGGAGGGAGGGGGGAGGGGAGGAGGGGAGGGGAGGGGGGGAGGGGAGGGGGGGAGGGGAGGGGGGGAGGGGGGAGGGGAGGGAGGGGAGGCCCCACACACTGAACATCCATCAGCGTTATCTGAAGGGAGCAACAAGCTCATACAGCATCACAGCACTGACAGAGAAGATGAATCTGACCAAGATGATGCAGACCTTCACTCTCACTCAAGACCTGAGGAGGAGGCTGAGGAATGAGGGATGAGAGATGAGGGATGAGGGAGGGAGAGAGAGAGAGAGAGAGAGAGAGAGAGAGAGAGCAGGACGGAGCTGAGGAAAGGACTGAAAAGGACTGAGAGGGAGAGAGAAGGTAATGAGAATGAGAAATGAGAGAGAGAGACAAGGAGAGGGGGAGAGAAGGTAACGAGAGAGGGAGGGAGAAAAGAAAGAGAGAGAAATGAGAGCAAGAGAAACACGGAGAGTGGGAGAGAGAGCTAGAGAGGGATGTGAGGAGAGGAGCTAGCGATCCTGCTGGATGAGGGTGTTGGTATTGGGCCTCTGAAAGCTGTAAGAAGACAGCTGACAGCACTGACAAACAATCAGTCACTTCAAGCACACGTCTGTCTGTCATGCTGCATCTACACCTAACTGGAGATCCTCAAGTCACTGACAACAGTAAGAAGATGGCCTTTAAAGAGGAGAGGGGGGGGGACCAGGTCTTTAAAGAGGAGAGGGGGGGGACCAGGTCTTTAAAGAGGAGAGGGGGGGGCCAGGTCTTTAAAGAGGAGAGGGGGGGGGACCAGAGAAGAAAAGCAGCTCCCAGTAGAAGCACAGACTTATAATTTGCAGTAATGGTCGACCAATAGCTCCAGGAGAGGAAATTACAGCAAGAAGTGGATCTGAAAAATCCTTTTAACTGGCAGAAACAGATCCATTGTAGACAGAAGTCTTGTTTACTTGGTAAAATGGCATCAATTAGGAGCGGATGGCAAAATTAGCATATTCTCTTAATGGAGTGGCCTTTGTTCTGTGGCGTGCAGCGGTGATAGTATGAAAGGGACATGCTCAGAGAGACAGAGGAAAGGTCAGGTGTCTCCTGCAGTCAGGTGATCATATTTTTCACCAAACAGTCGTGCATTCTACATGGAGACAGCCTTCTTCTCTTTTAGTTCAATGTTTTGAAGTCATCTTGATAAAAAGGCACTTATTCTGACAGGGCTGCGGGACACTAGAAACAATGAAACAAAGACATTAAGATTTATAAAAGAAAAG
>CM059319.1:18053540-18288540 GCA_030340685.1 Protosalanx chinensis
GACAGCCTTCCTTCTCTTTTAGTTCAATGTTTTGAAGTCATCTTGATAAAAAGGCACTTATTCTGACAGGGCTGCGGGACACTAGAAACAATGAAACAAAGACATTAAGATTTATAAAAGAAAAGAAATATATAAGAACGGTTTCTATAAAATACAATTAAAAGAAATACTTTAATTTGTCAATACAAATACTTTCATTTATCATAGTGAATACTTTAATATAAATTATGAAATTTGTCCAAGAAATAGTGAATTTGTCAATACAAATATTTAAATTGACAAATGCGTAATTCTTTTTGCACACAAAATGAAATTAAATGAAATATTGCCACAAATTGAAAAAAATAAACGGCAATTTAGGGAAGTGATCAATACCCTGTGTGTAGGACTGAGTTTATCAATATGAATGATTTGCAGATTAATTTTCATTACTTCGAGACTCTGTCAGCGTGGAAGATAATGAATTCCATCAAATGATGTTTCATCATGTAAGCTGCAGTTAGTGTCCTAAGAGAAGAGGTCGTTTCTCTCACAGGAAGGATCAGGTGAGAGGCTGCTAATTCTCCTCCTCCCTCCTCCTCCCCTTCCTCCTCCTCCTCTTCCTCCTCCTCCTCTTCCTCCTCCTCCTCCTCCTCCTCCTCCTCCCCTTCCTCCTCCTCCTCCTCCTCCTCCTCCTCCTCCTCCTCCTCCTCCTCCTCCTCCTCCTCCTCCTCTCCCTCCCCTTCCTCCTCCTCCTCTTCCTCCTCCTCCCCTTCCTCCTCCTCCTCTTCCTCCTTCTTCTCCTCCGCCTCCTCCTCCTCCTCCTCCTCCTCCTCCTCCTCCTCCTCCTCCTCCTCCCCCTCCCCCCTCCTCCTCCTCCTCCTCCTCCTCCTCCTCCTCCTCCTCCTCCTCCTCCTCCTCCTCCTCCTCCTCCTCCTCCTCTCCTCCCCTTCCTCCTCCTCCCCTTCCTCCTCCTCCTCTTCCTCCTTCTTCTCCTCCTCCTCCTCTCCTCCCCTCCTCTCCTCTTCCTCTCCTCCTCCTCTCCTCCTCCTCTCCTCCTCCTCCTCCTCTCATCCCCTCCTCTCCTCTCTCCTCTCCTCCTCTCCTCCTCCTCTCCTCCTCCTCCTCTCATCCCCTCCTCTCCTCCTCCTTCTCTCTCCTCCTCCTCCCCATCACCCCTCCCCCTGCTCCTCCTCCTCTTCTCCTCCTCCCCTCACCCCTGCTCCCCCTCCTCTCCTCCTCCCCATCACCCCTCCCCCCTGCTCCTCCTCCTCCTCTCCTCCCTCCCCTCCCCCCTGCCTCCTCCTCCTCTTCTCCTCCTCCCCTCACCCCTGCTCCCCCTCCTCTCCTCCTCCCATCACCCCCTCCCCCCTGCTCCTCCTCCTCCTCTCCTCCTCCCCCTCCCCCTGCTCCTCCTCCTCTCCTCCTCTCCCTCACCCCTCCCCCTGCTCCTCCTCCTCTTCTCCTCCTCCCCTCACCCCTGCTCCTCCTCCTCCTCTCCTCCTCCCCATCACCCCCTCCCCCCCTGCTCCCACCAGTCCAAATTGACTGGTCTTGCACAGTTGCAGCTGAACAAGAAAGGAATTGCCAGTGTCAAGACGCAGTTTACAAATATGACATCTCCTCTGGCATGGCTGGAAATATGAAATATTGATTTACGTGCAGTAAAAGGTCTTATAAAAATGATCACATACACATGAGGGATTAATGTGCAGAAGATCAATAGAAATTTCATTCTTGACGCTAGACTGTCACCTATGGTGAAATGCTAAAATAAAGAAATCAATATTATCTATGAAATGTCAAATTTATTATAATTATGTGGATGAAAGCTGGCCAAGTGGCTCCCAGGGGGAGGAGAGGGATAGGAGGGATAGGTTACTCCTCCCCATCCTCCCTTCAGGACATTCCTCTCACGCTGCCAATTTGAGAGCAATATTGGTGTAAAGGCTTTTCAGGCGCTCTGTATGACCATGTTGTAACAAATTCCTTCTGGAATATTTAACTGTGGAGGGAATGACAATGGGTCGAGCTGCAGTTCACCGCCTGCAGGTTGTGTGGCTAACAGCTGTTAGCTTTGGCACATGACACTCTGCCCCTGGATGGAGAGCTGTCTGCTCCACATCTGACAGCTCAGCAGCCACGCCCACACACATCCCAGCATGCACTGGGCTTCAAAGACAGCCACAGAGAAGGGGTTGGGTTAGCTGAGCTGCCACTCTGGTTACTGGGATGTTGGGCTTGTCTTTATTGGATGGTTTTCAGAAGGAAGAGGGAATCTGGATGAAACAGTTTAAAGATGCAAAGGAACAAACCCCAGCACAATCAGAAGGAGATGCAGCGTGTCCCACTGCAGTGAAATACTAGAATATGATTGGAAGGTTTAGAGCCAGAATATATTTCCCTCTCTTGTGGCTTCATGTTGTTCCTGGGTCTTTTTTCCTCACCCACACATCACCCAGCAGAAGACTGGGACTTCCTCTTACGTTTAAACGCTTCTCTGTTCATGCCATTGTTTTCCTCATCTAATTAATATCCTTTGCATGTGTGAGGATCAATTTATGTAATCAATGTTGGATAGTGTGTCGGTCTGTCTAAAGGTCACTGATATGGCGTGGCAAATCATCCCAGCTAGACCACAGAAAGAGACAAGACTGTTTGGAAGCTGCCAACTTTGCAATGTTAGATTTTATACGGCAAACAAAACCAATTAAACAGTTATGGTGTCTGACGAAACGTTTCACTTTTAAAATAATCTTTTTTAGTCTCCTTGTTGTCAGTTTTTTCTTTAGTTGTGTATTTGAGTTGAGCCAGTCCGGAACAGACTGCGTCTACAGAGGCAGCAGGTGCTGTGAATCTTTAACAGCATCCTGATCCAGTAACCTGTACTGAGGTCCAGCTGCAGTTACTCTATAAACACAACAGCATCACTATGAAATGCTCCCCTGCTCTGGAGGTCCAGGAAGTTCTCAGGAAATGACACAAAAACAACATGTTATCAAGCTGAACACAGTGTTGATGTCATCAAGCTGAACACAGTGTTGATGTCATCAAGCTGAACACAGTGTTGATGTCATCAAGCTGAACACAGTGTTGATGTCATCAAGCTGAACACAGTGTTGATGTCATCAAGCTGAACACAGTGTTGATGTCATCAAGCTGAACACAGTATTGATGTCATCAAGCTGAACACAGTGTTGATGTTATCAAGCTGAACACAGTGTTGATGTCATCAAGCTGAACACAGTGATGATGTCATCAAGCTGAACACAGTGATGATGTCATCAAGCTGAACACAGTGATGATGTCATCAAGCTGAACACAGTGTTGATGTCATCAAGCTGAACACAGTGTTGATGTTATCAAGCTGAACACAGTGATGATGTCATCAAGCTGAACACAGTGTTGATGTCATCAAGCTGAACACAGTGTTGATGTCATCAAGCTGAACACAGTGTTGATGTCATCAAGCTGAACACAGTGATGATGTCATCAAGCTGAACACAGTGTTGATGTCATCAAGCTGAACACAGTGTTGATGTCATCAAGCTGAACACAGTGATGATGTCATCAAGCTGAACACAGTGATGATGTCATCAAGCTGAACACAGTGATGATGTCATCAAGCTGAACACAGTGATGATGTCATCAAGCTGAACACAGTGTTGATGTCATCAAGCTGAACACAGTGTTGATGTCATCAAGCTGAACACAGTGTTGATGTCATCAAGCTGAACACAGTGTTGATGTTATCAAGCTGAACACAGTGATGATGTCATCAAGCTGAACACAGTGTTGATGTCATCAAGCTGAACACAGTGTTGATGTCATCAAGCTGAACAGAGTGTTGATGTCATCAAGCTGAACACAGTGTTGATGTCATCAAGCTGAACACAGTGTTGATGTCATCAAGCTGAACACAGTGTTGATGTCATCAAGCTGAACACAGTGTTGATGTCATCAAGCTGAACACAGTATTGATGTCATCAATCTGAACACAGTGTTGATGTCATCAAGCTGAACACAGTGTTGATGTCATCAAGCTGAACACAGTGATGATGTCATCAAGCTGAACACAGTGATGATGTCATCAAGCTGAACACAGTATTGATGTCATCAAGCTGAACACAGTGTTGATGTCATCAAGCTGAACACAGTGATGATGTCATAAAGTTGAACACAGTGTTTTTCCATCCCTCCTGCTCTGAGGCCCCCCCCTGCTCTGAGCCCCCCCCCCCGCTCTGAGGCCCCCCCTGCTCTGAGCCCCCCCCTGCTCTGAGCCCCCTCCTGCTCTGAGGCCCCCCCTGCTCTGAGCCCCCCCCTGCTCTGAGCCCCCTCCTGCTCTGAGGCCCCCCCTGCTCTGAGCCCCCCCCTGCTCTGAGCCCCCTCCTGCTCTGAGGCCCCCCCTGCTCTGAGCCCCCCCCGCTGCTCTGAGGCCCCCCCTGCTCTGAGCCCCCCCCTGCTCTGAGGCCCCTCCTGCTCTGAGGCCCCCCCCTGCTCTGAGCCCCCCCCCCCCCGCTCTGAGGCCCCCCCTGCTCTGAGCCCCCCCCTGCTCTGAGCCCCCTCCTGCTCTGAGGCCCCCCCTGCTCTGAGGCCCCCCCTGCTCTGAGCCCCCCCCTGCTCTGAGCCCCCCCCTGCTCTGAGCCCCCCCCTGCTCTGAGGCCCTCCTGCTCTGAGGCCCCCCCTGCTCTGAGGCCTCCCCCTGCTCTGAGCCCCCCCCTGCTCTGAGGCCCCCCCCTGCTCTGAGGCCTCCCCCTGCTCTGAGGCCCCCCCTGCTCTGAGGCCTCCCCCTGCTCTGAGGCCCCCCCTGCTCTGAGGCCCCCCCTCAGCCTCCCTTGTGGCTCCTCTCCACACACACCTCCCTCACATGTGGCAGCACAACACGAAAAACAGGAAAATAAGAGGAACCTCCAATCCTGTCAATCGAGGCAATTTCCCGCCGCAGATATTAACAGAGGAAGGAAAACTGATGGGGGAAAAGAACAAATTGTGTCATTCATTTTTTCTCTCTCGTCTAAATCGAATTCATAAGATCACAATTGGAGAGATAGAAGCCAGTTTCTCTCCCCTCCTTTCACAGGCTTATGTGCACTCTGGCAGATGAAAGCTGAGGAGAGCTGGTGTTGATGGAGCCTTTGAGGAGGCAGAGGGAGGTAGGGTGGCTCTTGAAGTGGGAGCAGCAGCAGTAATAACTGGGGGGAGGCTGAGCCAGTTCCCTCATGTCCCACTGAGGAAGGTGCTCTAACTTATCAGAGTCCTCACGCAGGGAATGATTACCCCTCCTCCAGGCCAGCAGCTCCCAGGCTCACAGGCAGCCCTGGATGAAAGGCACAGCTGAAGCCCCTATCCTGCCTGCAATCACCCATTAGCACTCAGAGGAGCCTGTCTCTCTCCTCAGACGGAGGAGCCTGTCTCTCTCCTCAGACGGAGGAGCCTGTCTCTCTCCTCAGACCGAGGAGCCTGTCTCTCTCCTCAGACCGAGGAGCCTGTCTCTCTCCTCAGACCGAGGAGCCTGTCTCTCTCCTCAGACCGAGGAGCCTGTCTCTCTCCTCAGACCGAGGAGCCTGTCTCTCTCCTCAGACCTCCCCCTCCCCCCCTCCCCCAGGACCTACAGGACTGCAGCATCTGTCTGAATGATTATTTATTCATCTCAGTTTGTTTAAGGACAGCCCTTCTCACTGCCTGCATCATGCAAATTGTTGAGTCTGTTTGCACTATTGATGCTATGGCGATCCTTCCCGCCTGAATACGCACAGGGAAACATGCCGATGGACAAAAACAAACAAGCATTCAGCAAACATCCCTCACAAATACAGAGGGAAGCCTGATGCTCATTTAGTGGATATGTAGGTGAGCTGAGTTACTGTCAAACGCTTCATCAACCTACTGGGTTCTCATCAACGTGTTCTTTCACTGTACAATGAAGATCTCTGCTATTTATCCTTAGGGATGAATAAAGTATCTATCAATCTATCTATCTATCAATCTATCAATCTATCAATTTATCAATCTATCTATCAATCTATCTATCAATCTATCTATCTATCTACTGTGTGTCTCTCCTCCTCTCTTCAGCTCAGGAGTCCAATCTGCCGGGCTAGTTGGAGGATTTAAATTGACTGTAATGTTACTCTCTGTAATGTTACTCACTGTAATGTTACTCTCTGTAATGTTACTCTCTGTAATGTTACTCTCTGTAATGTTACTCTCTGTAATGTTACTCACTGTAATGTTACTCTCTGTAATGTTACTCTCTGTAATGTTACTCTCTGTAATGTTACTCTCTGTAATGTTACTCACTGTAATGTTACTCTCTGTAATGTTACTCTCTGTAATGTTACTCTCTGTAATGTTACTCTCTGTAATGTTACTCTCTGTAATGTTACTCACTGTAATGTTACTCTCTGTAATGTTACTCTCTGTAATGTTACTCTCTGTAATGTTACTCTCTGTAATGTTACTCACTGTAATGTTACTCTCTGTAATGTTACTCTCTGTAATGTTACTCTCTGTAATGTTACTCTCTGTAATGTTACTCTCTGTAATGTTACACTGTAATGTTACTCTCTGTAATGTTACTCACTGTAATGTAACTCTCTGTAATGTAACTCTCTGTAATGTTACTCTCTGTAATGTTACTCTCTGTAATGTTACTCTCTGTAATGTTACTCACTGTAATGTTACTCTCTGTAATGTTACTCTCTGTAATGTTACTCTCTGTAATGTTACACTGTAATGTTACTCTCTGTAATGTTACTCACTGTAATGTAACTCTGTAATGTTACTCTCTGTAATGTTACTCTCTGTAATGTTACTCTCTGTAATGTTACTCTCTGTAATGTTACTCACTGTAATAATACTCTCTGTAATGTTACTCTCTGTAATGTTACACTGTAATGTTACTCTCTGTAATGTTACTCACTGTAATGTAACTCACTGTAATGTAACTCTCTGTAATGTTACACTGTAATGTTACTCTCTGTAATGTTACTCTCTGTAATGTTACACTGTAATGTTACTCTCTGTAATGTTACTCTCTGTAATGTTACTCACTGTAATGTTACTCTCTGTAATGTTACACTGTAATGTTACTCTCTGTAATGTTACTCTCTGTAATGTTACTCTCTGTAATGTTACTCTCTGTAATGTTACTCTCTGTAATGTTACACTGTAATGTTACTCTCTGTAATGTTATACTGTCTCAGAGTGCTGGTGTACACAGGCCAGAGAAGGGATCTGGGTGTGGGTTTGTCTGTGTGTGCATGTGTGTGGGTGTGTGCATATTTGTTCGCTAGTGGGCACCGCTGTGTAAAGCCAGACAGAGAGAGAGACAGACACACAGACAGACAGACAGACAGAGATAGAGACAGAGACAGAGACAGAGACAGACAGACAGACAGAGATAGAGACAGAGACAGACAGACAGACAGACAGAGACATACAGACAGACAGACAGACAGAGACAGACAGACAGACAGACAGACAGAGACAGACAGACAGACAGAGACAGACAGACAGACTGACTGGTAGATTGACAGGCTGGCATACAAGATAAACCAGGCAGAGAGACAAACAGGATAAAAAGCCAAGGATAAATAATGAGTGGTTAAATAATGAGTGGTTAAATAAGTAAATAATGAGTATTAATGGAGAGCTTAAGTATTTTACAAGCATCCATTACAACACAGGAAGCATCATGTTAGTAAAGCTTGGTTTTGTTCCAGATCATCCACAGGTAGTGAAGCGCTCCAGATCATCCAGCAGAGCAGCAGTTGAAGAGGCTGCATCCTGCTCTACTGTAACATGAGGGAGAGGCTCTGCTGGGACACCAGACCATGTGATGTTCAACTGATTCAGAGCATCTTGTCTTGTCCTCAGACGCTTTCAATGAATTATGTATCGGTGGTGATTTATGGTGCTCCATGTTCTACTCTGTTCCTCCTCCTCGTCTGGGAGGGAACATGGATTTTCCACAGGGAGCCAGGTGGGAATACCAAAATTGCTCAATTTAAGGAAGTAATTAAAACCGTCCGCAATCAATATTTATCTTCAGAGAGGAACCCTGGCTGGGCTTAAAGCTGGGCTTTCCTCTGGGCCTCCCCCCCTCCTCCCCCCCCTCCTCCCCCCCTCCTCCCCCCCTCCCCCTCCCCCCCTCCCCCCTCCCTTTATCTTCTCCTCTCCCCTCTCTCTCTATTTCCATGACCCTTTCTGTCTCCACCCCACTCTCCCCTCTCTCTCCCCCTCTCCCCTTCTCCCCCCTCTCTCTCTTCCATTCCCCTGACAGCTGTCCAGGAAGGTCCTGACAGACTTGACCCAGGATCCAGGATCTTTGAGCAGAGAGCCGTCCATCACTAAGAAGAGTCAGTCAGTCATCACATCACTAAGAAGAGTCAGTCAGTCATCACATCACTAAGAAGAGTCAGTCAGTCATCAGATCACTGAGAAGAGTCAGTCAGTCATCACATCACTAAGAAGAGTCAGTCAGTCATCACATCACTAAGAAGAGTCAGTCAGTCATCACATCACTGAGAAGAGTCAGTCAGTCATCACATCACTGAGAAGAGTCAGTCAGTCATCACATCACTAAGAAGAGTCAGTCAGTCATCACATCACTAAGAAGAGTCAGTCAGTCATCACATCACTAAGAGTCAGTCAGTCATCACATCACTAAGAAGAGTCAGTCAGTCATCACTGAGAAGAGTCAGTCAGTCATCACATCACTAAGAAGAGTCAGTCAGTCATCACTGAGAAGAGTCAGTCAGTCATCACATCACTGAGAAGGGTCAGTCAGTCATCACTGAGAAGAGTCAGTCAGTCATCACATCACTAAGAAGAGTCAGTCAGTCATCACTGAGAAGAGTCAGTCAGTCATCACTGAGAAGAGTCAGTCAGTCATCACATCACTGAGAAGAGTCAGTCATCACATCACTAAGAAGAACATTTGTTGATGAACATGTTCCCACTTTGACACCTGACATATTGTCCATGTCCTGCACTGTGCAGCCTGAAGAGATGCTGTGTGGCTTTAACTACTGATCTCTGATCAGCTAACACCACATGGATAAACATGACACAGTTTAACCACTGATCTCTGATCAGCTAACACCACATGGATAAACATGACACAGTTTAACCACTGATCTCTGATCAGCTAACACCACATGGATAAACATGACACAGTTTAACCACTGATCTCTGATCAGCTAACACCACATGGATAAACATGACACAGTTTAACCACTGATCTCTGATCAGCTAACACCACATGGATAAACATGACACAGTTTAACCACTGATCTCTGATCAGCTAACACCACATGGATAAACATGACACAGTTTAACCACTGATCTCTGATCAGCTAACACCACATGGATAAACATGACACAGTTTAACCACTGATCTCTGATCAGCTAACACCACATGGATAAACATGACACAGTTTAACCACTGATCTCTGATCAGCTAACACCACATGGATAAACATGACACAGTTTAACCACTGATCTCTGATCAGCTAACACCACATGGATAAACATGACACAGCTCTTACATGAATCATTCCATTAGAAAGCCTGTCTACTATCTTCTTTTAATGCTAATGATTCAATTAATTTAATATCAAATAGGAGAGCCAGTCATTCAGGGCACAGCTACGCTTTCAACTTGTGAAACTGCAGGAAAGACTGAAAGCACAACTGAGAGTCTAAAAGCTTTAAACCTGATAACTGGTGACAACGTTTACTTAGCCAGAAGAAGACGTTCTGGAAAGCAATGGTTTAACATATAAACTCTATATTATATATTGATAAGCAGTGCTTCAACTCAAAGGAAACCTTTCAGGGTCTCAGTGCCTCACCACTGTGGTCATGTTAAACAGATTGGCAGCCTGGTCACAGGGTTAGATGGTCTTTGGAGACTTCCTGCCTCGGGCACAAATCCTGTCACTGTCATTCTATATCATCAATTTTAATTATCCTCACAAGCGTTTCTTCAGCCGCAGGCAGAGGACGCAGAATCTGGGAGACATTCCTGTAATCTCTCGGGGACCTGAAGTGTAAGATGCCCAAGTCTCCTGTCTGTCACAACAAGCACACTCACGCTCACGTGCTCACACACACATCAATGCATACACACACATGCCATGCTAGACCCATACTCATGGTGTACACAATTACACACACACACATACACACACACACACACACACGTAGACACACACACACAGGTACACACACAAGCACAAACAAAAATCCTTCCTAGTCTTTCTTGCTGTACAGCATCATCTCAAAGCAAACAGCAGATTTTATTTTTACATTTGATGTGAAAAGTGGAAAGTTCCAGACATCTCTCTCTCCCATAACTCCCCAGGTGTGATGCTGCATCAGTCAGATAGCAGTGTGTGTCTCCTCTTAGTTTGCATGGTTCTGATTGGTTGTGATTGTTAGTCCCACACTAGTTCTGCCTGCTCACCAGGAGCCCACCAGGGGGTCAATACAGAGAAGGTCACACATCTCCCTGGCACTCCCCTGCTGTAATTGACCACTCTGGACATTTAGTGATCATTATGAAACCCCCTGCCTCCTGTCCTCAGTGTAGAGGCAGGGGTCCCACACTACACCCCCTGTCTGCTGTCCTCAGTGTAGAGGCAGGGGTCCCACACTACACCCCCTGTCTGCTGTCCTCAGTGTAGAGGCAGGGGTCCCACACTACACCCCTGTCTGCTGTCCTCAGTGTAGAGGCAGGGGTCCCACACTACACCCCTGTCTGCTGTCCTCAGTGTAGAGGCAGGGGTCCCACACTACACCCCCTGTCTGCTGTCCTCAGTGTAGAGGCAGGGGTCCCACACTACACCCCCTGTCTGCTGTCCTCAGTGTAGAGGCAGGGGTCCCACACTACACCCCCTGTCTGCTGTCCTCAGTGTAGAGGCAGGGGTCCCACACTACACCCCCTGCCTCCTGTCCTCAGTGTAGAGGCAGGGGTCCCACACTACACCCCTGCCTCCTGTCCTCAGTGTAGAGGCAGGGGTCCCACACTACACCCCCTGTCTGCTGTCCTCAGTGTAGAGGCAGGGGTCCCACACTACACCCCCTGTCTGGAGATATGAGCTGGAGAGATGAGCTGGAGATATGAGCTGGAGATATGAGCTGGAGATATGAGCTGGAGAGATGAGCTGGAGATATGAGCTGGAGATATGAGCTGGAGATATGAGCTGGAGATATGAGCTGGAGATATGAGCTGGAGAGATGAGCTGGAGAGATGAGCTGGAGAGATGAGCTGGAGATATGAGCTGGAGAGATGAGCTGGAGAGATGAGCTGGAGAGATGAGCTGGAGATATGAGCTGGAGATATGAGCTGGAGAGATGAGCTGGAGAGATGAGCTGGAGAGATGACCTGGAGAGATGAGCTGGAGATATGAGCTGGAGAGATGAGCTGGAGATATGAGCTGGAGAGATGAGCTGGAGAGATGACCTGGAGAGATGAGCTGGAGATATGAGCTGGAGAGATGAGCTTGAGAGATGAGCTGGAGAGATGAGCTGGAGATATGAGCTGGAGAGATGAGCTGGAGAGATGAGCTGGAGAGATGAGCTGGAGATATGAGCTGGAGAGATGAGCTGGAGAGATGAGCTGGAGAGATGAGCTGGAGAGATGAGCTGGAGATATGAGCTGGAGAGATGAGCTGGAGATATGAGCTGGAGAGATGAGCTGGAGAGATGACCTGGAGAGATGAGCTGGAGATATGAGCTGGAGAGATGAGCTTGAGAGATGAGCTGGAGAGATGAGCTGGAGATATGAGCTGGAGAGATGAGCTGGAGAGATGAGCTGGAGAGATGAGCTGGAGATATGAGCTGGAGAGATGAGCTGGAGAGATGAGCTGGAGAGATGAGCTGGAGATATGAGCTGGAGATATGAGCTGGAGAGATGAGCTGGAGAGATGAGCTGGAGAGATGAGCTGGAGATATGAGCTGGAGATATGAGCTCACTCTAATTAGAGTTTCCTTGAATGCTGATGTATATTTATATCTAAAATATATATATCTATTCAATTTAATTATTTAATTATTATTAAGGGTTACTTTAATAATACTTAAAGTATTGTAAGATAATTTAGAATGATAATTAACTTTAGGCCACAGGGTCCAATTTCAGAGACCAGTATTAATGTCAGACTGTGTCAGAATTAAAGGAACTTTTAATCAAGACTAAGAATATTGGGTTTCATTGAAAGGGATTGAAATATTTCAGGACAACCGTTTCTCATAATGTGACATGTTTAAACTCCCCTGCGTCTCCTGGAACTATCATACCAGACCCACACAAACAGCGCCTGG
The DNA here is from genome assembly GCA_030340685.1 of Protosalanx chinensis. Lineage (NCBI taxonomy): Eukaryota > Metazoa > Chordata > Actinopteri > Osmeriformes > Salangidae > Protosalanx > Protosalanx chinensis. The sequence goes on from CM059319.1 coordinate 18,065,850, forward strand.
GCTTTTCCTTGTATGTCCAGTGGTCGTTGGCAATGTTTCCATTTACAGAAGCTAGGCTCAATATATCTCACAGAGCTCCCTGTGATAGAAAATACCTGGCAAATTAGCATGCAATATGGCTGAATCAAATTGAAGTAAATGGCGTGCATTTTACTGTGATCATTAAGTTATTAGCGACACTAGAGGGGGCAGAAACGTATTTGAAAAAGATTTCCTTCCTAATTACAATCAATTTCCCTCCTCTGGGAGAAGCTTCCGGCTGCTAGAGGTTTTCTACTCCAGAGAAGCTTTCATAGATCTGCTTCTGAGCTCCCCCCCCCCCCCCCCCCCCCCCCCCCCCACAGCAGCAGCATGGTTAAGCCTGAGCATGTCGTGCTGTCCCAGCAGGAGTCACCTGGACACATCCTGAACAGCTTCTATCTTCTGCTTACGGCCCACCTGTACATGGAGTCATTTAGCAGACACTTTTATCCAGAGAGACTCACAGTAAGTACAGGGACATTCCCCCCTGAGGCAAGTAGGGTGAAGTGCCTTGACCAAGGACACAACGTCACATAGCCACAACTGGGAATCAAACTCACAACTTTCCAATCATGAGTGCAAACACCTTAACCACTGAGCAACCTGACTCCTATCTCCTTCACCTCCCCACCTCCCCACCTCCCCACCTCCCCACCTCCCCACCTCCTCACCTCCTCACCTCCCCACCTTCCCACCTCCCCACCTCCCCACCTCCCCACCTCCTCACCTCCCCACCTCCCCACCTCCCCACCTTCCCACCTCCCCACCTCCCCACCTCCTCACCTCCTCACCTCCCCACCTCCCCACCTCCCCACCTCCCCACCTCCTCACCTCCCCACCTCCCCACCTCCTCACCTCCTCACCTCCCCACCTCCCCACCTCCTCACCTCCCCACCTCCTCACCTCCCCACCTCCCCACCTCCCCACCTCCTCACCTCCTCACCTCCCCACCTCCCCACCTCCTCACCTCCCCACCTCCTCACCTCCCCACCTCCCCACCTCCTCACCTCCTCACCTCCCCACCTCCCCACCTCCCCACCTCCTCACCTCCTCACCTCCTCACCTCCCCACCTCCCCACCTCCCCACCTCCCCACCTCCTCACCTCCCCACCTCCCCACCTCCTCACCTCCCCACCTCCTCACCTCCCCACCTCCCCACCTCCCCACCTCCTCACCTCCTCACCTCCCCACCTCCTCACCTCCCCACCTCCCCACCTCCCCACCTCCTCACCTCCTCACCTCCCCACCTCCCCACCTCCTCATACTCATAAATTGTGCTCCAGAATGACTCATAAAAAGCGACAGTTAATTGAAGGGGGTTTCCTGTGATTGGCACCCAGTGAGGAGTGAGAGCGATAAGAAGCATATATAATGAGCGCAGGCCTGGGTGAAAGATGCAGTGTGCCCTGGGGTGGGACAGGAAACCATCCTCTCCCATAAAAAGAGAGGATAAAAGAAAGAAAGTTGAAGGGAATCAGGGGCTGGTTTCTCTCAGTCAGCTGAGTGTCAAGGATTTGCAGTCGTAAAGATAGTGAAAGCTCAAGAGCTGGTGCTTACTAGGAATTAATCAGTTTGGGTTTTGGACCTGCGCTGAAATGTCAGACATTGCCTCCCAATTCTTATAGGTGATTTCTTAAAGCTGAACAACGCACTAATCCTGCTCACATGCCTATAGAAGGTCAAAGTTGGTCAGTGAGCCAAGAAACACCATATCACAGCCACAACCCTCCTTCAGAGCTCCCACTGTAAATTGTGGAATTAGTGTATTGATTGCCCACTGTGGCTTCAAGCAATCACTTCTACAGCCATGACAAGATTATTTCATCCTACTTTCCTGTATTATTATGTATTGTGTTTGAGTTATTCTTCCAGTATGGAAAGTGACAGCTTGAATTTATTCAATAAAGGAGGACACTTACGAAAGGCAGCGAGGCAAGAAGAAAGAGGCAGCATGAGAGTCGCTCTGTCAGCCCCTCTGTCAGATGCTCTGTCAGGGCCTGCCTGCCTGCCACCCACAATAAAGAGGGATATCTGACCAAATATTGCACTGATCAATACTTTCATACAAACATAAGCACGTCATTTGTTAAGTCTTGGCTGATATCCTCTGGTTGCCTCGCTGAGTAAACAGACTTGAAATGAGAGATAATAGCTTTTGGTTGTTTTGACATTTGTCAATAGTCCAGTTGTTTGTTTGTATACTGAAATAAGATGAAGTCCTAAAAAAATATTTACTGACAAACATTTTTGGATGAGTGCAACAGTGAGTTTCTGTGTTGACCTACTGCAGGACGTTCTCATGTTCCAGAAAGGTTATTAGGGCTCACAGCTGTGATCAAACACAAGAAGAATCTCCACAGAACATCACTGTAACAGACACACTAACTTCAGCTACAAACCAGGACTACTGGAGCACACTTAAAGTGCTTATAGCAGCCACTTATGCAAGTACCTGCTTCAGAGAATCATAAAAACTGGCAAATCAGACATGATCTGTGTGTGGCTCAGACTCTCACTCTACCAAACCTGCTCCTCATGTTGAAAACAGTGTTCATGCAGGGATCCATACAGCTGCTTTATACATGCTCACTCAGACCTCTGGGATCTGCATACTGGGATAGATCAATGTGCTGGTGTGGGTTTACCTCTGACACCGCCACTCCAACACTAGTCCACCAGATGGTACCCAGGGCAGTCTTCTATTTCCAATGGAATCTTTCCAACTCTATTTCTTTCGCTAAAGACCTAAGACCTAAGCCTTTATAACACAGGTAATGTTGGGAATCAACAGTCTTTACACGTAGAGAAATCACAATAGCGGCATAAAAGCCACATCACTAACAGAAGAGACGGTATATCTGCAACTGTGTTCATCTGAAACTGACAGTCCCAGAATGACTCGGTCATTATGAGCGTAGGAAGGAGGCCAGCGGTTAGAAGAACATCCAAGACTGAAACATGCTCATTTCTCTGGAGAACAGACATGCGTCTCTGAGGAGGGCTGAAGTGACGAGCAGCACATGGTTAATCTGCCTCGTTCTGACGGCAACACAGACATGATCTTTCTGTCACATCAGGGATTAGAAGAAGAAGCAGAAGAAACTCGGGGGTAACAAGGGTCAGGAAGTGACATGTCCAGGAAGTCACACACGACAGGAAGTGACACATGACAGGACAAACAATTAAGTGTCACTGCGCTGACCTTAGGGCGACGTTCTTACACCACGACCCTCCCCTCCCCCACACCACGACCCTGTCTGCATGAGGTCTGCATGAGGTCTGCATGAGGTCTGCATGAGGTCTGCATGAGGTCTGCATGAGGTCTGCATGAGGTCTGCATGAGGTCTGCATGAGGTCTGTAGGGAGCAGAGTAGGGTTAGTCTAGGAGGCTGCAGGTCTACAGGGAGCAGAGTAGGGTTAGTCTAGGAGGCTGCAGGTCTATAGGGAGCAGAGTAGGGTTAGTCTAGGAGGCTGCAGGTCTATAGGGAGCAGAGTAGGGTTAGTCTAGGAGGCTGCAGGTCTATAGGGAGCAGAGCAGGGTTAGTCTTAGAGGCTGCAGGTCTATAGGGAGCAGAGTAGGGTCTTGACACGCCCACCTCTCTGATTGCCATGGGCCCAGTGTTCATTGTTTGGCCATTATGATTAAAAGATGCACAGTCCTGTGCAGACGGCTGCAGCCACCATCTGTCTTTGTCTGGGTTCAACCTGCAGTATTCAGCACCACGGCAGGACACATTCACCCAGCACACAGACCAATGAGGACCTCACACACACTCACACACACTCACATGCACTCACACGCACACACACTCACACAAACTCACACACATGCACACGCACATACATTTGCACGCACAAACTTGCACACTTACATAGAAATTCAGGGACACATACAAACAGACACTGCTGATGGAGCCACACAGTGAAACCTGAATGAAGATGTGCTTCTTTGTTCACCTGATCTCTTCCTGTCTCTGATAACACAGGGGCAGATTACACTTTTTAGAATGTGTCTGTTTGAATGACCTACACAGTGAAATTACAACAGGAAACTAATCCTTCAGCACTGAGGCCTCTATCAATCTTCCCACGGCTCTAATGTGGAAGCCACGCAATTGCATCTCAGAAATCAAGGAGGTGATTACTCATGCAGACAGCAAGAAACCAAGCAGGAAAAAAGAAAAGCATTCGCTGAGTATTAGTTTTAGAACCACCAGACTCAGAGTCACTATCAGAGTATCACAGACTCAGAGAGTCACTATCACAGTATCACAGACTCAGAGAGTCACTATCACAGTATCACAGACTCAGAGAGTCACTATCACAGTATCACTGAATCAGAGAGTCACTATCACAGTATCACTGAATCAGAGAGTCACAGACTCAGAGAGTCACTATCAGAGTATCACTGAATCAGAGAGTCACTATCACAGTATCACAGACTCAGAGAGTCACTATCACAGTATCACAGACTCAGAGAGTCACTATCACAGTATCACAGACTCATAGAATCTGGTCACTATCATCCCACTGTGATGGTTGTAGCTGATGGTTCTGTGACTTTTTTACAGTGAACTCAGGTAAATAACACATTATTACATGAAAACACACAGTTCAGAACCACACAGTGAACTCTAAGACATCGTGATGCAGACGAGAAAGTGTTCATCATTTCACCATGACTGTTAAGTTAGACTGCTAAAAATACTTACGAGAACATTTCAATTAAGCCACAGTATTTATCCATTAAGCTGTTCCCAATTAGCAGTTAACAGTCCGACGGGAACATTAGAAGGTAACCCAGTCTGAGAGCTTTCCTTCACACCTCCTGTACTGCCAGGATGGTGACCAACTCACTAACACTAAACCAAACCAGCTTTCTGTTTCAACCGCAGTGGAATATTCACCAACACTGTTAAAGAACTGATTCACACTTCAAACCAGTCTTGATCAACAGGTGGTGTGTTTATTCAGTTCATTTAATATGCCTATTATGTCCTTATAAAACATTATTCAATTATTCAAAAGCATTTTTTCAACTGTTTTTTTAACAGTAGTTTCACTCGGCCCTAATCCTCTTCACAAACGTATTAGTGACTTGATGATCAGGAGCAGTGTGAATGTGTAATTAGTCATTAATCTATAAATGTGTTTTTATCACCAGAGGCCTGGGCAGTATGGTCTCATTTCTCAGTGACAGCTGGTCCTGCTTTCTTCTTATAATCCACTTTTTATTATGAAGAAAACCTGTTTTTCCTGTGTACATGAGGGATCCCCAGGCAGGGTAGTGATGACGTATGGGAATGAGCTGGTCATGGTCTGAAGACACACAAGGACAGTTAATGACTGGCAACCAAGTTTAGCGCCTTTATCCAGTTTTTATATATATATCCTGCTTGATGCAATATAAAACATAACTTTATACATCTGAAGTTTTGGATAAAACAGTGAATAGTTGAACACTGACACGTTGTTCTGTATTCAGAGATGCTTCACAGTCTTAACATCGGTCCTTTCTTTATATTCAACTAACACAGAGATACAGAATCAATGAAGACTGGCTTTAATTATCCCACCCAAATCTGCTCTATGTATTATACCTTTGAGATTAGACATGCTTCTGGTCTCAGAGATGAAGTTACTGAACAGAACCTGAACTATCAGGGTGAAGCTACTGATGTTTCTTTGTCTCTGCAAACTTACATGGCCATATAAAACCCCTTTCTGATTCTGATATCTTTTATGTATAACTGTTTTATGCAGCAAATGTGAAGATATTTGCCTTAGATGAGGACACTCAGACCATATAACAGAACCATGTGAAACTGTCACTCCTGACAGAGGAAGGAGCACACTGCTTCTGAGAGAGGCAGCTTACTTTTCAAACTGGGTGAAAACTTTGAAAGCATTATTGCTGTTGGGGAACGCTCTAAAACATGGTCCAACATGGAAGAATTCCAAAATGACTAAATCGTTAATTCTCCAAAGATTTCAAATACAACATTCCTAAAAACCAGATCCTCATTGAAAACTTAAACTTTGCAGATTGGGACTTTTTTCTCTTTTAGCAGCGACTCTTTATAAAAAAGATTTACGAACAACAATGTTCTTTTCCAGGAATAACTAACTGTAGATGTTTAACTACTTCCTAGGCCCTTGTTTAAGTGTGGCACCATATCAATATGATGAACTGCTGTGGATCCCAGCGCTTCAGCAGAGGATGATCCCACACTGCTGTGGATCCCAGGGCTTCAGCAGAGGATGATCCCACACTGCTGTGGATCCCAGGGCTTCAGCAGAGGATGATCCCACACTGCTGTGGATCCCAGGGCTTCAGCAGAGGATGATCCCTCACTACTGTGGATCCCAGGGCTTCAGCAGAGGATGATCCCACACTGCTGTGGATCCCAGCGCTTCAGCAGAGGATGATCCCACACTGCTGTGGATCCCAGGGCTTCAGCAGAGGATGATCCCACACTGCTGTGGATCCCAGGGCTTCAGCAGAGGATGATCCCTCACTGCTGTGGATCCCAGGGCTTCAGCAGAGGATGATCCCTCACTGCTGTGGATCCCAGGGCTTCAGCAGAGGATGATCCCACATTGCTGAACGGAACTCAGCAAACAAATCTACATCCTAAAGAGATCTGGTCTAAGAGGGGTCATGACCACTACAATATGAAGCAGAAAGGTTCACTGGTTCACTGGTTCATGACAGGGGGCTGGGGACACCTTCTTTAAACTACTTCTACCGCAAACAGCATTATCGTGATTAAAGTTTAATTAAGGATCACATTTGGCAGTGCCTTTCACACCAATCTACATGAGCAGATTTCCTGGGGCTTAACTCTATCGTGGGGAAAATCCTCCTTTATTACTTTCAACCTGTTGTAAAAGCTGTTGGCACAGAGGGGCCTCTTCCTCCACTGGCCTTGTTTGCTGCTGGAAAATCCCTAGTCTCCTGAGATCCTTCCTCACTGGTTCAATTTAATATCTGTCCCATCACTACAAGGCTTGGGCTCATTATTAATGATACTATTCATTAATTTCTTGTTTGGCTGATGTTATTTATTAAAATATTAAAGAAAGCTCCTGAGACTGAATCACGTAATGAGGGATGTGTCCTCCTTCTATCTGGCACCTCATCTCCTCTCCTCTCCTCTTCCCTCCCCATCCCTTCTCCTCTCCCCCCCTCTACTCTCCCCTCCTCTCTTCTCCTTCCCTCCCCTACCCTCAACTACTCTCTCCTCTCCTCCCCTCATAGCACCTCCCCTTATCTCCTCTTCTCCCCTCCCCTCTCCACCCCTCCCCTCTCCCCTCCTCCCCTCTCCTCTCTCCTCTCCTCCCCTCTCCTCTCTTCTCCTCCCCTCACCTCCTCTCCTCTTCCCTCCCCCTCCCTCCCCCCTTCCTGGATGGATGGGAGTGTAGAGTTGTCCCACTCGGACGCTCTTGCCTGTGTTTCCTCATTAGTTGGTCTCCAGGGCTGAGTGACACCACAAATCCATTCTGCACGCCGACCACTGCAGCCGTATACAAACGCTGCTCGCTCGCCTCGCCCCCTTAATGAGCCATTCCCATGCACGCCAAACAGACTACTGTCCATCCTCTCTAACTGGACAGTATTTTAGGGGGGTGGGAGGGGTGGGGGAGGGCTAAATTGCAGGCGGGGTTCAGATTTAAGACATCCGATGACAGTTAAATTCCTCATTAAGAAACTATCATTGTAAAACTTAAAAACTGTAGTATATTAAACTGGTCATGTTTGTTAATGCAGTCATTTGATAGGCTGGAAAGAATCCGGCCTGGAATGAGTCCATTACTGTCCCACATGTCAAACCAGGTTACATCTATGACTCTAATTACACAGGGACACATAAACCAGGACACTCAATGGAAAACCAAGATAGAGAAAAACACATTCATGTTGCTGCTGGCTGACGAGACATCTTACTTCTCCACATTAGATCCATGAAAAAGACTGTGGACAGACCAGGCTGCATGGGGAACCCAGAGAGGGGAACCCAGAGAGGAGAACCCAGAGAGGGGAACCCAGAGAGGGGAACCCAGAGAGGGGAACACAGAGAGGAGAACACAGAGAGGCAGTAGGTCCATAGAGGCAGTGGGTCCATAGAGGCAGTGGGTCCATAGAGGCAGTGGGTCCATAGAGGCAGTGGGTCCATAGAGGCAGTGGGTCCATAGAGGCAGTGGGTCCATAGAGGCAGTGGGTCCATAGAGGCAGTGGGTTTGGGCTCATCCACCTTCAGTCTCGCTCCTTACATCTGTGTTTGTCTTTTTGATATCAGCAGTATTAATAGCTACACACAGGACTCCCTACACCCATTCATCATAATAATTAATCTGATCCAATTATATAGCAAAGAAATATAACAAATTGCTGCAAAAAATAATGATCTATCACTGCCTTGTCTCGGACAGGGGGTTAGTCTAGAGCATTAATTAGAAGCCGCTGTTTCAAGTCGTACACAAGTTCTCAGCAGTGTGGCTGTGCTGCTGGATCAGGGGATCCAGGTAGGAGAAAGCTTCTTCACACTTCACATTAATGAATGTCTGGATGCACAGCAGACGTCCGGATGAGTACACTGATCCTGAACCAGTCACTCACTGATGGTTCCACTTTCATGTTCTGGGGACGTTTGTTTGTGGGTCTTCAGGAGAGCGAAACTGGGAGGCTCATTAACATGTTTCAAACTGTTTCCATATTATTAAAAGGAAACATTTTAACTATACATGCATCATGTTAAACTTGCCAGGGTGTCATTTCAACCTTCATGTGTACAATTCTTCACAACAGCTCACAGTTATTCCTCTATCACTGTTTTCCCATTAACTGCTTTGGTGACACCGTGACCCAAAAGTCCTGGTATTTCAGGGTTTGGGAACAGAGAATCGTCTGGAAGAGCCTCTGCTCTTTGATGTCCCGGGTACGACAGCTACAAAGACGTTTAACGCTTATCACAGCTGTTCCAGAGTCGCTGCACCACACCTCAATGATCCTGGGCCATATTTGAAGATGTAGTAATTTCCTGGGTGGAGATAAGAGGCAGCTGAGAGCAGGTGAACCTCTGTCACACTCTCCAGAACGGGGATGGAAACATGATGGGTCTACTTCTCAACCAAGGAGAAAAGTAGAAATAGAAGAAAAAGAAGATAAAGTATTTCAAAATATGCGATGTTTATTTATGTGTTCTTTTTTTCTACAAGCAGCGTGAAAACTCCTCACTTTGTATGTGTGTGTTCAGAACACCACAGCTACACGCAACACGCATGTTTAAAACACAGACTGAGTCTCACTGGGGAAGGCCCTGGAGGAGCCGCCTGTATTATATCAGGGATGACTCACAGTCGTGGCTCCAGGACACGCAGGTAATAAGAAGCCCTCTAGGGGAACAGCACATCTAATACCAGCAGCTCTGCATATGTAAATCACCCACCTCGTTTATTTATTTTAAACTCCGCCCTCCCCTTTCCTCCAGCCAAGGCTTAAGTGTGCTAGAATAAAACAGCAAGGTTTTAGAGTGTTTAATGTGTGTTGGTGGGTGGTGGGGAGAGGTGAGGCGGGAGCGTTCAGGGGTTCATGAGTAATTAAGGGCTGTTTTGTTGAGCATTAATAATGCTGTTTGTATTGGCCCTATGGAGGAGAGCAAAAAAGAGGAGAGGGAGGGAGGGAGGGAGGGAGGAAGGGATGGGGGAAGGGAGGCAGGGATGGGAGGAAGGGGGGCAGGTAAAGGAGGCAGGGATCGAGGGAAGGGAGGCAGGGAGGCAGAGAAAGGAGGCAGGGATCGGGGGAAGGGGGGCAGGGAGGCAGAGAAAGGAGGCAGGGATCGGGGGAAGGGGGGCAGGGAGGCAGAGAAAGGAGGCAGGGATCGGGGGAAGGGAGGCAGGGATGGGGGGTGGGACAGGAGGAGTATAACCCACTCACTTCCGCGTCTTTCAATATTCTTCACAGGAAGAGAGACTTTGGTTAGGTTTTTTTCGTCCCACATCACCAGGACAGTTTTAGATACAATTCACCACACAAAACACAGGAAAACCCCACCAGTAATTGATGAGTCATCGCTGTACATGTCCCCCTGAAGCGCCCCTGTACTCTCTATCCTGCTCTCTACCTCTCATGCAGGCTCAAAGAACACACTCCCAACATCCTCTGGGCGTCATTACAGCTCAGAGTCTGTGATGGTGTTCAGTACCCCAGAAGACACACCCATGACTGACTGACAGGGCCTGGTGCCGTCTAACAATCTGACACATGACCATGTCCAGTACTGACATGAGGAGGCTGGGATCAATAACAACCCCAAACATCTGATCACTTTCCCCAAAAAGCTCTGCCCCGTTTCCCTGAGCGACAAATAACATTTCAATTGATTTTATGGGGAAAAGCTTTCTGAATTACCTCTTCAGAATTAGAAATAAGAATAATAATAATCCACTGAAGAATCTGAGAGAATAATAAAAAAAAGAATGGACAATTTAAGACGTATTTGATCACAGTAAAATGCTTGAAATTGCTTGTTGTGATGTGAGCTCCTCTCATGCTTGTTGATCTATCTCATGATGTGATCAGATCTTGTCAGATCAAACACACCTGTTCCACAGCAGCTGCCAAGTTTCTGGAAGTGAATGAAAGTTCAACCCTTGAATCTTCATCATCCTAAACATTCTAGATCTTTCCAGTGAGTTCTAATAAGCTGTCTTGTCTGAGCAGGACATGAGTGTGTGACTGCAGGTGGGGAACCAGGACTGGCAGACCAGCCACATCCACACTGCCAGGGAAGAGCTTTGCTGCCTGGATGAGGGGAAGGAGGCTGGGGCTGAGGCTGTGGGTGGGGCTGGGGCAGTGGCTGCGGCCTCTCCTACCCTCCCCTCTCCCCTCCTCCTCTCCGATACAGGAGACCTGCCTGGGTGTCTAAATCCTTCCAGCTCTCTGGTTCACTCCACAACCTCACTGTCTGGCTCGCAGGAAACAGGAAATGCTGAAGTTTCCCACTAGTGATGACCTCACAGACTCAGTATCTAGAGGAATGAGAGGCAGTATATCTGCCACCAGGATCAGGATTGTAAACACTGAAAATGTGGTTTATGCACTGATATATTTACTAACTGAAAATGAGGAGGTGAACTGCAGTGGGCCCAGAAACAGTATGATTTGTCACAAGCCCATGAGGGCATCAACCATCAATCATGGTCATCAAAATGGCTGTAGTCTCCTGTCAGTGCCCATTACTGCAGAATTCATTCTGCTCAATTAATTCCAAATCTAACCCTTGGCTGCCAGGAATGGATATTTATTTCTCATCCAGCCATCTACCTATTTGTCAAAATGCCCTCAGTGATACTACAGTAATGCACATTCATTATGAAAATGTGAAACCACCATCCACACACACCATTAATTAAGACAATATTTGGAAAAATATGAATTTGTGGGAATAATCAGTATTTGTGCAAATAAATTTGGAACCTCCAAACAGTAAAGGATTTATCATAACATACACAGAGCTCATTCTTTTGGTTGAGTAAACCTGATATTATAACATAAAATATTTTACCTCTAATATGAAAATACATGCTAATCCTTGTTTTTCCTATGGAAACTGTGTATTATTTCTAGAGGCTGATATTGGTTTAATGTGACAAATTTCCAAAATACATAATTCTTTGTTTTAAAAAGAGGATATTTTTCAGGTCACAACAAACCTGAAACATTTATTTTAAATACAATTAATTCATGTTGTGTGTAGAACAGACAATTTCAGTGCAATTCTGTGATTATTGTCTGATTGTCTGTGTATCTAAAAATACAACACACACACACACACACACACACACAGGTAGACACATACACAAACACACAGGAAGAGGCACACACACACACACACACACACACACACACTATCCACAATAAACAGAAATAAGCTGAACCATCCTTATCATTATTTATCTGACCAAAGAAACTGTTTTGAATGAAGAAGCACATTACTACATTAAACATAGTGTTTAAATTAATTAACTGTAAAATGATTTAATTTCAGGATATCATTTGAAAGTATAATTGCCCACTGGGATTAAAATGAACTCTGTGAATTCTGGGGTTTCCCCACTGTGTTTTAGGTCACAGAAATCCTCGGCGTTCAGATTAATATGCACGGTGGAAGAAGTCCTCATTAAGAAAGTCTTAATCTCGATCTTAAAAGACATTTAAAAAACACTTGGAACCTTCCTCGCAATCAGACGCGATTTGACGACAAGCTTCACCATGCAGAAACCCCTCCGATCCCATTTTTCATGTGCATGATTCCAATCGCTTTAGCGGCGAGGCAGGGAGCATTTCAGCGTGAGTATTAATTACACAGCGGCTTTGTCTGCGGTAGGATGGCAGCGGCCGTGCAGGCTGTAAAACCCCTCAGAGGGGCAGCGAGCCGGGCTTAGAGGACCTGCTGTGAGAGGTACCCTCCTCCATCAGGAGGCTAAAAGCTGCAGAGATAGTTAGCTGGTGTGATTACAGGTTCAAAAATAAATACCAATTTCTCACCCTGCACCTGCAGAACCCACGGGCCTAAGGATCTCTCAACGGGATTAAAGAGAACCTGATTAGTGCTTAATGGACCAACACTGGAACTGATCAGAAAGTTAGAACTGTTTGTTCTGTGTACCAACCCTCACCAGCTGGTTCACCTTCTGATGGGACTCTTAGTTTTTTTATTAATAGAGACCTTTCCAATCATCTCTCATCATGGGGAAGTGATTGAATGCTAATAATAATTAAGTGTCATAGATAAAAGTTGGTATCCCCCATTTCCCCCTCTGTGAAGCTCCTTATGTGGCCTTATGGTAGGGAATGCGCTATATAAATAAAGTTTAATTTGATTTGATTTAATAAACGCCTGATTAACTATAACAAGTCCATATTGTACAGTTGGAGTGTATTTGCAGCCTAAAACCCCGTCTCAACTAGATGTCTGTAGACTGTAGCAGGGGTCTGTAGACTGTAGCAGCAGTCTGTAGACTGCAACAGCAGTTTGTAGCAGCGGTCCGTAGACTGTAGCAGCGGTCTGTAGACTGTAGCAGCAGTCTGTAGACTGTAGCAGCGGGCTGTAGATTGTAGCAGGGGCTGTAGACTGCAGCTGTAGCAGGGGTCTGTAGACCGCAGCTGTAGCAGGGGTCTGCAGACTGCAGCTGTAGCAGTGGTCTGTAGACTGTAGCTGTAGCAGGGATCTGTAGACTGTAGCTGTAGCAGGGATCAGCCCGGTTCTTAAGCCCGGTTCCTCAGCCCGGTTCCTCAGCCCGGTTCCTCAGCCCGGTTCTTCAGCTGTGTTACACAGCAGACCAGCAGCTGGTGAGACTCTCTCTGCTCCTGACCTCCTAGGCTGCTGTCCTGTGGCAGGATGTCTCTAGTGTGATGTGAGCTGGTGTGACGTGAGTTGGGAAGCAGCTTCACAGGATCTGGGCTGGTTAGCAACACAGCACTGACTCATTTGGCCAATGTGTGGGACATTTCTCACATTTCCCTAGGCCTCCCTTCAGCCTCCCCCTGCCCCAGCCTCACTTCAGCCTCCCCCTGCCCCAGCCTCCCCCTGCCCCAGCCTCCCCCCTGCCCCAGCCTCCCTTTAGCCTCCCCCTGCCCCAGCCTCCCTTCAGCCTCCCCCCTGCCCCAGCCTCCCTTCAGCCTCCCCCCTGCCCCAGCCTCCCTTCAGCCTCCCCCTGCCCCAGCCTCCCTTCAGCCTCCCCCCTGCCCCAGCCTCCCTTCAGCCTCCCCCCTGCCCCAGCCTCCCATCAGCCTCCCCCCTGCCCCAGCCTCCCTTCAGCCTCCCCCCTGCTCTTGCCCCTCACCCACTCCATTGCCAAAGAGACCCAAATAGCCCTGATTAACGATCTCCAGACACTGGTGACAGGCAGGAGAGATTTTCGTCACAATTAGTCCAAGGGGCAAAAGCTTTGAAAATGAAACACACTGAAGTCTAAAGATCACGTGTGAATATATATACGCCCCTGAAATGTGCTGGGGTGTGTTTTGACTGGAGCCTCGAAATAAACTAGAACAACACACCGAGCTCATGTTGAACATGATGGAGAATACAGACACTAAAATGTCCTTCCCTGATCTGACATTAAGATAGTCCTCTACATGCTTGTTCCAGAAAACAACCTTAAACACTCAGCAATCCAAAATGTAGCTTCTACAGACCAGCAGTCTTACATCTTCCTCTTAATAACATCTTTAACAACATGGATGGTATCAACAGTCTGGAATCCACACCAGGTTCAGTCCACCTGCCAGGCTTTGCTGCTCCTGGGATCATTAGAACTACCAACTAGCTGTTTGCATAAAGCAGGAAGCACTTCATCCACGCTGTCCTGAACTTTCCTCTGCAGAAATATCACCATGCAGGCTCCTAATATGCACAAGGCATGCTCTGTTGAAGGGAGGGTGTGATGTGAATTAAGCCTTATTCAGTTAGGAAGCCTTATTCAGTATGTAGAACTGATATCATGTTTTTTGAGGCACTGCTGTTTCTGATAGCTCAGCAGAAACAGCAGTGTGATAGTTTACCTTGATAAATTAGAGGAAGGAAGATTTAATGAACAGAGCACAGGGGGTCACCTTTGTTTCTGGGGGTGATGGAAGAAAAAAACAAACAGATTTTTCTTACTGCCACATGCCTCTCCTTAATAATCAGATTTCTCATCCTCACAGTAATAGAGGGGGCCAGGAATCTCATTACCTCATCTGGCTCACAGGAGGAAGGGAGCATTTTTTCTTTGACTTCCTGTGTAAACTGGAGGGGTGTGTGTGTGTGTATGTGTGTATGTGTGTGAGGGTATGTGTGTGTGTGTGTGTGTGGGGGGGGGGGTTACGGGACACAGCGTTGTGCTTATTTGCACATACATCGGCATCCCCTTACAGTTATGTAAATGACTCAGGCTCAAACCAAATGCTAAAGTCTACACCATTAGCTTTACTCTTCATATCCTCCACATGGGGGCCGTTAGAGGCATAATGTACCATACAATACATGGTTTACTTTTAATTAATAGGAAAACGTATTTTGAAATGAATATTAAATCTAGATTAATGTGGAAAACCTCCAAGCTCTGAGGATTTTCTTTAATTTAAGGCTCTGCTACGTTGCAAGAAAACACTGGGAAAAAAAATGAAATAGAGAAATATTTTAAGACAACAGGCTCTGTAAATATTTAAATTAGAAAAGCATGAAATTGTTTTGTGGAACAATGAAAGATCACAAGTTTGTTATTGCAGATGTAAAGGAAGCGATGGACCCAGAGTCAGATGAACCAGGGAGCTACACTGAGTCAGATGAACCAGGGAGCTACACTGAGTCAGATGAACCAGGGAGCTACACTGAATCAGATGTCAGATGAACCAGGGAGCTACACTGAGTCAGATGAACCAGGAAGCTACACTGAGTCAGATGAACCAGGGAGCTACACTGAGTCAGAGGAACCAGGGAGCTACACTGAGTCAGATGAACCAGGAAGCTACACTGAGTCAGATGTCAGATGAACCAGGGAGCTACACTGAGTCAGATGAACCAGGGAGCTACACTGAGTCAGATGAACCAGGAAGCTACACTGAGTCAGATGAACCAGGGAGCTACACTGAGTCAGAGGAACCAGGGAGCTACACTGAGTCAGATGAACCAGGAAGCTACACTGAGTCAGAGGAACCAGGGAGCTACACTGAGTCAGATGAACCAGGGAGCTACACTGAGTCAGATGAACCAGGAAGCTACACTGAGTCAGATGAACCAGGGAGCTACACTGAGTCAGATGAACCAGGGAGCTACACTGAGTCAGATGAACCAGGAAGCTACACTGAGTCAGATGGACCAGGGAGCTACACTGAGTCAGATGAACCAGGGAGCTACACTGAGTCAGATGAACCAGGGAGCTACACTGAGTCAGATGAACCAGGGAGCTACACTGAGTCAGAGGAACCAGGGAGCTACACTGAGTCAGATGAACCAGGGAGCTACACTGAGTCAGAGGAACCAGGAGCTACACTGAGTCAGATGAACCAGGGAGCTACACTGAGTCAGATGTCAGATGAACCAGGTAATGCTTTTGAAGGGTGGAGGCTGATGGAGGCTCTGATGGAGGCTGATGAGGCTGATGGAGGCTGATGGAGGCTGATGGAGGCTGATGGAGGCTGATGGAGGCTGATGGAGGCTGATGGAGGCGGATGGAGGCTGATGGAGGATGATGGAGGCTGATGGAGGCTGATGGAGGCTGATGGACCACAATGCTGTTTTACGCTAAAAGGCTACAAAGTATTTTATTGAATCATTTGTATTTTTTCCCAGTTTCATAACAACCTCACTATTGTACAACTAAGTGGACAGTGACAGAAATACCTTTCTATGTTCACATTGTTGTAAAATGCTTGTGTAGGTTCCTTGTAGGTCCAAACCCAGCTGAAGCTGGAGCCTGGGGCCATGTGATGCGGCCTGCGTGATGCGGCCTGCGTGATGCGGCCTGCGTGATGCAGCCTGCGTGATGCCAGCCTGCGTGATGCAGCCTGCGTGATGCAGCCTGCGTGATGCAGCCTGTTGTGGCCTCACTTTGATGTCATCTGACTTGGATCACAAAGCAGAGAGGACAGTGTCTCCTCTGCCCCCCTGGTCCCTCCCTTCCCTCCATCCCTGCTCCCTACAAATGCCAGACTTTATTACCAGGCAGTCGCCAGGTTAGGCCACTCTGCACTTCTAACATTTCCTGTCCTCTCAGTCTCCACACTTCTGCTTTTATTGCTGCTGCTAAAGTCTCCTCTGTGGCTCCTCATGTCCTTGATCGCTCCCTCCGTGCTTCCAGGGTGTCTGCACATCACAAGAGCTTAACAATGAAAGCTGCTGTGTTCTAATATATGTGTTGTGATCCTGCCTCCCAGACACCTCGTCTCTCTGCACGGAGTCACTTCCCCAAAGCAGAAGCCCAAGTGACAAAGCATTTAGCACGCTAAGTGACACATTAGCTGGGGCTTTTTGGGCGGCAGCAAGTCCAACAATTAATGCATGTTAATTCTTAATTATGTTAATGTTACTTGAAATGGGCTGTGAGGTTGTAACTGGGCAGTTGGGGTGAGGTGGGAGGAGGGGGAGGAGGAGGGGGAGGAGGAGGGGGAGGAGAATGCTTCCAGCACATTCACATGTTTTTCCAGTGTTAGGTTCTTAATGAGGATGGAACTCCAAACGTGACATGTTTTCATTTCTGAAAAGGTAATTGGAGTCGTTTTGTGAGAAGAATTCCATAAATGGTGTGATATGCAAATGTGTGTGTGTGTTGCAAGGCTTTCACTTCACACTGGAGACTGTGTTGCTGTTGGTGTGTGTGTATGTTGGTGTGTTTGTGTCTGGGGGGGGGGGGGGGGGGGGGGGGGCAGTGTTGTTAACACTAGCTTTAAGCCAGAACTGAAAGCACCCCCCTAAACCATGAGGGAGTGATGATGAACTGTGTGTGTGTGTGTGTGTGTGGGGGGGGGGGGGGGGGGGGGTCATTAAGATGACCATTGAACAATATAATAAGGATACAGAGAGAATCAGAGAGGAGAGTGAGAAGGAGACAGAGGTACAATTTAAACTGCAACCAGGAAATACTACACACCTTGTAGTTTGATGAATAAAAGTTTTATGAATTTTATTAATGTGGTTTCCTACAAAGCCTTCAGACAGACAGGATGTCCAGGACAGTGTTGTGGCTTCCTACAGACAGACAGGATATCCTGGACAGTGCTGTGGCTTCCTACAGACAGACAGGATATCCTGGACAGTGCTGTGGTTTCTTACAGACAGACAGGATATCCTGGACAGTGCTGTGGCTTCCTACAGACAGACAGGATATCCTGGACAGTGCTGTGGTTTCTTACAGACAGACAGGATATCCTGGACAGTGCTGTGGCTTCCTACAGACAGACAGGATATCCTGGACAGTGCTGTGGCTTCCTACAGACAGACAGGATATCCTGGACAGTGCTGTGGCTTCCTACAGACAGACAGGATATCCTGGACAGTGCTGTGGCTTCCTACAGACAGACAGGATATCCTGGACAGTGCTGTGGCTTCCTACAGACAGACAGGATATCCTGGACAGTGCTGTGGCTTCCTACAGACAGACAGGATATCCTGGACAGTGCTGTGGCTTCCTACAGACAGACAGGATGTCCTGGACAGTGCTGTGGCTTCCTACAGACAGACAGGATATCCTGGATAGTGCTGTGGCTTCCTACAGACAGACAGGATGTCCTGGACAGTGCTGTGGCTTCCTACAGACAGACAGGATATCCTGGACAGTGCTGTGGCTTCCTACAGACAGACAGGATGTCCTGGACAGTGCTGTGGCTTCCTACAGACAGACAGGATATCCTGGACAGTGCTGTGGCTTCCTACAGACAGACAGGATATCCTGGACAGTGCTGTGGCTTCCTACAGACAGACAGGATGTCCTGGACAGTGCTGTGGCTTCCTACAGACAGACAGGATATCCTGGACAGTGCTGTGGCTTCCTACAGACAGACAGGATATCCTGGACAGTGCTGTGGCTTCCTACAGACAGACAGGATATCCTGGACAGTGCTGTGGCTTCCTACAGACAGACAGGATATCCTGGACAGTGCTGTGGCTTCCTACAGACAGACAGGATGTCCTGGACAGTGCTGTGGCTTCCTACAGACAGACAGGATATCCTGGACAGTGCTGTGGCTTCCTACAGACAGACAGGATGTCCTGGACAGTGCTGTGGCTTCCTACAGACAGACAGGATGTCCTGGACAGTGCTGTGGCTTCCTACAGACAGACAGGATATCCTGGACAGTGCTGTGGCTTCCTACAGACAGACAGGATATCCTGGACAGTGCTGTGGCTTCCTACAGACAGACAGGATATCCTGGACAGTGCTGTGGCTTCCTACAGACAGACAGGATGTCCTGGACAGTGCTGTGGCTTCCTACAGACAGACAGGATATCCTGGACAGTGCTGTGATGGTTCATCAGCTTCACAGCAGTTCACTTCCTGAGGACGATTCATCCTTTCATTACTGCAACATCAACCTGAGTGTGACCTGAACATCGCAGCTCCACACACACTTTCAGCAGAGGAAACCAGGGGAATTACCAAGTGTGAGGAAGAGGGAAGGTTCCATCTGACGTGTGTATCGCAAGGCACAACCAACCACAACTGGGCCATTAAATATATGTAAATGAAGAGAAACAGCAGAGAGCTGGGCAGAGAAGCACAGGGGAGGAAGGGATCCTGGGTAGTGATTAATTTATTTGATGATGCCTCTAGTGAGGAATTTTAGGTCACAAATGAAGTGACAGGAAGACAAATTACCATTTTAAGGAATTTACTGGGAATCATTAACGAACAATTGTCAGGTAGTTTATAGCAAACCAGGAAGATGGAATAAATGTAGATCTTTTCTTATCTGAGATGAATTATTAATTGTCTTTTTTCTTTTCTTTTTTTTTTATCCTTCCACGGTGCTTGTCTGATTGGGTGTAATGCATGATGTAGTTCTGACTAAATTGTAAATTCATTTAGGGACAGGAATCTGCACAATTAAATTGGTGTTCAGCGGGAGGTAGAGAAATGAAGTCAGAAGTGGAGAGAGAAGAAGGATGAAGTTGTTCTCCAGACTCCTGGGTCACCAGTCCATGACATCATGACATGCTGCTCCACTACTCCTCATTCCAAAATAACACCAAATCAACTCAGTGAGCTTTTGTTTCGAGCAACGTTTGAAAGTGTTCTGTGTTTCCTATGGAATGTTTGAAGCTGTATACTGAATGTGATGATTCACGATCCATAATGTACTGTGATGATGCTGTATCTACTGTATGATCATCTACTGATCAGATGCTGTATCTACTGTATGATCATCTACTGATCAGATGCTGTATCTACTGTATGATCATCTACTGATCAGATGCTGTATCTACTGTATGATCATCTACTGATCAGATGCTGTATCTGCTGTATGATCATCTACTGATCAGATGCTGTATCTGCTGTATGATCATCTACTGATCAGATGCTGTATCTGCTGTATGATCATCATCTTCTGCTGTCAGTCAGAAGGGGTTTTCTCCACTGTAACAATCATGGCAGGACAAACCAGGAAGTTCTAAAACATATTTCACATCACATAAAAGCCCATTAGGAAAGTCCCTGGAAATTACAGTTGAACAGTACATTTGAGTTAACATATCAAGTGAAAGAAAAGTTCCAGTTTAATTAATAATAATAATAATAATAATAATAATACCTCATTTAGCAGACGCTTTTATCCAAAGCGACTTACAGTAAGTACAGGGACATTCTCCCTGAGGCAAGTAGGGTGAAGTGCCTTGCCCAAGGACACAACGTCACATAGCCACAGCCAGGGTTCGAACTCACAACTTTCCAATCATGAGGCCAACACCTTAACCACTGAGCCATCTGACTAATTGAAGGGATGGATCTGTTCTGTGGGTGTGTGGGTGTGTGGGTGTGTCTGACTGCTGAACACCTCAACACCACACCTCCCACACCTCAATTAGCTTAGAAGGATGGTGCGTGTTGTAATATGATGACATTATTATTTTTATTTGACAATCCTTTGCTATTATCTCCAAATGAAGCATCTCTGTGAAAACACAACGTTTAGGATAAAGAATAGAAACAAACATCGAAGATATGGAAGATTGCAACCATACAATTCAGCCTGAAACCAGATACGATATTTGAATTCTATCATATATTTTATTGTTGTAAATTCACTGACCATCGAACACTGGCCAGAAAG
The DNA here is from genome assembly GCA_030340685.1 of Protosalanx chinensis. Lineage (NCBI taxonomy): Eukaryota > Metazoa > Chordata > Actinopteri > Osmeriformes > Salangidae > Protosalanx > Protosalanx chinensis. Next base: position 18,086,686 of record CM059319.1, read on the forward strand.
GAGGATGGTGTGTGTGTGACAGTGTGTGTGTGTGTGTGACACAATGACATGTGAGTGACACTGTGTGTGTGTGTGTGTGACACTGTGCATATTGTAATCTATAAGACAAACAGGAGGAACCAAGTCCTCCACACTACCCGGGTGTAGTCTTGATTTATGCTCCACACAGGCAGCACCCCTACAGCCTATCTTGGCTCTCTGGAATACATTAAATCAAATATCACAGTGGGGCAACTTGCTGCTCCAGGAAAGATCTGGGTTATTTTGTTCACAAGTTTCTTCCAAATTAATTACATGAGTGATTACTTTGCTCAGAAAAGCAACACACTCGCCTAGGCTGAAGTGTGGCTGTAACACAGGAGCCTATCACAAGCCACTGGTGCACAACTGCCACAAGGACTATTTATACTCTCTTTGCTGAGTTTCAGTATTACAGGAGGAGATGAAACCAGGTGGATTGTGGAGACGCTCCTCTGCAGATTCAGAGGAACAGACCTGCTCTCTGTCCCGTCACTATCTCAGTTGGATGGTTTCATGAGAAGGTTCATCATTTGTCAAGAAGTTCTCACTGGCCCAGAATACATGATAGGTTTCTCTTAAAAAGCACAATTTGAATAATTCAATGTAGACGTTCCCGCTATCCAGTAAAAGTGGGAGATGTTCTTTCAGGGGGTTTCAGAATTCACTTCTGCCCAAACTTGAAAAAGGCCTTGGCCATCAACAGAGTGATAATGGGATAACTCAACAGCTTCTTCTTTAATCTTCACTTTTTGTTTTATTTAGTTATTTTCTCATATTCAGTTAGATTTGTTTTTAGTTAGGTTACAACTTGTAGTTAGTCAGATGGTTTAGTAGTTATTTCAGTAGGAAGTTATCAGACCATTAGGTTGAAAACCTTTACAAGGAGAGAGTAAACAAACACAAAATACAAAAACTACTTAAACTTAACCATTGATCAAATAAACAAAGAAATATAAAGTTCTCCTTTAGCTTACATTCATTCCTTAAGCAAACTTAATCAAAAGCACACCTATTAGTATAACATTACTCCCATTCTGAAACTAATAAGCCGTTACATTACCAAACACACAGCAGTTAGAAATGGAATACATTCACTTTAGCACTTTTACCAACAACAATTATTATCAAACTATTAACTTATATCAAAACCAAATGATTACCCTACCAGTAGCATCCCTGGAAATGGCCAGAAAGTAATGTCCTCCAGTCTCTGCTTCTCTCCATCAGCAGGCCACACCATGGTCCACACCATGTGCTTTACAGCCTTTCACTACCTGTGTCTCAGGTTAATCAGCACTTCCTCTTCCTGCCATAAGTCTCCACTTCCTTTTTCCAAAATAAAAGTCTCTTATTTTTATTCAAACAAAAGCCTAATTGAGAAGTGACAGCAAAGTACTTCATTCAGTCCAGGACCTGAGGTGAGAGGTGATCAGATTAATACTGTTCTATCCTCGATCTTCATCCAGAGCAGAAGGCAGTGAGACGCACCATCCTAGGCTGCCTTTTCCAGTCTGTTTGTTTGAGATGAGGCAGTACAGCTGGATCACCAGTGTGTGTGTGTGTGTGTGTGTGTGTGTGTGTATTGAGGTGAGGCAGTACAGCTGGATCACCAGTGTGTGTGTGTGTGTGTGTGTATTGAGGTGAGGCAGTACAGCTGGATCACCAGTGTGTGTGTGTGTGTGTGTGTTGAGGTGAGGCAGTACAGCTGGATCACCAGTGTGTGTGTGTTGGTTGTGTGTTTGGGTTGTGTGTTTGGGTGGTGTGTGTGTGTTTGGGTTGTGTGTTGGTTCTGTGTGTTGGTTGTGTGTTGGTTGTGTGTTTGGGTTGTGTGTTTGGGTTGTGTGTTTGGGTTGTGTGTTGGTTGTGTTTGTGTGTTGGTTTTGTGTGTTGGTTGTGTGTTGGTTGTGTGTTGGCTGTGTGTTGGTTGTGTGTTGGTTGTGTGTTGGTTGTGTGTTAGTTGTGTGTTAGTTGTGTGTTGGTTGTGTGTTGGCTGTGTGTTGTGTGTGTTGGCTGTGTGTTGGCTGTGTGTTGTGTGTGTTGGCTGTGTGTTGTGTGTGTTGGCTGTGTGTTGGTTGTGTTTGGGTTGTGTGTTAGTTGTGTGTTAGTTGTGTGTTGGTTGTGTGTTGGCTGTGTGTTGTGTGTGTTGGCTGTGTGTTGGCTGTGTGTTGTGTGTGTTGGCTGTGTGTTGGTTGTGTGTTGGTTGTGTGTTGGCTGTGTGTTGTGTGTGTTGGCTGTGTGTTGGCTGTGTGTTGTGTGTGTTGGCTGTGTGTTGGTTGTGTGTTGGCTGTGTGTTGTGTGTGTTGGCTGTGTGTTGGTTGTGTGTTGGTTGTGTGTTGGTTGTGTGTTGGTTGTGTGTTGGTTGTGTGTTGGTTGTGTGTTGATGTGTTCTGCCTCATTCCTCATCTGTCTTCAGTAGCTGCCTGAGTGGCTAAGCTAATGTTCCCTCTGCCTGCTGGACCCATCACATGTACAGCAGCATGAATGTGAGGTTCAGCTTCTTTCCACTTGCTGCCCAATTTCATGGTGCCATGAACACTGATCTTCGCTTCATCACACTCATTTGGAAAATACTGCAACAAATGCCAGTGTTCAAGGTGTATTCTCTATCATATCATTTAGCATAAGCAGAGAAATGGGGGTTTGGATTTGGATATTACTTGATGTTGTGACGTCATTGTTGTGATCCAGTGGCACAGAGATTATCCAGTGGCACAGAGATTATCCAGTGGCACAGAGATTATCCAGTGGCACAGAGATTATTTGAAAAATGCCCCCCCCCCCACTCTAAAATGCCCCCCCCCTCAAAATGCCCCCCCCCCCCCCCCCCCCCTCAAAATGCCCCCCCCCCCCCCCCCCCCCACATGCCATCTCTTTGATCCATAACATGAGGTGACTGTCCTCCCTGCTTCACCCTGGTCTGAACATACGACAGGGCTGTGAGCGGACAGGCTTGACCTCCAGAAGGAGGGGCTGTTCTTCACTGTATTATTGCCTATTGACCTGCACTCCTCTCTGGGTTTGCTGGTGCAAAGGTCTGGAGGTCTGGTTCCCTCATGGGGAACAGGCCTTCCCTAATTGTGTGTTTTCTGGAGGCCCAGGTTATTGGCAGCTGCCAGTGGTTCAGATGCTCTGTCGTAGCGCTGGCAGGAAGACCTGGGCTCTGCTAATTGCAATGGCCTTTTCATCATCTCAAATCAAGCGGTTTCATACAAGCCAGAGGAGGCAGCATCCTATCAGACCATTAGTACAGAAGTACAGAACCTTTGAGGCTGGACCCAGGAAGCTGGACAGGTAGCTCTCTGTCTGGATCTCTCTTTGTATCTCTCTCGATCTCTCTATCTGTATCTCTCTCTCTCTGGATCTCTCTCTGTCTGGATCTCTCTCTGTATCTCTCTCTCTCTCGATCTCTCGATCTGTATCTCTCTCTCTCTGTATCTCTCTCTGTCTGGATCTCTCTCTGTATCTCTCTCTGTATCTCTCTCTGTATCTCTCTCTGTCTGGATCTCTCTCTGTATCTCTTTCTCTCTCTGTATCTCTCTCTTTCTCTCTCTCTGTATCTCTCTCTGTCTGGATCTCTCTCTCTCTCTGTATCTCTTTCTCTCTCTGTATCTCTCTCTCTCTGTATCTCTTTCTCTCTCTGTATCTCTCTCTCTCTCTCTGTATCTCTTTCTCTCTCTGTATCTCTCTCTCTCTGTATCTCTTTCTCTCTCTGTATCTCTCTCTCTCTCTCTCTGTATCTCTCAATATATATATATATCTCTCCCTCTCTCTATGGGGGGAGGCCAGGGAGGAGGCCAGGGGGGAGACCAGGGTGGAGGCTAGGGTGGAGGTCAGGGTGGAGGCCAGGGAGGAGACCAGGGTGGAGGCCAGGGTGGAGGCCAGGGTGGAGGCCAGGGTGGAGGCCAGGGTGGAGGCCAGGGAGGAGACCAGGGTGGAGGTCAGGGTGGAGGCCAGGGTGGAGGCCAGGGTGGAGGCCAGGGAGGAGTCTGTGTGTGTGTGTTGAGGAGGTGGAAAGTTCAGCCGTTCTGGATTGTGAGGGAAGGCAACTGGTCTCCCTGACAAGAGATCAATACTGTCCTTGGTGTGGCTGGAGTCAAGCTGCTGGGTCTGACAGGGGGCCGAGAGCCCTAATTGGATCAGGGGGCGCACTGAGTCCCCTCCCCCCTCCCCCCCCCTCTACCCACCCCACCCCTTCTCAGCCACAACCCCCCCACCCCCCTACCCCCCCCACCCCCCCTACCCACCCCGGTACTGTCACAGCTGTCACATATCAGTCACCCCAGGAGGCTCTGCACCTCACCCCCCAGCCCCCCAACACACCCCCCAGCCCCCCAACACACACCCCAGCCCCCCAACACACACCCTCTCCCTGCCCCCCTCAGCCACATGCAAATGTCCACTTAGCAGATGAATGCGGCTGATATTAGGCACATTGTTCATGCTTTTATGCAAGAGAAAGATCTATGTCATCTGAGAATTTCATGGAAATAAAGCGTTTATTCCTCTCTGAAGCAGTGAAAGAGCCTGTAAAAAAAGTGAATACGATTTGGTTCAGCTTATTAAAAATGGAAGGAAAATAAAGCTTTGGGAAAACAAACAATGAAGGAATCACGGATGAAGAGAAAGAAAGAAAGAAGATGAGAAAAATTACTTTATGGGACAGTAAACCCTCAGTAAAACATGCTGCTACATCTGATCCCTGAAGTGTAACTCCAGAGTCCCTGCAGGATAGATCCTCCTTCACTATAATATTGATCAACTTTGTTGTGTTGAGGACTTTTCAAATGTCCTCTGAGTAAAGGAGACTCCTACTGAATGAGTCCTGCTGGTCAACAACCAATGATCCTCTTCAGCACCAGCAAGTCAAAGATGAGAGGGGCTCTTTGATGCTCCTCTGTACGGCACCATCCAGACACCATCACTGGGGAGGAATCTGGCTGCTGAAGCCGGATAATAGTTCAGATAATATGATTGTCTTTAGTTAATCTAACCAGCGTGAGACCAGCTCAAAGCTCTCAAACATTCAAAGAGACGTCTGAAATTCCTGCCGGTGATGGAGATGATATTTTGTCCACCGTGACTAAAACGCTTTTCCAAATCAAGCAGTTTGAAAGCTGGAATAATTGCCACCATTTTTTGGTATGAAAGGAGACAAAAGGCGTTTGGATTCTTCCTGCATCATGTAAAACACCCTGGAGTTCTCAGGCAGCAGTCTAGAGCGTGCTGCTTGGATTAAAGGCTGCTTCAACATTAAATGGGAATCCATATGTAAATTTACAGCACCAATTAGGAGACAGTGTTTGTGATGTAATCCTCCTAGAGATTGTCTGCCCTCTATTTTCACACACTTAATCAAATTAAAAGCTTAGCTGCCGAGTGATTATGGGATTGTCAGTGATACACACTCAGTTCCTTTTAGTTTGGGTAAATAATAAGTGGTTTCGGGAACAATTTATCCAGCGGCGTAAGTCAATGACGATCATCTTGGCTTGTGTGTTGTTCCCTTTGAACGAACAAAAACTAAACAAGCTGGGATTTTTTTCATTATAAAACAAGATTCCATTTTTCCTCTGCTGCTTCCTTGGGTGCGAGCGTGTTGTGAAATAGCAACATCCTTGACTGTGACTCAGAGGGGTTTGTGAGGTAAAGTGCAGCCCTGTGATTTCTGGGATGTCAGACAGACAGACAGACTGGAGACAGACAGACAGGTGACAGACAGACAGACAGACAGATGACAGACATACAGACTGGAGACAGACAGACAGATGACAGACAGACAGACAGACTGGTGACAGACAGACAGACAGACTGGTGACAGACAGACAGACTGGTGACAGACAGACAGACAGACAGACAGACTGGTGACAGACAGACAGACTGGGGACAGACAGACAGACTGGTGACAGACAGACAGACAGACAGACAGACTGGTGACAGACAGACAGACAGACAGACTGGTGACAGACAGACAGACAGACAGACTGGTGACAGACAGACAGACAGACTGGTGACAGACAGACAGACAGACAGACAGACTGGTGACAGACAGACAGACAGACAGACTGGTGACAGACAGACAGACAGACTGGTGACAGACAGACAGACAGACAGACTGGTGACAGACAGACAGACAGACTGGTGACAGACAGACAGACAGACAGACAGACTGGTGACAGACAGACAGACAGACAGACTGGTGACAGACAGACAGACAGACTGGTGACAGACAGACAGACAGACTGGTGACAGACAGACAGACAGACAGACTGGTGACAGACAGACAGACAGACAGACTGGTGACAGACAGACAGACAGACAGACAGACTGGTGACAGACAGACAGACAGACAGACAGACTGGTGACAGACAGACAGACAGACTGATCACAGACAGACAGACAGACAGACTGGTGACAGAGGGAAAGGCAGAGTTCAGAAGACAAAGCTTTGATCACACACACGAACATGCGCACACACAGTCACACACACTCACGCCCAGGCACACACTCACACACATTCACACTCTCATGGGTCCCCCCCACCACACACACTCTCACCCCCCCCCTCCCCCTCACACACACACACACAGTCACACACTCAGTGGAGGCTGCAGCTCCAGATCTCAGCCTTCTTCAGGGCTGTTGTGTTCACCTCTCTGGTCTTCATGGTTCACTGGATCCAAGGATGTGGTTAACAAATGGGGAGAAAACTGTCCAACTTCAGGGTGTCTCAGTCTGCTGCTAAGTGATCTGTAGTCCCAGTGAATGTGCAGTTCCCTAACCCTGTGAAATGAACAACCCCTCCTGCCTGTGACCCCCCTGACCCCACCATAATACCACATTCAAAAAGAACCATGCATGAGTGTCCCCATGTAATGACAACAAAAAAACATCATGTTCACTTTCCTTATTGCCAGGAAAAGGTTGTTTATGATGTACAGTCCCCAGCCAGCAAAAATACAGTATGACTCACTTCCTCCAAAAAGCACAACTATCTGTTATTTTATCTTGTTCTGTTCTTCAACCTGATGGCCACTAAGGTGATTCTGACTTTTCTACAGCCTTATCCCTCGTTAATCCACCTCCAACATTCAGATCCTAGCGTAAACTCATAGTAGATGTCTGAAATGGGGGGGGGGGGGGGGGGGGGGGGGGCTAGCAGGTGTTTAGCACCTGGAGAACAGCAGGGGGGCAGAGACAGAAGCTGCTGCTGGAGTTCCTGAGGCTGAGGTAAGATTGGCAGGTGAAAGTGAGGCTGCTGGTCTGACCTGTACACCTGTGACTCATAATCACCAGGCTGAGGAGGAAGAGGCCCAGTAAAAGGCAGACAGCCATTATGGGGGTGCTTACAACTCCACTTAAACATCCCTTTACAGGCTATTACTTAAACTATGGTTTGGTATTTACATGTCACTTTCAGAAGCTTGGTTTGGTGACGACTGTTGTGACAAAGTGCTCATGAGGGAAGAGGAATTATCCCAGTGAAGACCAGTGAGGGGGGGTTACTGAGTCCTACACAGGGACTCAGACTCAATCTAAAGTGCAGCGGCGCCTCGCTGGGTTCCTAAAAAAGAACCTGTAGCAGTTTGAAATGAGCATCATCTGAACCTGTGATGTACACAACTGTTCAACTTTACACAACTAACACACTAACATGTGGGTGTGAGGGTGTGTGTGAGGGTGTGTGAGGGTGTGTGAGGGTGTGTGAGGGTGTGTGTGAGGGTGTGTGAGGGTGTGTGAGGGTGTGTGAGGGTGTGTGTGAGGGTGTGTGAGGGTGTGTGAGGGTGTGTGAGGGTGTGTGAGGGTGTGTGAGGGTTTGTGAGGGTGTGTGAGGGTGTGTGAGGGTGTGTGTGAGGGTGTGTGAGGGTGTGTGAGGGTGTGTGTGAGGGTGTGTGAGGGTGTGTGAGTGTGTGTGTGAGAGGGTTTAACCAGAATAAACAGAATAATGAATGTTATCATGGCTGCATTGAGTCGCTAGAGCATTCAGAGGCAGCTGCCCGCTAACCTTTCTGGAAGGACTGTGGCATCGTGCCTTCGCTTCCTCTGTTTCCTCCTGAGGCTGTGACCCGCTCACCATGCTCTTCATCACTAATGTGTCATCACCATGCTCTTCATCACTAATGTGTCATCACACATGAGCTTCAGTGAACAGAACTGTGACAACATTGCAGTTCAGCGGTTTCATCAGTTGAAACTAAGTTTACTGTGTATTTGTGTTGAGCTATTCTATCACAATGATGAATCCCTTGTAATCTGTCATGTTCAGATTATTTATCATATAAGAAGCGTGATCATCAGGAACATTTAGGTCACATCTCAGCTCATTCTGCCAAATAGGATTTGCTTGGTCTTTATTGTACTAAACTATGTTGACCCCAGGATGAAGCCCAAGTCACTTAGATGAAGGGTTACAATCAGTTAAAGAAGGAAAATAGCCTCTCTTTCAATCTCACTACTACTTTGCTGTGACATTTTATACCCATTATAGTTTCAAATCATTTGATGCCCTTCGACACACACACACACACACATACACTCTCACACACACACGCTCACACGCACACACATACACACACTCTCACACACACGCACACACACGCTCACACACACACACACACACACATACATACACTCTCACACACACGCACACACACGCTCACACACACGCACACACACGCTCACACACACGCACACACATGCTCACACAAACACGTGCTAACACACACATGCTAACACACACGCACACACACGCACACACACGCTCACACACACGCACACACATGCTCACACAAACACGTGCTAACACACACATGCTAACACACACGCACACACACGCACACACACGCTCACACACACACGCTCACACAAACACATGCTAACACACACATGCTAACACACACACACACACTCACACACACACACGCTCACACACACACACGTGCTAACACACACATGCTAACACACACACACACACACGCTCACACACACGCATGCTAACACACACACATACACATGCTCACACACACACGTGCTAACACACACGCTCACACACACACAGACAGCAGGATGACAGGGTGAGTGCTCCTCACCCTCTGAGAAGGAGGGTTAAGAACAGGCCAATCCAGGCATTTGTCAGTGCTGTCATGGAGACTGTAAACTAGCCAATCACAGGCCTGATAATTAGTGACGCAGCACAATCACCTTTATAGAAATGTCTTTAAACAGGAAAGGATTCTGAGGGTCATGAAGAAAGAGCATGAAGCCAAAGCTGTGAAGATCAGTCTGTCAGTTAGAACAATGCTGATATCAGATGGGTGGAGATGTGTGGAAGAGAGAGCGAGGACAGGCATTCAATGAGCTAGAAGCTTCTGCCTATTCCTTTATTGCTTATGATTGTGTGTATGTTGTGTTTATGTATTTAAACAACTGGAATATGTAAACCAAAAATACATCTAATTAATTGAAATTAATGAAATTACATGGATGCAGGCAGGGACAGTAATGAGCATTTACATGTAGTTATTTATCAGACGCTCTAATCCAGAGCGATTTACAGCCAGTACAGAGACATTCCCCCCTGAGGCAAGTAGGCGGAAGTGCCTTGCCCAAGGACACAACATCATGTTGACACAGCCGGGGTCAAACCAGGGGACCTTCTGATTACTAATCCAAAAACCTAACCGACTGCGCCACATTACTCCTGTCGAGAAGCACAGCACCAGTCTACAGAGCAGCTGTGATAACCAGAAGTCTAGCACCAGTCTACAGAGCAGCTGTGATAACCAGAAGTATAGCACCAGTCTACAGAGCAGCTGTGATAACCAGAAGCACAGCACCAGTCTACAGAACAGCTGTGATAACCAGAAGCACAGCACCAGTCTACAGAGCAGCTGTGATAACCAGAAGTATAGCGCCAGTCTACAGAGCAGCTGTGATAACCAGAAGCACAGCACCAGTCTACAGAGCAGCTGTGATAACCAGAAGTATAGCGCCAGTCTACAGAGCAGCTGTGATAACCAGAAGTATAGCACCAGTCTACAGAGCAGCTGTGATAAACAGAAGTATAGCACCAGTCTACAGAGCAGCTGTGATAACCAGAAGTATAGCACCAGTCTACAGAGCAGCTGTGATAACCAGAAGTATAGCACCAGTCTACAGAGCAGCTGTGATAACCAGAAGTATAGCACCAGTCTACAGAGCAGCTGTGATAACCAGAAGTATAGCACCAGTCTACAGAGCAGCTGTGATAACCAGAAGTATAGCACCAGTCTACAGAGCAGCTGTGATAACCAGAAGTATAGCACCAGTCTACAGAGCAGCTGTGATAACCAGAAGTATAGCACCAGTCTACAGAGCAGCTGTGATAACCAGAAGTATAGCACCAGTCTACAGAGCAGCTGTGATAACCAGAAGTATAGCACCAGTCTACAGAGTAGGAGGGAGGAAAAACAGTTTTAACTCCCAGAAGATTCATATCTTCTGTTTATCATTCATATCTGTTTATGCAAGATATTATTTCACATGATATAGTTCAGTTTAATCAACAGGCTGCATGTGAATCAGTCTCCCTCTGAGCTAGTTGTGTAGAGTGAGAGCAGAGCAGAGCTTGGCAATGTTTGTCTGTGGGTTTACCCAAGGATGAGGATGTGATAAATATCTGTCATATGGAGGAGACTTTTTATTCACTAGAATAACACAACTCACATGTCACTCAAGTCTTTGAAATTCTTTAACAAAAAAAAACCTCAAGCTGTTAGAATTCATCTTATTGTTATCTTATTCATCTTATTGTCACTCTTGTGTTGGAATCACTTATTGTGAAACACATTTGATGAATCTATGATGTGAACTGGCTCTGTTTTCTATCTGTTCTTTTAAAAGGAGGCATTTGTCCATCTAGAATATTCATCTCACATCTTCTCAGCGCATCTCTGCATCTTCTTAAGAAGAAACCTTCAAACCTTGTTTGCTTTTGTTCATGGAAATTGTTTATGCTAACAAACTGTCCATATTCATGGTGGAATTCCGGGTGAAAAAAATAATAATTTGGATAAACTGCACGGTTCATTCCACCATAACTCTTTATTCAAGAGGCGTAACAGGGAGATTTCTACAGTCATAGCAGATTAACCTTGTGTGCTTTCTGCAGCTTTCTGTTCAACACATTTACATGCATCCTGATCACAAGTCTGTTTGAAAAGAGACAGACAGGTTATTCCATTTCAATCCATTTCTCCCCACATTGACCTTACCCTTGTGAAATAATCACAACTGTTATGTTGGAATATTCAGGCATAAATAATGAATTGACCAGGGTTGAAGCTCTCTGTTCAGAAATGCACCTCTGGATCTTTGATGTAGATCCATGTGGACTCTGCCACCTTCCCATCATCACCTTGGGTTCCTCTTCCTGTGTCCACCAGGATGAATGCTCTCTATTTCCTCTTCCTGTGTCCACCAGGCTATAAGGCCCCCTACGGCCCTGAGTGCAAAATGGCGAAGGTAAACGAATCAAAACGTTAAATATTGGATATTAATCCCCCGTTTTAAACATGAATCAGCTGTTCCCCATTCCACATCTCAGGGAGGAATGCAAATGTCTTTCATTAGACTGGCCCCCCTGGCAGCAGGCAGCTTTAATTGCTCTGCTTCTCTGCTCAGAGAGCTTAGAAGAGCCCCTGGTGTCCTGTACTGAGAACATGCCCATTCAGAGTTAACAAGAGCAGCCATGTCCAAGCAAAACAGCACTGATAATATGCTAATAACTCCATATATACCATATTATATGAATAATAACAGGTACATCCCTGTTTTTTTAAAGGGTTGTCCTCTGGCCAAACTGTTTGTCATTGAACACACCTCCCACTATACTGCTGTGGTCTGACTCTCATACAGTCCTCTTCTCTCCACTTCACACCAGTTAGTGACGCTATATGAGATAGGCAATACACCATGCTGTGATTATACTGTCCATGTGCTACACTGGCCATGTGCACAGTGAGGAGGGAGATATACAGCAGAAGATATGCAGCATCCTCCAACACTAATAGGAAAACCAGCTGTAACTCATATTTCCCACATAATCAGGCTGTCGTTGTCGTTGGAGGCGTATCAACACAGCTCTGTATCTCTAGATGGGCGCTGGCGTCGGCATTAGGAAATCACCCTGACTGTGCTTGCCAAGATAACTGCATGTGCAGGGTGTCTGTGGGAGATCTATTTACAGCAAACAGCTGGAGCAGATAGGGCTGGCTGCAGTGGGCAGCAGGCAGGTCATGCTGAGGAAGTGTCTGGCTCCCTAGAGAGAGGGGGGAGGGAGGGGGGGGCAGAGCTGCAGATTAATAACGACGTCTCTGCCACATCAATTACAGCCCTGCTGCTCGGCCGGGTAGGAATCCCCACCACCGCCTTTTCACGGCGACCCAGAGCAAACCGGCTGTGTCAGAGGTCATCCAGGGCAGTAGGAGTGGACCCAGGGCCCCCTGGTGGGACGCAGGCGTGTGGACGTGCCGGTGGAGCCCCCTCCCCCCGGCCCCCCAGCCCCCCGTGGAGAGAAGCACCACAGAGAGGCCTCAGCTCACAGTGTAGCTGTCACTCACACAGCCATGGTCCTGCACAGTGGGAGAGATGACCAGAGAGGCTGGTCAGGCTGGAGGCTGGTCAGGCTGGAGGCTCGGGGCTGGAGGCTGAGCGTTGGAGGCTGGCGGCTTGTTAGTCTGGGTGAGGCTGAGGGAGAGGCCGAGGCTGAGGGAGATGCCGAGGCTGAGGCTGAGGGCGCATGTGCACACGATGCTGTAAAGTTCTGACTCTGAGGAAATGCCGCAGTAGGTCAGTGTATTTATGCCTGTGAAAACAGCTCTTTGATGATGTGGGTTTAATCAGGTTTCCATTTCAGACACTGCTGACATTAAAACACAACCCTCTCCAGTGAAGGATTCCTAAAGCAACCTTGTGCTCCATTCATGCAGTGTTCAGTAGCTGTTGCAACAAAGAGGAAACTTTAAACAGCGAAAAGAGTGATGTGGAAAAAACAGCCAATAAACAGACACACAAGATACAACAACACAGAGATCCAGCCTCTCCAGATGAAGCCAGCCTCTCCAGGAACATGTCCAGCCTGCTGTCGAGGCTCCTGCCTCTGCCTGCCGTGTCCTTGTCTCTGGTGCCGGAAGCCAAGAGGCCAGATCAGCAGGAAGCCATCACATAGAGTTACCCAGCAGGCCCAGTCAGAGCCAGGGCCCAGCAGCAGACAGACAGACCCCCTCTCAGGGCAGTGTGGGGCTGACACCAGGCATTAGGTGGCCTGGGCCTCTGATAGCACCAACACCTCCACAGCCAGCCAGCTCCCCCACAGAGCCCCTCTCACTCCAGCCACAGCACCAGCCACAGCACCAACCACAGCACCAGCCACAGCACCAGACCACAGCATCAGACCACAGCATCAGATCACAGCACCAGACCACAGCACCAGACCACAGCACCAGACCACAGCACCAGACCACAGCACCAGCCACAGCACCAGACCACAGCACCAGCCACAGCACCAGCCACAGCACCAGACCACAGCACCAGACCACAGCACCAGACCACAGCACCAGCCACCGCACCAGACCACAGCACCAGCCACAGCACCAGACCACAGCATCAGACCACAGCATCAGATCACAGCACCAGACCACAGCACCAGACCACAGCACCAGACCACAGCACCAGACCACAGCACCAGCCACAGCACCAGACCACAGCACCAGCCACAGCACCAGCCACAGCACCAGACCACAGCACCAGACCACAGCACCAGACCACAGCACCAGCCACAGCACCAGATCACAGCATCAGACCACAGCACCAGACCACAGCACCAGACCACAGCACCAGACCACAGCACCAGCCACAGCACCAGCCCACAGCACCAGCCACAGCACCAGCCACAGCACCAGACCACAGCACCAGACCACAGCACCAGCCACAGCACCAGACCACAGCACCAGCCACTGCACCAGACCACAGCACCAGACCACAGCACCAGCCACAGCACCAGACCACAGCACCAGCCTCAGCACCAGCCACAGCACCAGACCACAGCACCAGACCACAGCACCAGACCACAGCATCAGACCACAGCACCAGACCACAGCACCAGCCACAGCACCAGCCACAGCACCAGCCACAGCACCAGCCCACAGCACCAGCCCACAGCACCAGCCACAGCACCAGACCACAGCACCAGACCACAGCAACAGACCACAGCACCAGCCACAGCACCAGCCACTGCACCAGACCACAGCACCAGACCACAGCAACAGACCACAGCACCAGCCACAGCACCAGCCACTGCACCAGACCACAGCACCAGACCACAGCAACAGACCACAGCACCAGCCACAGCACCAGCCACTGCACCAGCCTCAGCACCAGCCACAGCACCAGACCACAGCACCAGACCACAGCACCAGACCACAGCACCAGACCACAGCACCAGACCACAGCACCAGCCACAGCACCAGACCACAGCACCAGCCACAGCACCAGACCACAGCACCAGCCACAGCACCAGACCACAGCACCAGCCTCAGCACCAGCCACAGCACCAGACCACAGCACCAGACCACAGCACCAGACCACAGCACCAGACCACAGCACCAGACCACAGCACCAGCCACAGAACTGTTCATGGATGTTTTATCGTTCTCCCTCCTCCTCTCCTCAGCTGCAGTTTGATCATTCATCTGCTCTGCGGCTGAGAGACAACATGGAGTCTGTGGGACAAACCACCTCTTATCTCCGTGTTTCAGAATAAAGCAGACCCACTCCAGACAGACCACCAACATATGAACTTGAATTAGATCAAATGTGACATTCACCTTTCTACTGTGACAACAAATGAATGACCAGTCAAACTGAATCCCAGAACTGCCCAGGCTGTACTCCAGCCAGTTAGCCTGTTAGCCTGAGTCCTGAGCTAGCCTGGAAGCTCAGCAGAGTTCAGATCCCTGTGTGGAGCTGAATGACAGCGGGCAGAAACTGATAATAGACTAAATGGATGGAGGTGGGAGGCTGCTACTCTGGGCCAATTACACCTCAAACGTTCCATTAGCATCCCTGCATGCCTTCAGTCATCAGGGCATCACTCAGCCCTGCTCTGAGGATGGCTGCTGGATGGCTGCTTATCTGGCTGGCTTGTTTACTGGCTGGTTGTCTGGTTGCTTGCATGGTTGGTTGCCTGGCTGGCTGGTTACCTTGTTGTCCGGCTGGCTGGCTGGCTGGCTGGTTGGTTGGCAGGTTGTTGGTCAGGCTGGGTCTCTCTCCCTGGTGGGGAGGGGGGATGGATGGGTCTCTCTCCCTGGTGGGGGGGAGGGTCGGGGGGGAGGTTCGGGTGTCTCTCCCTGGTGGAGGGAAGGGGGGGAGAGATGGGTCTCTCTCCCTGGTGGGGGGGTGGGGAGGGGGGGAGGGTCGGGTGTCTCTCGCTGGTGGGGGGAAGGGGGGGGGTCTGGTTTCATTTGAAATAACAAAGCAACGTTTGACTGTCTGTCTGTCCACAAGAGCAGCTTCTCTTCCTGTCTTTGAAGTAGGAGGGCTTCATTTAATCAATTATGAATCAAAGTGCTGTTTTGAAACTCAAAGACACTCCTTCCACTCTTAAGTCTCCTCTCTGTCTCTCCCTCAGTATTAAAAGAATAATTTGCTGCTTTTCATAAGGCTTCATTTCCGATGCTCTTGTGTGTGTTTGTGATGAAAACACTTTCAAGGTACAAGAACCTAGAGGGCACTACATGTTAACCCTGAAGCAACAAAAAAAGACTTCATAACCGTGGATAAGAAGTAAAACAGACTATCACTATCTCTAACAAACATAGAGACAAGAGCCTGCAGGACTCCAGGGACTCTGGCAGCCTGTAGATGAAGACTGGCTGGCTGGCTGTACATCTGGCTGGCTGTAAATCTGGCTGGCTGTACATCTGGCTGGCTGAACATCTGGCTGAACAGCTGGCTGGATGGCTGGTTAAAAAGGCCATGCAACAGGAGCGCGCTGAAACCGACACATTAAATTGAGTACAAACATTCACACAATATTTTTTTCTTTTAACAAACATATGAAAGCTCTAGTATCACAATAGCATGACACCCTGACACTCATTTTAAAAAGAGGGATTCAGTTTGACAGCAAGGTAAAAAAATATCAGTCTGTTGAATTTAAGATAATGTTATCATCCCCACTGTGGACCAAGGAACAATACAAATTCATTGGATGCAGACAATTCTCTGGTTCACTGTTCAACAGAATCTCTGCCTTCGATTTATGAATAGCAATAGTGCCAGACTCAGTTCAAGCATTCAAATAAAAAATTCATCCCATTCTTTGGGAGAGTCCTTTTCTTTTATGGAGAGCCAAATTGAAGTGTGTCTGCTCGGAGGGAGGCCAGGGGCAAACAGAGAATCCATTTAACCATCCCATCCCCATCCTGAGCCGAGGACCTCACCCTTCAAAGGCCCAGGCAGCCTCCTGACTGACACCAGGTCACACACAGTTCTCATACTCGCTCACCTGCCTGATAGAATTGTTCGCTGGCCAGATCGACTCTGTGAAGCGGCTGCTTTTTGTCACGGCCAGATCTTATGATTGATGGCTCCATGGCCGAGGAGAATCTGCCCTTTTTAAATAATTTATGTTGGCCATTGCTACGGACAACTAGCTTATAACCTGGTTGTTATTTTTTACATTGACTGAAAGAATCAATACTTTAAAGACATGAGATGAGCCACTAATGAACTACTTAACTGGCTCTCTGGAGGGCAAAACAATTGCTGTGTTTACTCAAAGCCAAGCATGAGCCGTAAATACAAAGAGTTTCTGTTGAGAATATAGACAAGGAGAGAGAACAGGTGGCTTCACACAGACGGGGTCAGAGCTAGAAGTGGTAGAAATGGTCGTCAGAAATGTATATCACTACAAAATTATAATTTGCTTTTACACCAGAATTCACAATGATGAGGACCGTGTCATAATCCAAATTGTGAACAGAAAAGAGAGATATTTAGTTAATCAGATAAGCCTCCATGAGTGAGAACCTCTCTGGAGATGTTACTCTGCCCAGCTGTGCTGTGGATGAAACGTCTGCAGCTCTGCAGTATAAATCAACACACCCATTCTCAACCTCTCTTACAAAGTGACAAATTAGCCGAACAATAGTGTTTGAATTCTTATTAAAGTTGATTAATTCATATCATTAGTTGATCACACAACAGCTCATAAAATATACAAAATTAATTTCTTTAGTATGATTAATACGCAAAAACACTTGAATTAACATCAATAAATCAATTTGTGAATCAATTACATTATCATTTTTAAATACAGAGCTAATAGTCTACATTAACAAGTACTGTCTAAACAATGATCCATCACTAAGCAGAGGGAGGAGGAAGCCCAGAAGAGAAGCCCAGAAGAGAAGCCCAGAAGAGAAGCCCAGAAGAGAAGCCCAGAAGAGAAGCCCAGAAGAGAAACCCAGAAGAGAAGCCCAGAAGAGAAGCCCAGAAGAGAAGCCCAGAAGAGTCAACTGAAATGATCCACGATCAAAGTGATTCCACCCTGCTAGACCTCTGGGTGTTCCCCTCAGGAGCAGCAGGCCAGGATCAGGATCAGGAGCACCAGGATCAGGATCAGGAGCACCAGGATCAGGAACATCAGGATCAGGATCAGGAACATCAGGATCAGGAGCACCAGGATCAGGATCAGGAACACCAGGATCAGGATCAGGAACATCAGGCCAGGATCAGGAACATCAGGATCAGGAACACCAGGATCAGGATCAGGAACACCAGGATCAGGACCGGGAACACCAGGATCAGGATCAGGAACATCAGGCCAGGATCAGGAACACCAGGATCAGGAACACCAGGATCAGGACCAGGAACACCAGGATCAGGACCAGGAACATCAGGCCAGGATCAGGAACACCAGGATCAGGATCAGGAACATCAGGCCAGCCCTGCTTACAGTTCATTAGTGAGCTGCTCTCATCTCACAGTCATGTGTACGAAGACTTACAAGTTATGTGGAGAATGTCTGTCAGGCTTTCATCCAGGTTGTTCACTTTAGGGACGCATCAACCAAGTTACTACTGAGGACACTGCCTGGTACAGGGGGGAACACTGTGCTTCTGAAGCCTGTCAGAGCTGCTACAGAACACTGAGGACGCTGCTACAGGAAGCTCTGCCTACTTACACCTGTTGGCTGAGGGACGCCAGGGAAGTGACACAGTGTGGAGGGAGAACAGAGATGGGTCCAGGAGCTGGGAGCTCCTTAATAAACCTGGGGCTTGTTACAGCTGTCTGATCACTCACATGGAGGAGAGGGATCTATACAAGGAGGGGGGAGGGGGAGGAGGAGGGGAGGAGAGGGGGAGTGGGAGGAAAAGAGGGATTAATACAAGGAGAGAGGAGGGGGAGGAGGTGTAGGGGTGGGTGGGAGTTGTAGGGGTGGGTGGGAGGTGTAGGGGTGGGTGGGAGATGTAGGGGTGGGTGGGAGGTGTAGGGGTGGGTGGGAGGTGTAGGGGTGGGTGGGAGGTGTAGGGGTGGGTGGGAGATGTAGGGGTGGGTGGGAGGTGTAGGGGTGGGTGGGAGGTGTAGGGGTGGGTGGGAGGTGTAGGGGTGGGTGGGAGATGTATGGGTGGGTGGGAGGTGTAGGGGTGGGTGGGAGATGTAGGGGTGGGTGGGAGGTGTAGGGGTGGGTGGGAGGTGTAGGGGTGGGTGGGAGGTGTAGGGGTGGGTGGGAGTTAGTGTAACCTGCCTCCCATCTTCTTCTAAGAAGCTGATAATGTTCCTTCGCAGCTTGTGCTAGCTGCTGCTGCTAGCCTTCAGCCCTGTGTACTCCTGGCCCTGATATACTTCACATTTACAACATCTCTGTTAATGAACACATGCTGTATATGTGGTAAACTGCAACACCAGCAGGGCAATAGATCCACAGAGCCACAAGTCTAACCCTGTGCTGATCAATAGGGTTGACCTGGAGGTCTGGAGTATGCAGAGCTTCTGGTTTCAATCAATTCTGAGTGACAGAGTTCACTTCATTCAATGACCTGAAAACCACAACAGCCACAGAAGGAGTTGGTTCATTCTGACAGCAGCTGCATGTGCTAGGATAAGAAGCTGAACCAGTCATACATGGTCCACATGGAAGGACACTTGGTCCAGACAAGAGCCAAGTGTTGTTGAATCAAACCTCCCAGAGGAGGGTGGAGAGAAGCAGGATGTTGGCTGATGGAACACAAGTCACTATTGGCTGACTGAATGTGAGTCACTATTGGCTGACTGAATGTGAGTCACTATTGGCTGACTGAACGCGAGTCACTATTGGCTGAGGAGCTCTTCTAAAGGACATACATACAAATGCATCACGCTATCAACATGCTTACCAACTTCCAACAATCCATTACCACAGAGGGGACTGAATTAATTCCTTCTCTTGCACCAACAATTGCTTGACGCTTCAGAAGATGATTTGCCGTGTAATTCTGTTCTGCCCTACAGAAGCTCTGAGACACACACACACACACACACACCACAGCAGGACTGCTTTTATTTATTTCATCCTGGATAACAACCATTAATTCATCAAGAGTAAATAAAATGTTTAGTTGAGAGGGGACATTAATTATCACATTCATCTGCTGCTGGTTTCTAAACTGGGAATAATGAAATGTGCAGTAATAAAAGGCACTTCTCAGAGAGACCAGCCGTTTATGAATGGCTGGAGGTGCAGCGAGGCTACTTCCCCCTCGAGACAGAGAAATTTATGCCGAACACCCTGCTGATTGTTGAGAAGGTAAAGCACCAGTAGCAGCATGTTCAGAGGTTTAATTTAAAGTGTGTTTCTCACTATGCTGCTCACAACACTTAATTAAACTCTGCTGTTTTGGCAATGACAGATGCTGTAGAGCTGCAGGAAGCTTCTGTGACTGAGAGCGTTTTCTCATTTCTTCCATGTGCAGCGACGGCCTGATGCAGGTCAGACACATGAGAACGAAAGAACTAAACAAGATCTTAGAACAGAGAGATGCTTGGTTACATTCATTTCTTCATGAACACATGAACACTCTCTCTCTCTCTCTCTCTACCTCGCTCTCTGTGTCTCTCTCTCTTTCCCTCACTCTATCTCTCTCTCTCTCCCTCTCTCTCTCCCACTCTCTCTCTCCCTCTCTTTCTCCCTCTCACTCTCTCTCTTTCTCTCTCTCTCCCCCTTTCCCACTATCTCTCTTTCTCTCTCTCTCAATCTCTCTCCCTCTCTCTCTCTCCCTCTCTCTCTCTCTCTTTCTCTCTATCCCTCTCTCTCTCTCACCCTCTCTCTCCCTCTCTCTTTTTCTCTCCCTCTCTCTCTCTCTCTCTCGCTTTCTCCCTCTCTCCCTCCCTCCCTTTTTCTGAGTCTCTCTGGATGAGTCTCTCTGGATGAGTCTCTCTGGGTGAGTCTCTCTGGATGAGTCTCTCTGGATGAGTCTCTCTGGGTGAGTCTCTCTGGATGAGTCTATCTGGGTGAGTCTCTCTGGGTGAGTCTCTCTGGGTGAGTCTCTCTGGGTGAGTCTCTCTGGGTGAGTCTCTCTGGGTGAGTCTCTCTGGATGGTGACTCTTCCCTCTGCTGTTTCTCCTTCCCTGGAATGATCACAGTATGAGATCACAGTATGAGATCACAGTATGAGATCACAGTATGAGATCACAGTATGAGATCACAGTATGAGATCACAGTATGAGATCACAGTATGAGATCACAGTATGAGATCACAGTATGAGATCACAGTATGAGATCACAGTATGAGATCACAGTATGAGATCACAGTATGAGATCACAGTATGAGATCACAGTATGAGATCACAGTATGAGATCACAGTATGAGATCACAGTATGAGATCACAGTATGAGATCACAGTATGAGATCACAGTATGAGATCACAGTATGAGATCACAGTATGAGATCACAGTATGAGATCACAGTATGAGATCACAGTATGAGATCACAGTATAAGTGCTTTAGGAGACTGTCTGAGTATCCTTGTAAATGACCCATCTGTGTTTGAACACAGTAGTTGTATTGTCACAAGTCATGGTTGAGGGTAAAGCATCCCAGTACAGTAACTGCTGTAAGGGTTTCAGTAGCAGCTCACATCACATGAAAACATCTAACTCAACAAACCTACAGAGAGTGACTAATAGCTTTTTTTCTTGAAAAATCCATTTCACACCAAAACCAACATCTTATTTGGTTTCAGTAATAGTATGACAGTCTTATTGTGCATTTCATGAGCTCCATTTGGAGAGGATGGAGCCAGCCTTGCACCTACAATCCAGCTCCGTCCTGCTTCAGGGTTGTGGAGGCGCTAGGCTGCCCTGACAATAAGCAGGGCCATGCCAGGACCATGCCTCCCAGGCACGGAGGCCTGCTGGAGCATTTCATTCAATAATGCAATCCAGACTTTTAAGTAAAAGACTTCAATACTTGTGTTCCTTTTTATGAGCTGACTGAATGGTTCAGGGTGAAGATATTACTGCACAGTGACAAAGCAATCGTTCCCTGAGCGGTCCATCAGGAACGTTGACTGAAATGATTTACTGAATATGTCACACGTAAGCAAACATGAACAATACACAGGGGCAGAAACACAGTTTTGCTGGGGTGATACAGAAACAGCCTGGCTTGAATCTGATGCTTTTCTCAACACATTTTCATTTGACTTCCAGCTCCACAATCAAGCTAATTTCCCTGATGTTTTGTGTGATGTGCACACACTTTCCAGATTCATTTGAGACATTTCATGAGGCAAGATGAACCTATGCTTTTAGAAATATCATCGCCTTTCCAGTCCCATTATTATGCTAATCATCCTTTAGACATGTGAAAGATGTCACTGCTTGTAAACTGTGTTAAACTGAATAGTTACATTTGATCAATGCAGCTGTTGTTAAACATACATGGGTGAACTCAGGTAACAGATGCCCTTATCCTCGTGTCACAAATAACACTAATATTCAGATGTTGGTTGGTTTGTGGTTGAAATGAACGATGCTGTTAAAGTTATCTTCAGCTGCTTTGTCACATGCTTCCAAACAGGCTTATTACTCTCTAAACTGGGAGTGCAAATATCACTTTATTGCAAAATGCAGTTACTCACCCAAAACATTTCATTCATGCTTCAAAAGCCTCCAAAAGCCTTTTCATGTCAGTAATGTTACATCATGTGAGCCACACAGTTCAGTTACTGTTTCACTGACAGTCAAGAGTGGACAACTGTTTAAGGTTTTATGAATATAAAAAATATGTTACCACAAATGGTTGATTACAATTAGAGGTCATTAACCATCTAGCAGACTGTATGAACAATGTAAATGTCAGATATTTATGGGATATATGTGTGTTTATTGAATTTAACAGTTTACGTAAGTAGGAATTGACTCATCGGTTTTGATCAACAAGCCATGAGCTGAGAGCTGTTTTGCAAACTGTAGACAGGTGTAGTGACTGTAGACAGGTGTAGTGACTGTAGACAGGTGTACTGACTGTACTGACTGTAGACAGGTGTACTGACTGTACTGACTGTAGACAGGTGTAGTGACTGTAGACAGGTGTACTGACTGTACTGACTGTAGACAGGTGTACTGACTGTACTGACTGTAGACAGGTGTAGTGACTGTAGACAGGTGTACTGACTGTACTGACTGTAGACAGGTGTACTGACTGTACTGACTGTAGACAGGTGTAGTGACTGTAGACAGGTGTAGTGACTGTAGACAGGTGTACTGACTGTACTGACTGTAGACAGGTGTACTGACTGTAGACAGGTGTAGTGACTGTAGACAGGTGTACTGACTGTACTGACTGTAGACAGGTGTACTGACTGTAGACAGGTGTAGTGACTGTAGACAGGTGTAGTGACTGTACTGACTGTAGACAGGTGTACTGACTGTACTGGCTGTAGACAGGTGTACTGACTGTAGACAGGTGTAGTGACTGTACTGACTGTAGACAGGTGTACTGACTGTACTGACTGGAGACAGGTGTACTGAGTGTAGACAGGTGTACTGACTGGAGACAGGTGTACTGACTGGAGACAGGTGTAGTGACTGTACTGACTGTAGACAGGTGTACTGACTGTACTGACTGGAGACAGGTGTAGTGACTGTAGACAGGTGTCGTGACTGTAGACAGGTGTCGTGACTGTAGACAGGTGTACTGACTGTACTGACTGTAGACAGGTACTCTGTAGTTTGAAAGATTCCATGTATTGTTTTGAGAATGTAATTTCTGTTTCGTGAAATGAGCCTAAACAATTGAGAAAAACTGTAAGAACACAGTTATAAATATATGTACAGGATAGATAGAGTACACTGTGCTGCAGGTGACACTGTGCTGCAGGTGAGACTGTGCTGCAGGTGACACTGTGCTGCAGGTGACACTGTGCTGCAGGTGACACTGTGCTGCAGGTGACACTGTGCTGCAGGTGACACTGTGCTGCAGGTGAGACTGTGCTGCAGGTGACACTGTGCTGCAGGTGACACTGTGCTGCAGGTGACACTGTGCTGCAGGTGAGACTGTGCTGCAGGTGAGACTGTGCTGCAGGTGACACTGTGCTCTGTGTGATTCCCTGCTGCTGGAGTTAACGGTGCAGCACTTTTGTGTTCAGCACAAATCATTAATCACCAGGCTGGCCGTGCTCTTGTAGTGCTTGTGCTTTCATTACAGAGCCTAATTAAACAGTTCTGTGAACTGGAATCTGAGATTTCTCTGTTACAGATTATCATTAATTATGGTGAAAGTGCTCAGAGATGTTGGACTCAATTATACTCTGCTCAACCTTGGCAGGGTGGTGATTCATTGTGTAGAGCAGCTTCACAGACCTGCAGCCTCTGCTTATCACCAACCTCCACTTTTGTAAATTAGGCTCTGCCAGCCAACAAACTAAGAATTATGTGCTGGTTTTTTCATTACTATCATGTTGGTGGGCACAGACCAATTAAGGCTGGGGTGTTTTGTGTGGAGTGATGAGGCAGGCACTGGTGCGGGAATATGGGGGAGGGGAGAGAGCACAGGGGGGTATGGAGAGAGAACAGGGGGAGAGAGAACAGGGGGAGAGAGAACAGGGGGAGGGGAGAGAGAACAGGGGGAGCGGAGAGAGCACAGGGGGAGAGAGAACAGGGGGGAGTAGAGAGAGAACAGGGGGAGCGGAGAGAGAACAGGGGGAGCGGAGAGAGCACAGGGGGAGAGAGAACAGGGGGAGCGGAGAGAGAACAGGGGGAGGGGAGAGAGAACAGGGGGGAGGGGAGAGAGAACAGGGGGAGGGGAGAGAGAACAGGGGGGTATGGAGAGAGAACAGGGGGAGGGGAGAGAGAACAGGGGGGAGGGGAGAGAGAACAGGGGGAGGGGAGAGAGAACAGGGGGGTATGGAGAGAGAACAGGGGGGTATGGAGAGAGAACAGGGGGAGGGGATAGAGAACAGGGGGGTATGGAGAGAGAACAGGGGGGTATGGAGAGAGAACAGGGGGAGGGGATAGAGAACAGGGGGTTATGGAGAGAGAACAGGGGGGTATGGAGAGAGAACAGGGGGGTTTGGAGAGAGAACAGGGGGAGGGGATAGAGAACAGGGGGAGGGGATAGAGAACAGGGGGGTATGGAGAGAGAACAGGGGGGTATGGAGAGAGAACAGGGGGGTATGGAGAGAGAACAGGGGGGTATGGAGAGAGAACAGGGGGGTATGGAGAGAGAACAGGGGGGTATGGAGAGAGAACAGGGGGGTTTGGAGAGAGAACAGGGGGGTTTGGAGAGAGAACAGGGGGGTTTGGAGAGAGAACAGGGGGGTTTGGAGAGAGAACAGGGGGGTTTGGAGAGAGAACAGGGGGGTTTGGAGAGAGAACAGGGGGGTTTGGAGAGAGAACAGGGGGGTATGGAGAGAGAACAGGGGGGTATGGAGAGAGAACAGGGGGGTATGGAGAGAGAACAGGGGGGTTTGGAGAGAGAACAGGGGGGTATGGAGAGAGAACAGGGGGGTATGGAGAGAGAACAGGGGGGTATGGAGAGAGAACAGGGGGGTTTGGAGAGAGAACAGGGGGGTATGGAGAGAGAACAGGGGGGTATGGAGAGAGAACAGGGGGGTATGGAGAGAGAACAGTGTGCAGACTGTTGACTTTCTCCTCCATCTCGAATTGTAAAACCTAGAAATCTTTACCCTGGCCAACGGTTGCTACGTTACAAGAAACAAGGAACCAAGTTGATTGGCCAATGCCAGAGTTTAATGCTTCTCATTACCATAATGTTGCGAAAAGTTCAACTCGAAACGTTCTGTTCGCCTTCCCACAATGCCCTTCCCGGGCGGCGACACGCGTCAAAGGCTGCTTGATGCTCGGGTACATTGACAAGAACTGTAACATGAGTGATGAAGAACTTCCCTTCCTCTTCAGATGTTGTGGCTTTACTGAGCTGTACAACATGAATCTGTGGCGATGATGGAGATAGGGACTGATTAGAATCTGCTAAAGATTTATTTCTTCAACATCAAAGCAGAACAACATCAGAACTGTTGTTAACTAGAAACCTGAAATAGGAGATTTCTCTTCATGTGTACTACTCATATTATCATAGTACTGGAAATGGTTTAAGCAGCATTCGGTTGTTGCAGCTATGATTTGGCCCAGTATACGCAGGCATATGTGCTTGCAAAGGAACACCAACTTTTAATGATACGTGTGTGTACAACACCTAACTTTGTGCAGTTGAACAAAGTCCAAAGAGTCTCTGTGGTCCTGAGCAGGTCAGCTGGGGGCTTTGGAGGAGAGATTCAGATTATCAGCCTGCATCTGTGAGGGTCAGTGGACCAGGAATGAGGATCTAAGAGACACAAGTTCTATCTGTAAGCTTCAGTCTTAGTGTGCACAGATTCATATCCCACAGAGAGGATTTTAATATATATGAAAATCAGACGATCCTGTGTGGATGTTTCCATCTCTGCTGGGAGACTTTCACAAGCAGAAAAATACTGTCATTTTTGTTCTTTTTTTTTTTTTGCCAGTAGCAATTTTCAAATCAGTCTTGATCAAATATAGATATTTGTGACATCGTCTTAAAAACTGAAAATTATGTAAACATTTGTGAAAGCTGTTTGTTAAATTTCTATACATTCTTAAACAAACATATGACTAATCCCATAATTCCCTTGCCCAAGCAAAGAAAGGCAGGGATTGGCTGATAAGCAGGAAGTGGGGTGGGGCCTGTCCGCAGCAGCGAGGTAGCTCATTCAAAATGTAATACACTGCTGCCAAGTCACAGGTCAGCTGGCAATCTGAATTTTAAAAGGAATATGAATAATATTTCTGTTTTATTTTGAAAATGAACTTTGTGCCCTCCATCATGAATCCAATATATGTCTTAATCTTCCAGGCTCTTGAAGCCAGCAGCTCCAGAAGAAGACCTTTGACTCTGAAACCTAATAAGGAAATCACTTGTTTTCTCATTCCACTTCTCATTTTTATAGGGGCTGACACAAAAAAGTCCTTTATTTTGAAAATAATTGACAAAGTGTGAAAACGTGTGTTGTTTAATGCTGGAGGTTTGACAGCAGGAGCAGGAAGAGAGATCTCAGTCAGTAGAGATCACAGTCAGTAGAGATCACAGTGGAGATCTCAGTCAGTGGAGATCTCAGTCAGTGGAGATCTCAGTCAGTGGAGATCACAGTCAGTAGAGATCACAGTCAGTGGAGATCACAGTGGAGATCTCAGTGGGTGGAGATCTCAGTCAGTGGAGATCACAGTGGAGATCACAGTGGAGATCTCAGTCAGTGGAGATCACAGTCAGTGGAGATCTCAGTCGGTAGAGATCTCAGTCAGTGGAGATCTCAGTCAGTGGAGATCTCAGTAAGTGGAGATCTCAGTCAGGGGAGATCTCAGTCAGTGGAGATCTCAGTCAGTGGAGATCTCAGTCAGTGGAGATCTCAGTCAGTAGAGATCTCAGTCAGTGGAGATCTCAGTCAGTGGAGATCTCAGTCAGTGGAGATCTCAGTCAGTGGAGATCTCAGTCAGTAGAGATCTCAGTCAGTGGAGATCTCAGTCAGATCAGTCAGTGGAGATCTCAGTCAGTGGAGATCTCAGTCAGTAGAGATCTCAGTCAGTAGAGATCTCAGTCAGTAGAGATCTCAGTCAGTGGAGATCTCAGTCAGTGGAGATCTCAGTCAGTGGAGATCTCAGTCAGTGGAGATCTCAGTCAGTTCTGTCATCTTAACTCACATCTGTCATACAGGAGAGACCCACCAATCAGACAATCACTAAATTATTTTACTGTAAGAGAATCACACTAATGATTTTACTGTAAGAGAATCACACTAATGATTTTACTGTGGGGGAATCACACAAATGATTTTACTGTGGGGGAATCACACTAATGATTTTACTGTGGGGGAATCACACTAAGGATTTTACTGTGGGGGAATCACACTAATGATTTTACTGTGGGGGAATCACACTAATGATTTTACTGTGGGGGAATCACACTAATGATTTTACTGTGGGGGAATCACATTATTGACAGATTGATGGATCCATGCAAACTGTTCTCACTGTATTTAACTCATAATGTTTGTATTCATCATCAAGTTGCTCCTTTTAATAAAGACTGACCTGCATGTAACACTGACTGCAACACAATGATTTCATGAGAATCCAGGCATCAGACAGAACTGAACCATAGAGCTGATAAACAGCTTTTGTTATTGTCAGCTGAAATGTGGCCAGCGCTCTGGCATTGAGAATAAGCGTTAATTACACACTAACCTTTTCAAAATGGATATTTAGACATGTTACTTCCTAGGACTCGTCATGCAGAGGAGATGGAAACATCCCCAGCTTCTGCTGCCATCACAGGAGCCTTTAGAAAACCCCGTCGGACAAAACATGACTGGATCCTCTTCTATCGCTCTTAAAATAGCCACTTAGCTTTGACTGACACTAATTCTTACAACATGAAAGTGTAGAAACAGCCTTGTGTCCCTGTCAGGATATTACACCAGCCATGGTTACTGATGTCTTTGGCTCCCACATCCTCTTATTCTGTCAGATTACAGCATTTGATATGAAGCACACTGCCAGAGAGAGGGGACATGTCAACATGGAGGGTGTGTGTGGGGGGGAGTGAGTGTTGGGGGGTGAGTGAGTGTGTGTGTGTCTGTGTGAGTGTGTGCGTGTCTGTGTGTGTGAGTGAGTGTCTTTGTGGGGGGATTGTGTGTGTGTGTCTGTGTGTGTGAGTGTGTTTGTGGGGGTGATTGTGTGTGTGATCTGGGTGAGTGTGTGTGTGGGAGGTGGGTATGTATCTGTGTGTGTCTGTGTGTGTGTGTTTGTGTGTGTCTGTGTGTGTCTCTGTGTCTGTGTGTGTGTGTGTGTCTCTGTGTATGTGTGTGTGTGTGTGTGTGTGTGTGTCCAGGCTGATAGTGGTCAGTCATTCCTTTTTATTCAAACCTTACAGATGACATGATGTGAAAAATGAGCCTGTGTCTGGTCAGGCGACTATTAGTGAGTGAGCACATTATCCCCTCTGTTTCACACTGATCCTCCTCCCCCTCTACTCCTCCTCTCCTCTTCTCCTTCCCCTCTCTCCTCCCCTCCTCCTCCTCTACTCCTCCTCTCCTCTTCTCCTTCCCCTCTCTCCTCCTCTCCTCCCCCTCTACTCCTCCTCTCCTCTTCTCCTTCCCCTCTCTCCTCCCCTCCTCCCCCTCTACTCCTCCTCTCCTCTTCTCCTTCCCCCCTCTCCTCCCTCTCTCCTCCCTCTCTCCTCCCTCTCTCCTCCCTCTCTCCTCCTCCCCCCCTCCTCCTCTCCCTTTCTTCTCCCCCTCCCCCCCCTCTCCCCCCTTCTCTCTGCCGCTCTGTGTTAAATCCTGGGTTCTTACCCGTCACTCTTGACGTATGGCTGTCAGTGTTCTGTACCTCAGGGTTCTGTACCTCAGGGTTCTGTACCTCAGGTTCTGTACCTCAGGGTTCTGTACCTCAGGGTTCTGTACCTCAGGGTTCTGTACCTCAGGGTTCTGTACCTCAGGTTCTGTACCTCAGGGTTCTGTACCTCAGGTTCTGTACCTCAGGTTCTGTACCTCAGGGTTCTGTACCTCAGTGTTCTGTACCTCAGTGTTCTGTACCTCAGGGTTCTGTACCTCAGGTTCTGTACCTCAGGGTTCTGTACCTCAGGGTTCTGTACCTCAGGGTTCTGTACCTCAGGTTCTGTACCTCAGGGTTCTGTACCTCAGTGTTCTGTACCTCAGGGTTCTGTACCTCAGGGTTCTGTACCTCAGGGTTCTGTACCTCAGGGTTCTGTACCTCAGGTTCTGTACCTCAGGGTTCTGTACCTCAGGGTTCTGTACCTCAGGGTTCTGTACCTCAGGGTTCTGTACCTCACAGACTGACGCTTCCACAGCTCCTTCCATCTGACTGGGAATGTGTGTGTGTCAGTGTGTGTGTGTCAGTGTGTGTGTGTCAGTGTGTGTGTGCCAGTGTGTGTGTGTGTGTCAGTGTGTGCGTGGGTGTGTGTCTGTGTGTGTGCTAGTGTGCCTGTGAGTGTCAGTATGTGTGCATGCATACCTCCTCTCTTGCTCCAATTTTTTTTTTTATTACAATTTATTAAAGGGCTGTCATAACTAGTTATAACAATGCAATAATAAGGAAAGTGTTTTTAAGTCATGAACATTACATTCATTGTTGAAATGGTCCTTATTAAATCAGAGGACTAAAGTATAGAAGACATCATCACACATGGACACATCTTGAAAGCTAGAATAGTCGCATTCAAATGAAAAAGAATATATTTCACTTCCCCCTCCTTCACACCCACACCCACACACACACACCACCCATACACACACACACACACACTACTTGTCCTATGGCTGAGATGGGGTCATCTCTCACACCCTTAATCGTCATTAAAACACATTACATCTCTCATTATAGCTGATGAAGGAAACATAGTTTCTCAAATCCCAGTGATGGTGTCACATTGTTGTGGCTGGACTGACACCAGGAACAGACAAACAGGCAGAATATCCATCCAACCTGACAGCTGTTAGCGTCTACTGCTGACAAAACTGAGGCCATCTGCAGGAAGTGGTGAGGGTCTACAGGAAGAGGTGAGGGTCTACAGGAAGAGGTGAGGGTCTGCAGGAAGAGGTGAGGGTCTACAGGAAGGGGTGAGGGTCTACAGGAAGAGGTGAGGGTCTACAGGAAGAGGTGAGGGTCTACAGGAAGAGGTGAGGGTCTACAGGAAGAGGTGAGGGTCTACAGGAAGAGGTGAGGGTCTGCAGGAAATGGTGAGGGTCTACAGGAAGTGGTGAGGGTCTACAGGAAGTGGTGAGGGTCTGGGGGGGGCAGGGGGGTGAGGGGGTACCGTGGTCTCCTAGGGGACGACTCTGAACCAGGACCTCTCGGTTCAATCCAATCTCTGACATGAAACAATACTACAGGACTAATCCCAGGAGCTCAGTGCTGGAGGGACTCACAAAACTGGAGAGACAAGTAGCCAACACACAACTGAAGATACATCTCTCTCTGCCTCTCATCTCTCTCTCTCTCTGCCTCTCATCTCTCTCTCTCTGCCTCTCATCTCTCTCTCTGCCTCTCATCTCTCTCTCTCTCTGCCTCTCATCTCTCTCTCTCTCTGCCTCTCATCTCTCTCTCTCTGCCTCTCATCTCTCTCTCTGCCTCTCATCTCTCTCTCTCTGCCTCTCATCTCTCTCTCTCTGCCTCTCATCTCTCTCTCTGCCTCTCATCTCTCTCTCTCTCTGCCTCTCATCTCTCTCTCTCTCTGCCTCTCATCTCTCTCTCTCTGCCTCTCATCTCTCTCTCTGCCTCTCATCTCTCTCTCTCTGCCTCTCATCTCTCTCTCTCTCTGCCTCTCATCTCTCTCTCTCTCTGCCTCTCATCTCTCTCTCTCTGCCTCTCATCTCTCTCTCTGCCTCTCATCTCTCTCTCTCTGCCTCTCATCTCTCTCTCTCTCTGCCTCTCATCTCTCTCTCTCTGCCTCTCATCTCTCTCTCTGCCTCTCATCTCTCTCTCTCTGCCTCTCATCTCTCTCTCTGCCTCTCATCTCTCTCTCTGCCTCTCATCTCTCTCTCTGCCTCTCATCTCTCTCTCTCTGCCTCTCATCTCTCTCTCTGCCTCTCATCTCTCTCTCTGCCTCTCATCTCTCTCTCTCTCTGCCTCTCATCTCTCTCTGCCTCTCATCTCTTTCTCTGCCTCTCATCTCTCTCTCTCTCTGCCTCTCATCTCTCTCTCTCTGCCTCTCATCTCTCTCTCTGCCTCTCATCTCTCTCTCTCTCTGCCTCTCATCTCTCTCTCTCTGCCTCTCATCTCTCTCTCTGCCTCTCATCTCTCTCTCTCTGCCTCTCATCTCTCTCTCTCTGCCTCTCATCTCTCTCTCTGCCTCTCATCTCTCTCTGTCTCTGCCTCTCATCTCTCTCTCTCTGCCTCTCATCTCTCTCTCTGCCTCTCATCTCTCTCTCTCTGCCTCTCATCTCTCTCTCTCTCTGCCTCTCATCTCTCTCTCTCTCTGCCTCTCATCTCTCTCTCTCTGCCTCTCATCTCTCTCTCTGCCTCTCATCTCTCTCTCTCTGCCTCTCATCTCTCTCTCTCTCTGCCTCTCATCTCTCTCTCTCTGCCTCTCATCTCTCTCTCTGCCTCTCATCTCTCTCTCTCTGCCTCTCATCTCTCTCTCTGCCTCTCATCTCTCTCTCTGCCTCTCATCTCTCTCTCTGCCTCTCATCTCTCTCTCTCTGCCTCTCATCTCTCTCTCTGCCTCTCATCTCTCTCTCTGCCTCTCATCTCTCTCTCTCTCTGCCTCTCATCTCTCTCTCTCTCTGCCTCTCATCTCTCTCTGCCTCTCATCTCTTTCTCTGCCTCTCATCTCTCTCTCTCTCTGCCTCTCATCTCTCTCTCTCTGCCTCTCATCTCTCTCTCTGCCTCTCATCTCTCTCTCTGCCTCTCATCTCTCTCTCTCTGCCTCTCATCTCTCTCTCTGCCTCTCATCTCTCTCTCTGCCTCTCATCTCTCTCTCTCTCTCTGCCTCTCATCTCTCTCTCTGCCTCTCATCTCTCTCTGCCTCTCATCTCTTTCTCTGCCTCTCATCTCTCTCTCTCTGCCTCTCATCTCTCTCTCTGCCTCTCATCTCTCTCTCTGCCTCTCATCTCTCTCTCTCTGCCTCTCATCTCTTTCTCTGCCTCTCATCTCCCTAAGCCTCTCATCTCTCTCTCTCTCCCTCTGCCTTTCATCTCTCACTGGCATCTCTCATCTCTAATTTAACATCTCTCATATTTCTCTTTCCTTCGTCATCCCATTATCAACTGTTTTCTAGCCTAATGGACTAAATCATGCTGCAGCGAGCCACCAGCTGCATGCTGCTTCCTACTTCATGCTGCAGCAAGCCACCAGCTGCATGCTGCGTCCTACTTCATGCTGCAGCGAGCCACCAGCTGCATGCTGCGTCCTACTTCATGCTGCAGCGAGCCACCAGCTGCATGCTGCATCCTACTTCATGCTATCCTGTTTCTGTTCTCTGTTTGTAGAAGAATTGAGAAGACTCATGTTCTCAGCAAATCAAAGAACAGGACGGACGCAAGGGCTTATTTACTGATGAAATAAACGCTGCTACAATGAACCATCATTAGTGCTTAAGCTTTGAATGCTGAGTGCTTCACTTTGTTTTGGGTATACATCGCCAAAAAGTGTTTGTTTGCAAACAGCAAATATTTATTGCATTACAGATCAGACAATTACATAACATGCTGGTTTGCATCATGGAGTGAGAGGGAGAGAGAGGGATGAAGAAAGGAAGGGAGCAAGAGACAGAAATTAAATCATAATTTGAATACTTGGCAAATACTGTAACTTGAATAGTAATAATGTGTCAGTCTGTAGGTGAGTGTAGGAATATAAGTATATAGTAATTTAGTAATATAGTAGTTTAATTATACAGTAATATACCTATACATATAAATCTAAGTATTTATATTTCTGTTATTTCCGTTGTAGCCTGTTGAATTGAATAGAGGGAGGGAGAGAGAGAGAGAGAGGTAGACAGAGAAAGAGAGAGAGGGAGAGGGGGAGAGAGATATAGAGAGGGAGATGGAGAGAGAGGGGGGAAGGAGAGGGAAAGTAAAGAGTGGGGGAGGAAAAGTGGGAGATCGAAAGGAAGTGAGAGAGAGGTGTGAGTATTGAAGAACTGCAGCTGTGTGTGAATGACTGTACAGAATGTGTGTGTGTGTTGATGCACATATGTGCTGTGTTAATGGACAGCTGTGTGTGCAGGCATGTGTGCATGAGCAGGTGTGTGTGTGCATGAGCAGGTGTGTGTGTGTGTGCAGGCATGTGTGCATGAGCAGGTGTGTGTGTGTGTGCAGGCATGTGTGCATGAGCAGGTGTGTGTGTGTGGGCAGGCATGTGTGTACATGAGCAGGTGTGTGTGTGTGGGCAGGCATGTGTGTATATGAGCAGGTGTGTGTGTGTGGGCAGGCATGTGTGTACATGAGCAGGTGTGTGTGTGTGGGCAGGCATGTGTGTACATGAGCAGGTGTATGTGTGTGTGGGCAGGCATGTGTGTACATGAGCAGGTGTGTGTGTGTGGGCAGGCATGTGTGTACATGAGCAGGTGTATGTGTGTGTGTTCTTCTTGGCTGCAGAGTAAACAGCCTGAGGTCGAGCTGTAGGGTCAATACCAGACTAAGTAGCTTTTTATTTCCCTAGCCACACACACACAGTTCCTGCAGCTTGTCAATCTAACTTCGTAATGACTTCAATAGCTCTGATCTTCCACATTGTGTCCCCCCCCCCCCCCCCCACACACTTCATGGAACAGTGTTGAGCATGGGTTCTGGGCTAAATTAATGGTCCCTGTTGATAGAGAAGACCAGCAAATCCATATCTTGTTTTTGTATATTCTCATATTTAGTCACACTGGTATTTGAATGCTAATATCAATGACTGTAGCACTGAGCTACATCCTCTAATCAGGAGTTGGTAGTTGTGACTTCCTTCTCTCTGATATGTTTGGCTCAGGTGAATCACATGAGGACACTTCCTCATTCCTGTTCCACCTGAGAGGATGAGGTCATTAAGCAGACTGCTAGACAGACTGCTGATCTGACACACTAGACAGACTGCTGCTGATCTGACACACTAGACAGACTGCTGCTGATCTGACACACTAGACAGACTGCTGCTGATCTGACACACTAGACAGACTGCTGCTGATCTGACACACTAGACAGACTGCTGCTGATCTGACACACTAGACAGACTGCTGCTGATCTGACACACTAGACAGACTGCTGCTGATCTGACACACTAGACAGACTGCTGCTGATCTGACACACTAGACAGACTGCTGCTGATCTGACACACTAGACAGACTGCTGCTGATCTGACACACTAGACAGACTGCTGATCTGACACACTAGACAGACTGCTGATCTGACACACTAGACAGACTGCTGATCTGACACACTAGACAGACTGCTGATCTGACACACTAGACAGGGTCTACTAAGATCTCAGGGTAGGAGATCATCTGGAGAAGAGGACTTCATAGTGTGCCATAAAATAAGATAATGAAAGTAGTGAAAAAGACCTGCTGCAGACTGGTTTAGAAATAGTATTGGAAACGGCTGTACTTTATATGAAGAGATGCGTAGAGAGGGTAAACACAGATATCACACTGGTTTATGTTACGACCAAATGACTTGGAACAGCCCAGGGCTCAGGATGAGAAGCCAGGCGGTGGCAATATTCAGCTGATGTGCTGTTTAGCTTTAATAGGATCCCACAGCTCAAACACAGCAAGACAAACACTGTGTCTCTCCGGCAATAAAATATACACTCTCAAATAGACCTGTACCTCTTAGAATCCACTGTGTGGGTGCAACCACACTGCAGAACAAACACTGTTCTGATAGGGTGTGGAAGCTGATAAGAGCTGGATTCTAGCTCAGGGCAGAGACACTTCATGGGATTGACATGATTCCCTTCCCTTGAAGTAGTTTACCTTCTACTAAGGGGCTCCAAGAGACCCTGTTAGCCACCTGCTCCCTCAGACTGCAGGACACATCTGGGATGTTGGTGTGTTTGTGTGTGTGTGTGTGTGTGTGTGTGTGTGTGTGTGGTGGGGGGTCTTAGCAAATTTCAAAGAAGGACAGCAGCCATTCAGCCAAATATCCCTTCTCTTTTGGGCAGAGCCGGGAGTCTGTTTGAAGAAAATGAGTTGATTCTGGATCAAAAGCCTTTCTGGAGGAATTTCAGTCTGTTTGAGGATTATGATGCTTCATCCAACCACAAAGATAGTTGAGGAAGTGCTAGAATGCTAACCCTGGGAGGGCAGCCTCATCCAGGCAGTCCAGACTGTGATATAGACCTGATAAAACTCAGAGTAGCTTCACAAATCTTCAAAGATTTATGGTAAAGAGAGAAACTTTTAGCCGTATTCTAGAATTCTAATGCATTTTTGAATATCCACATATGAATCTGATTCTTTCAACCCACAGATTCAGTTCAGATGTAATGGTATTCAATGGACAAACAAGTAAATGTCTCCTCACAGACTACATTAGAACATTACATTAGAAAAAAATGTGATTTCTTCATCTGTGGTCTTGACCAGGAGCCAAGCTGTTTCTACTGCAGCAGGGAGCAACCTTCCTCTTCATCGCCTGCCTTCCTCATCCACGGCATCTGAAACATTTGGAAACACTCTGACACACTCAAAATATGTAGCCTAATCTCAACAGGGGCCTCCACTCAAATCTGTCATTATTTAACCTGTTTACTGCACAAGCTAAAAGCCAAACAAGTAATCAATATCAAATGGGGACCGATTACTGTATGTGTCGATACCCCAGACAGACATGATGAAAGCCTCTGTGCCTCTAATAGATTCCTAGGGGAATACCCTCCATTTACCTTAAGATCATACATTGAAAGCTTTATCAATCGCAAACGACACTATTAATTAGTTGTTGATGAAGCAATTAAAACTTTCAAAGAGAACTTACATTGACAGGCAGACTTCCAATGGGTTAGTCTACTAGATTCAGCTGGACCTTTGTAACATCACTCACTTAAACACTATGTTTTTATATTTCTAGTTTATAGTTTTGTGTCTTTTACATGTTTAAAGAGATGTCACATATGCTTGACCTTTCATCTGTTTTGCATCAGAACCACAGACCACTAGAACCACAGACCACTAGAACCACAGACCACTAGAACCACAGACCACTAGAACCACAGAGTAGAGAAGATGAAAGTTCTGCTGCAGCCTGCCCAAAAGGAAGTGTTAGTGTGTGTTAGTGTGTGTTAGTGTGTGTTAGTGTGTGTTAGTGTGTGTTAGTGTGTGTTAGTGTGTGTTAGTGTGTGTTAGTGTGTGAGGCTT
Source organism: Protosalanx chinensis (assembly GCA_030340685.1). Lineage (NCBI taxonomy): Eukaryota > Metazoa > Chordata > Actinopteri > Osmeriformes > Salangidae > Protosalanx > Protosalanx chinensis. Next base: position 18,123,132 of record CM059319.1, read on the forward strand.
CAGAAGGCAGTGATGCACCTCTTGTGATCCTCTGAACACTCTGCCTGGTCTCTGGTCTTTTCCTCCTCTGTCTTTTAGCCTTTGTCTTCTTTCACAGACAGTGTCCACACAGAGAGAAGAGTCAGACGAGCCAGGAGAGAGACAGACCTCTGGAGCAGACAGGAAGTAACTGCTTCCACAGACACTCCCAGCATGGGAGGAACTAACTATAGCCACATCAATGACTAACTGGCACAGCAAGGACACCTCCCCTCACTTTGAAAAGAAAATAAATTAAACAACAAAGGAGTATACTGACATTCACTGCCTCTCAGTTTGCTGCTCCAACTAACAGCTTGTATCATGACCATGATACACCCCCCCCCACACACACACACACACACACACACACACACACACACATACACCACATGCACAAGCACAGACCACTAGCCAGCTTGAGCACACCGGACCTGAGTTGGTTAAGCTAAGATTGAACCTATTAGTGAAAGTTTTAATGTTGACAAATGAATTAAATGATATTCAGATGTTGTCCCTCTCTGATCCGCTCTGGTCATTCCTAACCTACATTTCTGTGCTTCTTCTCACCAAGAATTCAACACAATCAATAATGGAAGAAAATACACTGACAACCGCCTCAGCCAACGACAGAAGGCATTGATAAATGATTTTGTGCCAGTTATGACAGCCAGGTCTGTACAGTAAAGAGAGTGGAAGGCCTTTTTAATAGTGCAAGGAGAGAATTAAACCAAGCCCAGGAGGGCCTCCACTGGAAGGAAGAGAGGCTGCATCTCTCAGCTCTAAATCACACGTCTACTTTAGACCCACAAATACCTCACTGCCATTTTTCTGCATTACCAGAGGAGAGCTGTCAGTGCTGTCGACTGTAAAGTTTACACACTGTGATTTATCAAAGAGAGAGGAGCTGTGGAAATACCTCTTGTCCAGGAAAATAAACATCCCTGTGAATTTTAGAACGTTAGAACACAAGTTGACCTCGTTCCACTCGTTCTCTCTCTTTCTTTCAGTGTGGAAGATGTGCTCTAAAAATAATATTGTTCTCTTTGATGCTTCATAATTCAGAAAAGTTCTAAAAGTTTTGCTCATTTTCTAAATCTATGTGTCCAAACCCAGGCAGGGTCCTGGTGGTATAAAGGGGCTTCTACACCTGCGATGCTGGCCTCTCTCTCTTCCTCTCTCTCTTCCTCTCTCTCTTCCTCTCTCTCTTCCTCTCTCTTCCTCTCTCTCTTCCTCTCTCTTCCTCTCTCTCTTCCTCTCTCTCTTCCTCTCTCTTCCTCTCTCTCTTCCTCTCTCTCTTCCTCTCTCTCTTCCTCTCCCTCTACAGTACCCTGCCTGTACAAATGATGTGAGCATCTCATATAAGTCAGCAATGCAAAGTCCTGTAGTGAGCAATACAGAACACTGCCTTATTATCTCAGGTGGTATATAAAAAAACTGAATGGAAAAAAAGATTATTTAAGAGGAGTGAAAAGTTTCCAAAGGTCAAGAATTAATCAAACTCATTACTGGTTGAAAACATGGCTCATAGATGGCTGCTGCTAACTGCTTTTGCACAGTTTTAACCTCTGTTTTATTTTCAAAGTGCTAAAAAGTCCCATTGGGGGCAGATGTCCACGAGTCCTCATTTATGAAGGATAAGTGAATTATAAAGAGCCTCCTGGGTCTCTGGGAGACACATTACTATTATCAAAGACGTCAAAAATAAACACACACAGTCATCCAATACTGATGTTTGGCATCACAGTCCACAAGACTACATAGAGATAGTTATATTACTACATACATCTAGTTATATTACTGGTTATTACTACATAGATGTAGTTATATTGCTTGTTATTACTACATACATCTAGTTACTGGTTATTACTACATACATCTAGTTATATTACTGGTTATTACTACATAGAGCTTGTTATATTACTGGTTATTACTACATAGAGCTAGTTATATTACTGGTTATTACTACATAGAGCTGGTTTTATTACTGGTTATTACTACATGGTCTTAGTTATATTTATATTGCTTGTTATTACTACATAGCGCTGGTGAAGGACAGTCCTGCTTCCAGACCTGAGACTGGCGCTCGACCCAGTAAGTACAGCAGACAGGGAGCAGGAAGGGAAATGGAGGGAAAGTGCTCTGCCTGTTTCTATGCTTCAACCACTCTGGTCCACTTTCCTGTGTGTGTGTTCAGGTTCCAGAACTTTCTGAAAACAGGAAGTACTTACAGGAAGTACTGAGAGGGAAGTTAGGAGGTCTGCAGAGGATCCACAGATGAGACACGCTTGAATGAACACAGACCTTTTACATATTGGAAAAATATTAGGGGATCGTTCCAGCAAATGTCTTTTGAAATAATGTAGTTGTCAATGCAAAACAAGGGGCGGATACTTAAATGTTTCTGAACGGAGATTGATGTTGTCAGATAATAACTAAACCAATGTGCGTGTATGAATGTCACATCCATATTCCATTCAGACGGTGAAACATCAAACAGCAGCTTTCAAGTAGAAAGATGAGAAAGATGCTTCTTTATTTTCTATTATTAACCCCATTTTTGATTAGCTTTATTATCTGTATATTATATGAATGTATTGTGTTCAATTATCTGAAATAATTCATCCAAAATAATGGCTTCACTAACAGATTTTCATTATACATTTGAAGGAAAGCTTCCAACCTCAGGACATCCTCAACACTATAACACTGATGCTGTTTGGTGTTTTTAACTGAAGCTTCACTCTTTTGTTTGAAACAGTAGAAGAAACCAAAAATGGTTAAATCCATAGTTTTCTTTTCGTGCAGAACAGAGCTGGCTTCACCTCTAACTCTGAGCCTAATAAAGGTTCATGTTGCTGGGATCTCCCACAGAGGAACCATCCTCCCTGTCTGAGGTTCTGTCTTGGTGCCTCAAGGTTTCAGTCATCTATCGTGCTCCTGGAAGCGCTCATCCAGATTAGTGTCTCCACATGACTCTGGATTAACACAGGGATCGCCTTTGCAAAACCTGAATTATTTTATCTCTGACTAAAAACTGCAACTGGTTTAAATGAGTGTAGATGCAAATTAGAATTTGGCATTTTATGAAGAGTTTATTAAAGGCCATTTGACCTCCAAAATTAGGAATTAATTAAAGCCAACTGCTTTAAACAAAACAAAACTAACAACTACTGCATACAATCTGAAATAGGGTAGCACGAATGTGTAAAGTTTTATTAAGTACAATTTGTTTATTCAGTGAAATCACAAAAATTATAGCTCACTAAATGTACTGAACAAATAACACAGGACATGACCGGAAAAACACACTCACAATTATGACAATAAATCCTGTGAGGAAAAGCCAGGCTGTTAATGTGCTGAAGATTCCACATTAAATCCATGTGATTTCAGAGTGACACAGTGTCAGAGGGCAGAGGGCAGAGGGGAGCCACCATGGCAGAGGGGAGAGGGGAGCCACCATGGCAGAGGGGAGAGGGCAGAGGGGAGCCACCATGGCAGAGGGGAGAGGGCAGAGGGGAGCCACCATGGCAGAGGGGAGCCACCATGGCAGAGGGGAGAGGGGAGCCACCATGGCAGAGGGGAGAGGTGAGCCACCATGGCAGAGGGGAGAAGGGAGAGGGGAGAGGGGAGCCACCATGGGAGAGGGGAGAGGGGAGAGGGGAGAGGGGAGCCACCATGGGAGAGGGGAGAGGGGAGAGGGGAGCCACCATGGCAGAGGGCAGAGGGGAGCCACCATGGCAGAGGGGAGCCACCATGGCAGAGGGGAGCCACCATGGCAGAGGGGAGCCACCATGGCAGAGGGGAGAGGGGAGCCACCATGGCAGAGGGCAGAGGGGAGCCACCATGGCAGAGGGCAGAGGGGAGCCACCATGGCAGAGGGGAGCCACCATGGCAGAGGGGAGCCACCATGGCAGAGGGGAGCCACCATGGCAGAGGGCAGAGGTGAGCCACCATGGCAGAGGGGAGAGGGGAGCCACCATGGCAGAGGGGAGAGGGGAGCCACCAGGGCAGAGGGGAGCCACCATGGCAGAGGGGAGCCACCATGGCAGAGGGGAGCCACCATGGCAGAGGGGAGCCACCATGGCAGAGGGGAGAGGGGAGCCACCATGGCAGAGGGGAGCCACCATGGCAGAGGGGAGAGGGGAGCCACCATGGCAGAGGGGAGCCACCATGGCAGAGGGGAGAGGGGAGCCACCATGGCAGAGGGCAGAGGGGAGAGGGGAGCCACCATGGCAGAGGGGAGCCACCATGGCAGAGGGGAGAGGGGAGCCACCATGGCAGAGGGCAGAGGGGAGAGGGGAGCCACCATGGCAGAGGGGAGCCACGTCTGCCCACCCTGCCCACCCTCACCCTGCCCACCCCCACCCTGCCCACCCTCACCCTGCCCACCCTCACCCTGCCCACCCTCACCCTCCCCCTGCCCACCCTCACCCAGCCCACCCTCACCCTGCCCACCCTCACCCTCACCCTGCCCACCCTCACCCTGCCCACCCTCACCCCCACCCTGCCCACCCTCACCCTTACCCTGCCCATCTTCTGACCAAGCAAATACAAATTAGACAGAAGATGCGTTAAGGCTGCTTTTATTGGCTTGATACTCTGCCAAGATGCAACACCAGTAGATTACAGAAGTATTCTTCTGCCAGCAGCCTTCTGAATAACAGCAGGTGAATCTCCATGTTCTGTGTGAGATCTTTTTCTGTGTTGATTGGTGTGTGTTGTTTGGTAAGGATGACTGTATTCATCTACTCCCCCTCAGGAGGATTGAAGATGGCTTTGACCTTGATCTTGGGAGTCCAGCGTTTGTCCAGATAACACAATAAACAGCTAATTACTTTGACTAAAGGTTGTTGCATTTCTGGTTAATCAGAGGATTAGATTCACCTGAAACAAGGCCAAGATGTTTTAAGATCCTACAAAATATGACGATGTAGCTTCATAAATGTCACTGGGTGAAATGTAAAAATGTACGATTTTTTTTGTTTACAAAAATGACGTAAAATAACCTGTTGACAGAACTTTACCTCTCTGTCTCAGTATGTTGTACTGTAGGAAAGACAGAGTTGTTAAGGCATGGTTGGTTTAGAGTTATTCTTTATGTAATGTCTCCCTCTTTTGGCAAGTCTGGGATACTGAAGAAGAACATCTTCGGTTAACATAAAACACTCTTTGAGCTGTGTGTTGTGTTTCTGTTTCACATGTATGATGTCAACACCATCCAGAAATCTGATCTGATAGGATCTGAGTTCCTGATCTGATCTGAGGATCTGATCTGAGTTCCTGATCTGATCTGAGTTCCTGATCTGATCTGAGGATCTGATCTGAGTTCCTGATCTGATCTGAGGATCTGATCTGAGTTCCTGATCTGATCTGAGGATCTGATCTGAGTTCCTGATCTGATCTGAGTTCCTGATCTGATCTGAGGATCTGATCTGAGTTCCTGATCTGATCTGAGGATCTGATCTGAGTTCCTGATCTGATCTGAGGATCTGATCTGAGTTCCTGATCTGATCTGAGGATCTGATCTGTGTTCCTGATCTGATCTGAGGATCTGATCTGAGTTCCTGATCTGATCTGAGGATCTGATCTGAGTTCCTGATCTGATCTGAGGATCTGATCTGAGTTCCTGATCTGATCTGAGTTCCTGATCTGATCTGAGGATCTGATCTGAGTTCCTGATCTGATCTGAGGATCTGATCTGAGTTCCTGATCTGATCTGAGTTCCTGATCTGATCTGAGGATCTGATCTGAGTTCCTGATCTGATCTGAGGATCTGATCTGAGTTCCTGATCTGATCTGAGGATCTGATCTGAGTTCCTGATCTGATCTGAGGATCTGATCTGAGTTCCTGATCTGATCTGAGGATCTGATCTGAGTTCCTGATCTGATCTGAGGATCTGATCTGAGTTCCTGATCTGATCTGAGGATCTGATCTGAGTTCCTGATCTGATCTGAGTTCCTGATCTGATCTGAGGATCTGATGTGAGTTTCTGATGTGATGTGAATTCCTGATCTATATTCTGGGGGTGTAGTCAGGAGTTGTGTGGGAGGCCTTAGAGAGTAACTGAGATAAAGAGTCAAATATCTGATAATTTGAAGAAAATAACCCAGAGACTCCAGACTGGGCTGCATCTGCTGTGTGGGTGGTTCAGTCACGGCTCGTAAGCTAAATGTGGTTTCCTTAAGTGAGAACCCGTCACTGTTGACAATGGTTTGTTAACTAAATTCACAGGAGCCTGAAACACTGGATCAACTGGGTTAACTGCACCTCAGATGGTCCAGGAATCTAATGACAAGTCAATTCAGTTACTCAAATAAGTGGCATGATATATACAGTACGAACACAAACACACACATATGAACCGTCATGGACAAAACTGTTGGCATCTTTGAACTTTTTCCAGGAAAAATGAATTATTTCTCACAGAAAAGTATTACAATGACCCATGTTTTGCTACACACATGTGTATTTTATTTGTGTACTGGAACAACACAAAAAACTCAAATATGACATATTTCCACACAAAACAAAAAATATGGGCCGGACAACATTGTTGGTTACGGTTACCACTTACAAAATATAACTGAAATTAATTGCTTCCTCAGGTCCCGGATATTGGAAGGGAGCAGATTGGAACATCCACTGGTGTTCAATGGGATTTAGACTCATTGCTTCAGAACTTTCCAATGCTTTGTTGTTCTTCATTTATGGGTGCTTTTTTGTGTTCATTGTCCTGCTGGAAGACCCATTATGTCGGACACAAACACAGCTTTCTGACACTGGGCACTGCATTGTGACCCAACATCCTTTGGTAATCCTCAGAGTTCATGATGCCTTGCACTCAGCCAAGGAAGCAAAACAACCCCAAACATCTCTGAATCTCCGCCATATTGGACTATAGGTACTGTGTTCTTTTCTTTGTAGGCATCATTCAGTTTTTGGTAAACAGTAGAATGACATGCTTTACCAAAAAGCTCTATCTTGGTCTAACCTTTCCTCAATATGTTTTTTTCAGGAGGATTTTGTCTTACATACATTTTGGTAAACTGTAGTCTTACTTTTTTATGTCTGTGCATCAGCAGTAGGGTCCTCCTGGGTCTGCTACCATAGTGTTTCATTTCATTCAACTGTTGACAGATAGTTCACCCAGACACTGATGCACCCTGAGCCTGCAGGACAGCTGGGATGTCTCTGGAACTTGTTTGAGGGTTGCTTCTCCTCCATCCAGGGAGATGAGCTCCAGCTGTAAACGTATTGTTCATGTTGCACACTGTGGAAAAAAGGGACATCTGGATCTCTGGAGATGGAGATCGTTTGCACATATATATATGTGTGTGCTTGTGATGACCTACAGTTAAAGCTGACCCTGAACCCTGAGCCTAAAAGAGTCTTGGGTGTTGAGCTGCAGTGGTAACAAGCTGAGTGGTTCATTAGAAAGTAACATGATGGATATTTGCATCCAGGACATCTTGTGTTGATGTAGAAAGTAACATGATGGATATTTGCCTCCAGGACATCTTGTGTTGATGTAGAAAGCGTCTTCAACATCACCTGCTGCTGAATTCAGATACTGTCGTCCTGACAGGATCAGCAACACTGTGGTGGAAATAAAGGAAGCAGTATTTATTATGAGTTAGTCACATTTAGTGTAAGTCAACCATTTAGATGCCATGATTGTCACCTGAGGCTTTAAGAGATCCTGAATGTAGTTAGTTGTTCTGCCATTTTGTGGATTAGGAGAATATATCTGTATCTCCTGAAGACTGAACCAGCTCTCCTCTGCAGCAGCAGCATGTACTGAGACTCTACCCTGTATCTCCTGAAGACTGAACCAGCTCTCCTCTGCAGCAGCAGCATGTACTGAGACTCTACCCTGTATCTCCTGAAGACTGAACCAGCTCTCCTCTGCAGCAGCAGCATGTACTGAGACTCTACCCTGTATCTTCTGAAGACTGAACCAGCTCTCCTCTGCAGCAGCAGCATGTACTGAGACTCCCTGGTCTGTTCTCTGCTCTTATTTAGACATTTCAAGGCTTTGGACTTGATGAACAGTGATGCACTCTGGGTATGGTTCCACTTCTTCTCTCTGTGTTTTGTTGTTTAAACATTTACATTTAGTCATTTAGCAGATGCTCTTATCCAGAGCGACTTACAGTAAGTAAGTACAGGGATATTCCCCCCTGAGACAAGTAGGGTCCAGTGCCTTGCCCAAAGGCACAAAGTCATGTTGGCACAGCCCATGTTTGAACTCACAACCTTCTGATTACTAGCGCGATTCCCTCACCATTTAGCCACTTGACTCCCAAACAAAGACATCTTGAGTAGAAACTCCTCCTCTCCTGGCTTCCATTCTTCAGATTAGTGGCAGATCACAGCATCTTGGAGTAGTTCTCCTTCTGAGCAGTAGAGGGCGATGCAGTCCTGCTAACCTCAGCAGGTCTGGTCTACAGACAGCCAGTGATGGATGGACTTCCTCACATGCTCATCACAGACACGCACAGCTCAGTGTCAGGCAGCAGAGAACAACATTAAGATCATTTCTCTCCCACCAAAGTGCTTTTCTGAAAACATTTAATGTCAGTATGTGATAGTGTTATTGTAGGGTGAATGTATGTTGCAGCAAATCCAGATGAATGTTGTTTGTAGCTGAGTGATTGATGGTCAGTGATTGCTGAGTTGATGGATGAGTGAGAAGGAGTTTCTGCAACATCATGATGAGGAGAACAGGTTAGTCAGATAACAGAGGAACATGTTGAAAAACACAACAGCTTCATGTGCCTGAACATGGAGCAGAACCTGAAACACTGATGTCTGAGGGTCAACCTCTCTCACCCCCTGTCTCACCCCCTGAAACACTCATGTCTGAGGGTCAACCTCTCTCACCCCCTGTCTCACCCCCTGAAACACTGATGTCTGAGGGTCAACCTCTCTCACCCCCTGTCTCACCCCCTGAAACACTGATGTCTGAGGGTCAACCTCTCTCACCCCCTGTCTCACCCCCTGAAACACTGATGTCTGAGGGTCAAGCTCTCTCACCCCCTGTCTCACCCCCTGAAACACTGATGTCTGAGGGTCAACCTCTCTCACCCCCTGTCTCACCCCCTGAAACACTGATGTCTGAGGGTCAACCTCTCTCACCCCCTGTCTCACCCCCTGAAACACTGATGTCTGAGGGTCGACCTGTCTCACCCCCTGTCTCACCCCCTGAAACACTGATGTCTGAGGGTCAACCTCTCTCACCCCCTGTCTCACCCCCTGAAACACTGATGTCTGAGGGTCAACCTCTCTCACCCCCTGTCTCACCCCCTGAAACACTGATGTCTGAGGGTCGACCTGTCTCACCCCCTGTCTCACCCCCTGTCTCACCCCTGAAACACTGATGTCTGAGGGTCGACCTGTCTCACCCCCTGTCTCACCCCCTGAAACACTGATGTCTGAGGGTCGACCTGTCTCACCCCCTGTCTCACCCCCTGTCTCACCCCTGAAACACTGATGTCTGAGGGTCGACCTGTCTCACCCCCTGTCTCACCCCCTGAAACACTGATGTCTGAGGATCGACCTGTCTCACCCCCTGTCTCTCCCCCTGTCTCACCCCTGAAACACTGATGTCTGAGGGTCGACCTGTCTCACCCCCTGTCTCACCCCCTGTCTCACCCCTGAAACACTGATGTCTGAGGGTCGACCTGTCTCACCCCCTGTCTCACCCCCTGAAACACTGATGTCTGAGGGTCGACTTGTCTCACCCCCTGTCTCACCCCCTGTCTCACCCCTGAAACACTGATGTCTGAGGGTCGACCTGTCTCACCCCCTGTCTCACCCCTGAAACACTGATGTCTGAGGGTCAACCTGTCTCACCCCCTGCCTCACCCCTGAAACACTGATGTCTGAGGGTCGACCTGTCTCACCCCCTGTCTCACCCCCTGTCTCACCCCCTGTCTCACCCCCTGAAACACTGATGTCTGAGGGTCGACTTGTCTCACCCCCTGTCTCACCCCCTGTCTCACCCCTGAAACACTGATGTCTGAGGGTCGACCTGTCTCACCCCCTGTCTCACCCCCTGAAACACTGATGTCTGAGGGTCGACCTGTCTCACCCCCTGTCTCACCCCCTGTCTCACCCCTGAAACACTGATGTCTGAGGGTCGACCTGTCTCACCCCCTGTCTCACCCCCTGAAACACTGATGTCTGAGGATCGACCTGTCTCACCCCCTGTCTCTCCCCCTGTCTCACCCCTGAAACACTGATGTCTGAGGGTCGACCTGTCTCACCCCCTGTCTCACCCCCTGTCTCACCCCTGAAACACTGATGTCTGAGGGTCGACCTGTCTCACCCCCTGTCTCACCCCCTGAAACACTGATGTCTGAGGGTCGACTTGTCTCACCCCCTGTCTCACCCCCTGTCTCACCCCTGAAACACTGATGTCTGAGGGTCGACCTGTCTCACCCCGTCTCACCCCTGAAACACTGATGTCTGAGGGTCAACCTGTCTCACCCCCTGCCTCACCCCTGAAACACTGATGTCTGAGGGTCGACCTGTCTCACCCCCTGTCTCACCCCCTGTCTCACCCCCTGTCTCACCCCCTGAAACACTGATGTCTGAGGGTCGACCTGTCTCACCCCCTGTCTCACCCCCTGTCTCACCCCTGAAACACTGATGTCTGAGGGTCGACCTGTCTCACCCCCTGTCTCACCCCTGAAACACTGATGTCTGAGGGTCAACCTGTCTCACCCCCTGTCTCACCCCTGAAACACTGATGTCTGAGGGTCGACCTGTCTCACCCCCTGTCTCACCCCTGAAACACTGATGTCTGAGGGTCGACCTGTCTCACCCCCTGTCTCACCCCCTGAAACACTGATGTCTGAGGGTCGACTTGTCTCACCCCCTGTCTCACCCCCTGTCTCACCCCTGAAACACTGATGTCTGAGGGTCAACCTGTCTCACCCCCTGTCGAACCCCCTGAAACACTGATGTCTGAGGGTCGACTTGTCTCACCCCTGTCTCACCCCTGAAACACTGATGTCTGAGGGTCGACCTGTCTCACCCCCTGTCTCACCCCCTGTCTCACCCCTGAAACACTGATGTCTGAGGGTCGACCTGTCTCACCCCCTGTCTCACCCCTGAAACACTGATGTCGGAGGGTCGACCTGTCTCACCCCCTGTCTCACCCCCTGTCTCACCCCTGAAACACTGAGGGTCGTCCTGTCTCACCCCCTGTCTCACTCCCTGTCTCACCCCCTGTCTCACCCCCTGTCTCACCCCATGTCTCACTCCCTGTCTCACCCCCTGTCTCACCCCCTGTCTCACCCCATGTCTCACCCCCTGTCTCACTCCCTGTCTCACCCCCTGTCTCACCCCCTGTCTCACCCCTGAAACACTGAGGTCCAATCAACAATAAAACACAGATATGAAGAAAGAACAGAGACATGGAATAAAGTTATCTGAATCTGAAAACTTCTTGTGACTTTAATCCTCACTGGTTATTGTGAGGGACAGAAGGACGTCAGAGGGATGGGAAGTATTTAGGATCTATTTGAAACACAAAACAGCATTTTATCACTTGAGTTGACATGGTTGATGAAATAGCGTAATATTTAGTGTATAAATTGTTTCTTTATAAACTATTGTGTAGTATTTTGGTGTTAAGAATTACTGTAAAATGCTTTGTGAGACGTCTATATGATGAGCCTCATAAAACATGTTCTTTTGGTGATACTGACTTGGCCAGACTTGTTGAAATCAGGATAGGAAATCTACCCATTGTCCACTAGAAGAATACCAAAGACTTGATTACTTAATGAAAAGAGCATCTTCAAACCTGTCATCAGTATCTTCTCATGTTTGAGTCAGTTTTATGGATGCAGGCCATTATAATCAAACACCAAGGAACTATAGTAGCGTTCAGTTATGAGTCATTAGCAAAATGCTTGTTAAACATGAAACTGTTTGTTACTCTATAACTGACCTACATCTGAGTGATCGCAGGGATATTTGATTGGTCAGCTGTTAGTGTCAGATTCACTGCATGTCTTGTTGAAAAGCTGTTTCTATCAAACATTGTTTACTTACTGTGATCAGCTGAGTCAGTGTAATGGTGAAGCAGTAGACCAAACACGGCAGTAAATCGGTTTGCTAAGAGATTTAACATGTGGCTGCTGTTTGTTGTTTTTATTTTGATACATTTTCAATGAAGGCATTTGGTATTTTATTTTAAAATACATTTTGTTGTAGCTTTGACATCCCTGCTCAGTCTCTCTCCTCCTTCAGTCTCTCTCCTCCTTCAGTCTCTCTCCTACTTCAGTCTCTCTCCTCCTTCAGTCTCTCTCCTCCTTCAGTCTCTCTCCTACTTCAGTTTCTCTCCTCCTTCAGTCTCTCTCCTCCTTCAGTCTCTCTCCTCCTTCAGTCTCTCTCCTCCTTCAGTCTCTCTCCTCCTTCAGTCTCTCTCCTACTTCAGTCTCTCTCCTCCTTCAGTCTCTCTCCTCCTTCAGTCTCTCTCCTCCTTCAGTCTCTCTCCTACTTCAGTCTCTCTCCTCCTTCAGTCTCTCTCCTCCTTCAGTCTCTCTCCTACTTCAGTCTCTCTCCTCCTTCAGTCTCTCTCCTCCTTCAGTCTCTCTCCTCCTTCAGTCTCTCTCCTACTTCAGTCTCTCTCCTTCTTCAGTCTCTCTCCTCCTTCAGTCTCTCTCCTCCTTCAGTCTCTCTCCTCCTTCAGTCTCTCTCCTCCTTCAGTCTCTCTCCTACTTCAGTCTCTCTCCTCCTTCAGTCTCTCTCCTCCTTCAGTCTCTCTCCTACTTCAGTTTCTCTCCTCCTTCAGTCTCTCTCCTCCTTCAGTCTCTCTCCTCCTTCAGTTTCTCTCCTCCTTCAGTCTCTCTCCTCCTTCAGTCTCTCTCCTCCTTCAGTCTCTCTCCTCCTTCAGTCTCTCTCCTCCTTAGGTTTCTCTCCTCCTTCAGTCTCTCTCCTCCTTCAGTCTCTCTCCTCCTTCAGTCTCTCTCCTCCTTCAGTCTCTCTCCTCCTTAGGTTTCTCTCCTCAATCTCCCTTCTTCAGTCTCTCTTCTTCTCTCCTTCTTCAGTCTCTCTCCTTCTTCAGTCTCTGTCCTCCTTCCGTCTCTCTCCTTCAGTCTCTGTCCTTCTTCCGTCCCTCTCATTCAGTCTCTCTCATTCAATCTCTCTCCTTCTTCAGTCTCTCTTCTTCTCTCCTTCTTCAGCCTCTCTCCTTCAGTCTCTCTCCTCCTTCAGTCTCTCTCCTCCTTCAGTCTCTGTCCTTCTTCAGTCTCTCTCCTCCAGTCTCTCTCCTTCTTCAGTCTCTCTCCTTCTTCAGCCTCTCTCCTTCAGTCTCTCTCCTCCTTCAGTCTCTCTCCTTCTTCAGTCTCTCTCCTCCTTCAGTCTCTCTCCTTCTTCAGTCTCTCTCCTTCTTCAGTCTCTCTCCTCCTTCTGTCTCTCTCCTTCTTCAGTCTCTCTCCTCCTTCAGTCTCTCTCCTCCTTAGGTTTCTCTCCTCAATCTCCCTTCTTCAGTCTCTCTTCTTCTCTCCTTCTTCAGTCTCTCTCCTTCTTCAGTCTCTCTCCTTCTTCAGTCTCTGTCCTCCTTCAGTCTCTCTCCTTCAGTCTCTGTCCTTCTTCCGTCCCTCTCATTCAGTCTCTCTCATTCAGTCTCTCTCCTCCTTCAGTCTCTCTCCTTCTTCAGTCTCTCTTCTTCTCTCCTTCTTCAGCCTCTCTCCTTCTTCAGTCTCTCTCCTCCTTCAGTCTCTCTCCTCCTTCAGTCTCTCTCCTTCTTCAGTCTCTCTCCTCCTTCAGTCTCTCTCCTCCTTCAGTCTCTCTCCTTCTTCAGTCTCTCTCCTTCTTCAGCCTCTCTCCTCCTTCAGTCTCTCTCCTCCTTCAGTCTCTCTCCTTCTTCAGTCTCTCTCCTCCTTCAGTCTCTCTCCTTCTTCAGTCTCTCTCCTCCTTCAGTCTCTCTCCTCCTTCAGTCTCTCCTTCTTCAGTCTCTCTCCTTCTTCAGTCTCTCTCCTTCTTCAGTCTCTCTCCTCCAGTCTCTCTCCTTCTTCAGTCTCTCTCCTTCTTCAGTCTCTGTCCTTCAATATCTCTCCTCCAGTCTCTCTCCTTCTTCAGTCTCTCTCCTTCTTCAGTCTCTCTCCTTCTTCAGTCTCTCTCCTCCAGTCTCTCTTCTTCCCTCCTTCTCTGTCTGTCCTCCTCTCAGTCTCTCTCAGGACAGACTGACTCCCCTCACACACAGTGCCTCCCTCAGCAGAGCCTGTCTGTACAGAAGATGGATGCTTTGAGCAGCTTTACATGCATCCATTTCATCAACCTTCAGGAAGTACATTATGAAACATAAGATTAGCTCGCTTTACAGCTTACTGGATCCCTACTGAACGAAGTGTAATTCTCGCTGTTTCTGTAACATGCACACATACACAAATCAACAGGCACACATGCACACACAATCTAACACATTATGCCACTCACACACAAATAACAACAAGCACATATACTGTACATGCATGCACACAAACATGCAACACACACCCACAGAAACATACAATATTCACACACACACCCAAGCCCACAAACACAAAGTTCTTTAACAATTTGAGGAACAAATATAATGACTGCTCAGGTCAGAGTGATGTCATCATGTTGTGATCAGTGGCCTGGCTAGGATCAGGCACACAGGAAGTCATTTAAAAGAGTGTGGGGTCAAAAGATAACCTCTTGTACTCGGTGTTACTGTGTAATAATGACCAGGAGAGCCCCCCCCTCCTCTGGGCCTGTCTGGGACATGGAAGCCCCTAACCACACCACAGCAAGTACGATGACAAGGAGGAGGTTATTATTATGTTAGGGGATCTACAGTAGAATCACGTCACTACAGTAATGTGAGCAGTGATTTGAAAGAGCCTTAAACTTCGTTTGCAGTCCTTAGTGTAACCGACTGTGAACAAACAGATATGTTTACAATAATGGTGCCAGTTAATTGTGTGGGAGGCAGTGAGGAAGAGGAGGATGAGGAAGACATGGCGCTCTGCTGGGAGGATGAGGAAGAGGAGGATGAGGAAGAGGAGGATGAGGAAGAGGAGGATGAGGAAGAGGAGGATGAGGAAGAGGAGGATGAGGAAGAGGAGGATGAGGAAGACATGTTGCTCTGCTGGGAGGATGAGGAAGAGGAGGATGAGGAAGAGGAGGATGAGGAAGAGGAGGATGAGGAAGAGGAGGATGAGGAAGAGGAGGATGAGGAAGACATGTTGCTCTGCTGGGAGGATGAGGAAGAGGAGGATGAGGAAGAGGAGGATGAGGAAGAGGAGGATGAGGAAGAGGAGGATGAGGAAGAGGAGGATGAGGAAGAGGAGGATGAGGAAGAGGAGGATGAGGAAGACATGTTGCTCTGCTGGGAGGATGAGGAAGAGGAGGATGAGGAAGAGGAGGATGAGGAAGAGGAGGATGAGGAAGAGGAGGATGAGGAAGAGGAGGATGAGGAAGAGGAGGATGAGGAAGAGGAGGATGAGGAAGACATGTTGCTCTGCTGGGAGGATGAGGAAGAGGAGGATGAGGAAGAGGAGGATGAGGAAGAGGAGGATGAGGAAGAGGAGGATGAGGAAGAGGAGGATGAGGAAGAGGAGGATGAGGAAGAGGAGGATGAGGAAGAGGAGGATGAGGAAGACATGGCGCTCTGCTGGGACGAAGCATCATTGTTCAGGAGAGACACACACACCTGCCAGAGGTCATCTAACACAGCCAGTACAGTACAGTACAGTATAGGCTCATTATGGTGACTGATCCTCCACTATCTATCTCTGTCTCTCTATCTCTGTATATCTCTCTATCTCTCTATCTATCTATCTCTCTATCTATCTATCTATCTATCTCTCTCTCTCTGTCTATCTATCTCTCTCTCTCTATCTATCTATCTATCGCTCTCTATCTCTCTCTCTGTCTCTTCCTCTCTCTCTCCCTCGCTCTATCTATCTATCTATCTCTCTATCTCTGTCTATCTCTCTATCTCTCTATCTATCTCTCTCTATCTCTCTATCTATCTCTCTCTCTGTGTCTATCTATCTCTCTCTCTCTCTCTATCTATCTATCTATCGCTCTCTATCTCTCTCTCTGTCTCTTCCTCTCTCTCTCCCTCGCTCTATCTATCTATCTATCTCTCTCTCTGTCTATCTCTTTCTCTATCTATCTATCTCTCTCTATCTCTCTCTCTCTCTGTCTCTTCCTCTCTCTCTCCCTCCCTCTATCTATCTATCTATCTCTCTCTATCTCTCTCTCTCTATCTCTGTCTCTCTGTCTCTCTGTCTCTCTCTCTATCTCTCTATCTCTCTATCTCTCTATCTCTGTCTCTATCTATCTATCTCTCTCTCTATCTATCTATCTATCTCTCTATATCTCTCTCTCTGTCTATCTATCTCTCTCTCTATCTATCTATCTCTCTCTAGCTCTCTCTCTCTGTCTCTTCCTCTCTCTCTCCCTCGCTCTCCGTGTGTGTGGGTGGGTGGATGCCCGTGTGTGTGGGCGCATGTGTGGTTTGTGAGAGTGTGCCAGTGTGTGGTTCTGTGTCTGTTTCTGTGTGTGTTTCTGTGTGTGTGTGTGTGTTGTCTGCACCTGGGTGAGCTTCTATGTGTGCCTGCATATCCTTCTGTATGTTTCCATGGTTATCTGAAGTGTGCGTAGTTGTTTTTGGCATAAAGGGATTTTCCCTTTGAGCAGAGCAGAGCTCCATTAGCTCCCCAGTCCCACACAGGAGCTACACAGATCCTCTCTCAGACCTGGGGAAAGTGCTGCAATAACTAGAGTCATTGGAGAGCCATCCTGCATGTAATATGCATGATCACACATAGTGTGTCTTCACTGCTAAAACCCTGGAATCAGAGAGCCTGGAAGGATTCTGCCTCAACTCAACCCTCTCATACGCTTTAACTCCGCCCCTCTCTTCCTCCCCCCTCTCACCCTCTCCCTCCTGCTATCCCTCTCCCCCTCTCTCTCCCCTTCCCCCCTCTCCTCTCCCTCCCTTTCTCCCTCTCTCTCCCTCTCCTCCCTCTTCCTCCCTCTCTCTTCCTCTCTCCCTCTCCCCCTCTCTCTCCCCTTCCCCCCTCTCCTCTCCCTCCCTTTCTCCCTCTCTCTCCCTCTCTCTCCCTCTCCTCCCTCTTCCTCCCTCTCTCTCCCTCTCTCCCTCTCCTCCCTCTCTCTTCCTCTCCCCTTCTCTCTCCCTCACCCCCTTTCTCTCTCCCCTTCCTCCCTCTCCTCTCCATCCCTCACTCCCTCTCTCTCCCTCACTCCCTCTCTCTCCCTCTACTCCCTATCCCTCCCTCTCCCTCCCTCCCTCTTTTTTTATCTCTTCTATCCTTCCCATTGCATGTCTTTCTTCTCTCTGTGTTTACACGGTGGTTTATATCTCTTCTGCAGACCCATCATGCTTTGCTGATGTGACCTCTGCTCTCATGAACAAAGCCTTTCTTGTTTGAGTGGCAGTGAAGATACTATTAATTAGCATAATTGCATGGAGCATGTGGACAGAGATTATGGTGGCTCTGTTTAGTGTTCGATCCTGTGCTACGTACTGTAGCCGTTCCCAAAGCCTTTGGTCTGCTCACTGACTCACCCAGCAGTTGTGTTTCCTAGCAACGCCTCTTGAATGTGCTGTACTTCCTCATGAGCGCCTGTAATAATCTGCTCTCTTTCTTTTACCCTCTCTCTTTCTCTCTCTCTTTCTCTCACTTTCTCCCTCTCTCTCTCTTTCTCTCTCTCTTTCTCTATCTCACTTTCTCCCTCTCTCTCTCTTCCTCTCTCTCTATCTCACTTTCTTCCTCTGTCTTTCTCCATCTCTCTCTCTTTCTCTCTCTCTTTCTCTATCTCACTTTCTCCCTCTCTCTCTCTTTCTCTCTCTCTTTCTCTATCTCACTTTCTCTCTCTCTTTCTCTCTCTCTTTCTCTATCTCACTTTCTCCCTCTCTCTCTCTCTCTATCTCACTTTCTCCCTCTCTCTTTCTCTCTCTCTTTCTCTATCTCACTTTCTCTCTTTCTCTCTCTCTTTCTCTATCTCACTTTCTCCCTCTCTCTCTCTCTCTCTATCTCACTTTCTCCCTCTCTCTCTCTCTCTCTCTCTCTCTCTATCTCACTTTCTTCCTCTGTCTTTCTTCCTCTCTTCCTCCCTCTCTCCCTCCCTTTCTCTGTCTCTTTCTCTCTCTATCTCTCTCCCTCCCTCACTCTCTCTTTCCATGTCAGCCTTGTTAAAAGATTCATGATGCTTTTGAAACTGTGTTTCTGTGTGTGTGTTTCTGTGTGTTTCTGTGTGTGTGTGTGTTACTGTGTGTTTCTGTGTGTGTGTTTCTGTGTGTTTCTGTGTTTTTCTGTGTTTGTGTTTCTGTGTGTTTCTGTGTGTGTGTGTTACTGTTTCTGTGTGTGTGTTTCTGTGTGTTTCTGTGTTTTTCTGTGTGTGTGTTTCTGTGTGTTTCTGTGTGTTTCTGTGTGTGTGTTTCTGTGTGTTTCTGTGTGTTGGGTCAGATTCTAAATCTGGTTGCTTTGCTTGATTTTGCACAGAACCCTTCTTGGTTAGGATCAGGCTAACTGACAGTCAGGAAGAACCATCCCAGTTACAATGGTTCAATCTTGTTCCTTCAGCTTCTAGTAAGTGGAGACAATCATGTGTCTTTCTGTAGGTAGAAAAACATCTGTGTGTTGTGATGAACATATAATGAATGTTTAATATTAAATACTTATTTAGCAGACACTTTTATCCAAAGTGACTTACAGTAAGTACAGGGACATTCTCCCTGAGGCAAGTAGGGTGAAGTGCCTTGCCCAAGGACACAATGTCATGTAGCCACAGCTCAACACCCTGAGCTGTGGCTACATGACATCACATCACATCCTTCAGGGTGTTCAGGGTGTTCAGAGTGTTCAGGGTGTTTAGAGTGTTCAAGGTGTTCAGGGTGTTCAGGGTGTTCAGGGTGTTCAGGGTGTTCAGGGTGCTCAGGGTGTTCAGAGTGTTCAGGGTGTTCAGGGTGTTCAGGGTGATCAGGGTGTTCAGAGTGTTCAGGGTGTTCAGGGTGTTCAGAGTGTTCAGGGTGTTTAGAGTGTTCAAGGTGTTCAGGGTGTTCAGGGTGTTCAGGGTGTTCAGGGTGCTCAGGGTGTTCAGAGTGTTCAGGGTGTTCAGGGTGTTCAGGGTGATCAGGGTGTTCAGAGTGTTCAGGGTGTTCAGGGTGTTCAGAGTGTTCAGGGTGTTCAGGGTGTTAAGGGTGTTCAGGGTGTTCAGAGTGTTCAGGGTGTTTAGAGTGTTCAAGGTGTTCAGGGTTTTAAGGGTGTTCAGGGTGTTCAGAGTGTTCAGGGTGTTTAGAGTGTTCAAGGTGTTCAGGGTGTTCAGAGTGTTCAGGGTGTTCAGGGTGTTCAGGGTGCTCAGGGTGTTCAGAGTGTTCAGGGTGTTCAAGGTGTTCAGGGTGATCAGGGTGTTCAGAGTGTTCAGGGTGTTCAGGGTGTTCAGAGTGTTCAGGGTGTTTAGAGTGTTCAAGGTGTTCAGGGTGTTCAGGGTGTTCAGGGTGTTCAGGGTGCTCAGGGTGTTCAGAGTGTTCAGGGTGTTCAGGGTGTTCAGGGTGATCAGGGTGTTCAGAGTGTTCAGGGTGTTCAGGGTGTTCAGAGTGTTCAGGGTGTTCAGGGTGTTAAGGGTGTTCAGGGTGTTCAGAGTGTTCAGGGTGTTTAGAGTGTTCAAGGTGTTCAGGGTTTTAAGGGTGTTCAGGGTGTTCAGAGTGATCAGGGTGTTCAGGGTGTTCAGAGTGTTCAGGGTGTTCAGGGTGTTCAGGGTGTTCAGCGTCTCTCTGTAGAGGTGAGGACACTGTGGTAACATGGTGTTACCATGGTGTTGTCATGGTGCTGTCATGGTGTTGCTGTGGTGTTGCCATGGTGTTGCCATGTTGCTGAGGTCTGACTGGGATGGACCCAGTCTAGCAGCAGCTGTCTGTCAACATTAATCAACTGATATCTCTGGCTGATATATCTGGCTGATATCTCTGACTGATATCTCTGACTGATATCTCTGGCTGATATCTCTGACTGATATCTCTGGCTGATATCTCTGGCTGATATCTCTGGCTGATATCTCTGGCTGATATCTCTGACTGATATCTCTGGCTGATATCTCTGACTGATATCTCTGGCTGATATATCTGACTGATATCTCTGACTGATATCTCTGGCTGATATCTCTGGCTGATATCTCTGGCTGATATCTCTGACTGATATCTCTGGTTGCTATGTCTGGCTGATATCTCTGACTGATATCTCTGACTGATATCTCTGGCTGACATCTCTGGCTGATATCTCTGACTGATATCTCTGGCTGATATCTCTGACTGATATCTCTGACTGATATCTCTGACTGATATCTCTGGCTGATATCTCTGACTGATATCTCTGGTTGCTATGTCTGGCTGATATCTCTGACTGATATCTCAGGCTGATATGTCTGGCTGATATCTCCGACTGATATCTCTGACTGATATCTCTGACCTGATATCTCTGGCTGATATCTCTGACTGATATCTCTGGCTGATATGTCTGGCTGAAATGTCTGGCTGATATCTCTGACTGTTATCTCTGACCTGATATCTCTGGCTGATATCTCTGGCTGATATCTCTGGCTGACATCTCTTCGGTGCACATATTATTCCAAATTTTCCCGAATTTGATTAAGTAACTTGACTGAACTATATATAAAATGTTAGAAAAATGTATAGTCACATTATATGCTGAAATTGCTAATTACAAGTGTTTGCATGTTAAAAGTAGAATATAAGATCTTGAGTCAAGTCTCGTCTCCATACAGCTCAAGGATGAAACAGTTTTTAGCGTGTTTGTCCTGTTTTTAAGGCTCCTGTATCGCCTCCCAGAGGGCAGGAGCTGTGAGCGGGGAATCAAAAATAAATAAATGTGGTAAATCAATACGTTAATAAATATACATTTAAATAAATAAATATCAAGAAACCTTTCCTATCTACCCCTCCCCTCCAGCCACCTTTTCTTCCTCCCTTCTCTTCTTTACTAAAACTAATAACATCTTCAAACAGCTCCCTCTGCCCCTACCCCTTCTCCCACCCCCTGCCCCCACACCCGCTCCCACCCCCTGCCCCCGCTCCCACCCCCTGCCCCTACCCCTTCTCCCACCCCCTGCCCCCACACCCGCTCCCACCCCCTGCCCCTACCCCTTCTCCCACCCCCTGCCCCCACACACGCTCCCACCCCCTGCCCCCGCCCCCACCCCCTGCCCCCACACACGCTCCCACCCCCTGCCCCTACCCCTTCTCCCACCACCTGCCCCCCATTATCTCTATACCACTGTGTGGTGAAGATCATTATCTCTATACCACTGTGTGGTGAAGATCATTATCTCTATACCACTGTGTGGCGAAGGTCATTATCTCTATACCACTGTGTGGTGAAGATCATTATCTCTATAGCCCTGTGTGGTGAAGATCATTATCTCTATACCACTGTGTGGTGAAGGTCAGTATCTCTATACCACTGTGTGGTGAAGATCATTATCTCTATACCACTGTGTGGTGAAGGTCATTATCTCTATACCACTGTGTGGTGAAGGTCATTATCTCTGTGGGCTGTTTGCCCCACCAAGGAGGGTGGTGGTGCTGGAATGAATGTACAGTAAGGAGATTACTCCTTTCTCCTCCAGATCCTCAGCAGCTCCTGGTTTCTCCTCCAGATCCTCAGCAGCTCCTTGTTTCTCCTCCTCCTCAGCAGCTCCATGTTTCTCCTCCTCCTCAGCAGCTCCATGTTTCTCCTCCAGATCCTCAGCAGCTCCTTGTTTCTCCTCCTCCTCAGCAGCTCCTTGTTTCTCCTCCTGATCCTCAGCAGCTCCTTGTTTCTCCTCCTCCTCAGCAGCTCCATGTTTCTCCTCCTCCTCAGCAGCTCCTTGTTTCTCCTCCTGATCCTCAGCAGCTCCTTGTTTCTCCTCCTCCTCAGCAGCTCCATGTTTCTCCTCCTGATCCTCAGCAGCTCCATGTTTCTCCTCCTCCTCAGCAGCTCCATGTTTCTCCTCCTCCTCAGCAGCTCCATGTTTCTCCTCCTCCTCAGCAGCTCCATGTTTCTCCTCCTGATCCTCAGCAGCTCCATGTTTCTCCTCCTCCTCAGCAGCTCCTTGTTTCTCCTCCTGATCCTCAGCAGCTCCTTGTTTCTCCTCCTCCTCAGCAGCTCCTTGTTTCTCCTCCTGATCCTCAGCAGCTCCTTGTTTCTCCTCCTCCTCAGCAGCTCCTTGTTTCTCCTCCTCCTCAGCAGCTCCTTGTTTCTCCTCCTGATCCTCAGCAGCTCCTTGTTTCTCCTCCTCCTCAGCAGCTCCATGTTTCTCCTCCTCCTCAGCAGCTCCTTGTTTCTCCTCCTCCTCAGCAGCTCCTTGTTTCTCCTCCTCCTCAGCAGCTCCTTGTTTCTCCTCCTCCTCAGCAGCTCCATGTTTCTCCTCCTCCTCAGCAGCTCCTTGTTTCTCCTCCTCCTCAGCAGCTCCTTGTTTCTCCTCCTCCTCAGCAGCTCCTTGTTTCTCCTCCTCCTCAGCAGCTCCTTGTTTCTCCTCCAGATCCTCAGCAGCTCCTTGTTTCTCCTCCTCCTCAGCAGCTCCATGTTTCTCCTCCTGATCCTCAGCAGCTCCATGTTTCTCCTCCAGATCCTCAGCAGCTCCATGTTTCTCCTCCTGATCCTCAGCAGCTCCTTGTTTCTCCTCCAGATCCTCAGCAGCTCCTTGTTTCTCCTCCTCCTCAGCAGCTCCTTGTTTCTCCTCCTCCTCAGCAGCTCCATGTTTCTCCTCCTCCTCAGCAGCTCCATGTTTCTCCTCCTCCTCAGCAGCTCCTTGTTTCTCCTCCAGATCCTCAGCAGCTCCTTGTTTCTCCTCCTCCTCAGCAGCTCCATGTTTCTCCTCCTCCTCAGCAGCTCCTTGTTTCTCCTCCTCCTCAGCAGCTCCTTGTTTCTCCTCCTCCTCAGCAGCTCCTTGTTTCTCCTCCTCCTCAGCAGCTCCTTGTTTCTCCTCCTCCTCAGCAGCTCCTTGTTTCTCCTCCTCCTCAGCAGCTCCATGTTTCTCCTCCTGATCCTCAGCAGCTCCATGTTTCTCCTCCTCCTCAGCAGCTCCTTGTTTCTCCTCCTCCTCAGCAGCTCCTTGTTTCTCCTCCTCCTCAGCAGCTCCTTGTTTCTCCTCCTGATCCTCAGCAGCTCCATGTTTCTCCTCCTCCTCAGCAGCTCCATGTTTCTCCTCCTCCTCAGCAGCTCCTTGTTTCTCCTCCTCCTCAGCAGCTCCTTGTTTCTCCTCCTCCTCAGCAGCTCCTTGTTTCTCCTCCTCCTCAGCAGCTCCATGTTTCTCCTCCTCCTCAGCAGCTCCATGTTTCTCCTCCTCCTCAGCAGCTCCTTGTTTCTCCTCTGCTTCACCCTGGCAGGAGGAACTTGCAGACCTGTCATCTTCCTGTACCTGAACATGCCTCTGGAAACACACACATACTGACATGGGCCAGAAATATCACCATGTTATAACAACTGTATATGTGTGTGTATGTTTATGTGTTCTACAGATGAGTAAAAGAATGAAGATACAATCATATATTATTATATACTTATCATTATATTATATATAGCTCCATTTACTTTTTACATTTATTCATTTAGCAGACACTTTTATCCACTTTTTATTCCAAGAGAGAGTTTGACAAAGAGCATCGGTCACTGATCACACCAACG
Source organism: Protosalanx chinensis (assembly GCA_030340685.1). Taxonomy (NCBI): domain Eukaryota; kingdom Metazoa; phylum Chordata; class Actinopteri; order Osmeriformes; family Salangidae; genus Protosalanx; species Protosalanx chinensis. The sequence continues at coordinate 18,146,856 of CM059319.1, forward strand.
TGATTTTAGATTATGAAACATACACCATGAGAAACCAATAAGTGCCAAAAAGAAGAGCCATAAGAGCATTCAGCTGAACAAGATATATGTATATGTCCAAGTATCTGTGCTGTATTTGATATATATTACATCTACTAACATCATTTGAATACTCCCTCTATCCATTCAAAATGAGCAGGGGATGTAAAATGGCAGGTTTGTTCTTGAAAGATGATGATGAGAGTCTGCTGCTCCCTGGGTTTCCCTGGAGGAGCCTGTTCTCAGGGCCAGACAGGCTATTTTAGGGAGCAGGTCAGGCTGTGGAGACGGCGTCACTGCTGGGGAATCACAGACAGGTGATTAAAGTGCAGAGTCAAGGCCCTGTCTGGCTGTGGGAGATTAAGACGGTGGCCGGCTCTCATCTCGCTCTCATCTCGCTCTCATCTCGCTCTCATCTCGCTCTCATCTCGCTCTCATCTCGCTCTCATCTCGCTCAAAGTCACAGTTATTTGATGTGGTCTGTGCTGGCCTTCTATTTCATGCCTACTAAGGTCAGAATGAAATATATATTCAAATATGAGATGAGCGGGCCCATCCTTTGTAGATTAATTAAAAGATTGGTTTCGGCTGTAACTGCTGAAACACCTTAGTGATCGGGGGGGTCAGAGAGTCAAATGTTTACATGGAAGCAATTACATAGAGCTGCTTCAGAAACATTGACACCATCTGTTTATGTCAACTCTAATAATGATGTTCATTGGAGGTAAGTTTTAATGTGACATTCATTAACCAGTGAGCACCCTTGTGTTATGTAGTATCACTGTGTAGTACCACTGTGCAGTATCACTGTGTATTACTGTGTGGAGTACTTTGTAGCATTACTGTGTGTTACTGTGTATCATTACTGTGTGTTACTTTGTAGCATTACTGTGTGTTACTGTGTATCATTACTGTGTATTATGGGTAGCATTACTGTGTGTTACTGTGTAGCATTATGTGTATTACTGTGTATCATTACTGCGTAGCATTGTTGTGTGTTACTGTGTAGTATTACTGTGTGTTACTGTGTAGCATTACTGTGTGTTACTGTGTAGCATTACTGTGTGTTACTGTGTAGCATTATGTGTATTACTGTGTATCATTACTGCGTAGCATTGTTGTGTGTTACTGTGTAGTATTACTGTGTGTTACTGTGTAGCATTACTGTGTGTTACTGTGTAGCATTACTGTGTGTTACTGTGTAGCATTACTGTGTGTTACTGTGTAGCATTACTGTGTGTTACTGTGTAGCATTACTGTGTGTTACTGTGTATCATTACTGTGTATTATGGGTAGCATTACTGTGTGTTACTGTGTAGTATTACTGTGTATTACTGTGTAGCATCATGGTATATTACATTGTATCCATGTATATTACTGGGTAGTATCAATGCGTAGTATCAATTTGATTGCTATGTATTATTGCTGTGTATTTCTGTGTAGTATGACATTGTATCACTGTGTTTTAATGTGTATTGCTCTGTAGTATAACTGTGTAGTATCACTGTGCATTACCGTGTGTAGAACATGTGTGTTGAATCAAGATCATATATGACTCAGGCAGCTTCCTGTCCACCTGCAGCTGTGCTCAGCCGTAATGTTAGACTCACCAAAGGCAAATTGATGTCAGAATGTAACCCCACACCTCCATAAGGCAGAGTTAGCCTGCAGCAGAGGGGATGTTGTGTTTCTGTAAGTGTGTATGTGCATCCATGTCTGTTACATGTGTGGTCTGTGTGTATGTGTGCTGCAAATGTGTATGAAGAGTCCTGACTGCATCAGGAACACAGGACACAGGCTGGACTGCATCAGGAACACAGGCTGGACTGCATCAGGAACACAAGACACAGGCTGGACTGCATCAGGAACACAGGCTGGACTGCATCAGGAACACAGGACACAGGCTGGACTGCATCAGGAACACAGGCTGGACTGCATCAGGAACACAGGACACAGGCTGGACTGCATCAGGAACACAGGCTGGACTGCATCAGGAACACAGGCTGGACTGCATCAGGAACACAGGCTGGACTGCATCAGGAACACAAGACACAGGCTGGACTGCATCAGGAACACAGGCTAACTGTGTTGTGTACATAATGAACAGGGATGTGTAGCTAACTGTGTTGTGTACATAATGAACAGGGATGTGTAGCTAACTGTGTTGTGTACATACTGGACAGGGATGTGTAGCTAACTGTGTTGTGTACATACTGGACAGGGATGTGTAGCTAACTGTGTTGTGTACATACTGGACAGGGATGTGTAGCTAACTGTGTTGTGTACATACTGGACAGGGATGTGTAGCTAACTGTGTTGTGTACATACTGGACAGGGATGTGTAGCTAACTGTGTTGTGTACATACTGGACAGGGATGTGTAGCTAACTGTGTTGTGTACATACTGGACAGGGATGTGTAGCTAACTGTGTTGTGTACATACTGGACAGGGATGTGTAGCTCACTGTGTTGTGTACATACTGGACAGGGATGTGTAGCTAACTGTGTTGTGTACATACTGGACAGGGATGTGTAGCTAACTGTGTTGTGTACATACTGGACAGGGATGTGTAGCTAACTGTGTTGTGTACATACTGGACAGGGATGTGTAGCTCACTGTGTTGTGTACATCATGGACAGGGATGTGTAGCTAACTGTGTTGTGTACATCATGGACAGGGATGTGTAGCTCACTGTGTTGTGTACATACTGGACAGGGATGTGTAGCTCACTGTGTTGTGTACATCACGGACAGGGATGTGTAGCTCACTGTGTTGTGTACATCATGGACAGGGATGTGTAGCTCAGTACTTAGTTCACTTTCAATGACCTCCGTGGAGGAGAGGGTGTGTGTGTGTGTGTGTGTGTGTGTGTGTGTCGGGGGCCCTGCCTGAGGTTCTTACACTCCTGAACATCCAGGGATTCTGCAGCATGACAGCAGCATGACAGCAGCATGGGACTCCTGAAGCCTCAGACACACGTTATTCATGAATTTACAGGAAATCTATGAGAGAAACAGGAGGACCTACAGGACAATGCAAGGGTTAAAGGTCAACAAGCTGATCACTCAACTGTATACTGAGTTTCAAGTACTCTCATCTTATTACAGTAATATACACTATCATGGCTGAGAGTGAAAGATTAAGGTGAAAAAAAAAATTTCTATATAGTTTATATGGTGTTATATTAGTTTGCTTATACAATAATTACATTCAGTCTTTTGTAAAAGGCTAGGATGCTACACTAGGATAAGCTCATGTGATCCATCAGCTGCATCAGTGAAGGTGTGCCTGTATAGCTACATGACTTCCACATTTTCAGGATTTTTATTTCAGACAAAATGTATTCAAAAATGTATTCATAAATTAATACATTTAAATTTAAAAAATACCTACTAATTTTGAGTACATGTTGCGAATATAATTGAACTTTGTGCCGGTTTTCTGTTGCTAAGTAACAAGGGGAAACCCCTTGTCATTTATTTAAATCGCATCTTAAATAACTAACACAAAAACACAGCTCTTCAAAACTCCTACTGGCTACTGACAAACATTCCCATTCATTCACGTTGCTTTCATGACATAGTTGGGATATTTATTAGATTTAAGAAATATAATTATTTTCAAAAAACCTCCGAAAAGATCTACCATGGTGGTATTAAAGTGTGCTTGTTGAGCACTGAGTACAGTATGTGTGTGAAAATGCTAGTATTTGCAAGATATTGCAAATCGTTTCCTCTGGCTTGAGAACTGAGCTGGTGTTGCTTACTGCATAGCAGAGAGGAATGAGAGACAGAAGACCGAGAGACAGAGAGAGAGAGACACACACACAGAGAGACACACACACACAGAGACACACACACAGAGAGACACACACACACAGAGACAGAGAGACACAGAGAGAGACAGAGACAGAGAGAGAGACAGAGAGAGAGAAAGAGAGACAGAGAGACAGAGTGACAAAGAGAGAGAGTCAGAGACAGACTGACAAAGAGAGAGAGTCAGAGACAGACAGAGAGACAGAGAGACACAGAGAAAGAGAGAGAGAGAGACAGACAGAGACAGAAGACCGAGAGACAGAGAGACACACACACAGAGAAAGAGAGAGAGAGAGAGACAGACAGAGACAGAGAGAGAGAGAGACATAGACAGAGAGAGAGAGAGACAGAGAGAGAGAAAGAAAGAGAGAGAGAGAGAGAGAGAGAGAGAGAGAGAGAAAGAGAGAGAGAGAGAGCCCTGTGTAAACAGGTGTATTTTTAGAAACATGGATTTTCTGAGAGCTCCAGTTTTATTTCAGTCCTAATGGCTCGAAGCTTGAAGCAACACGATTATTACAGTCTCTGCTTGTTTAAAGGGCTTCAGCTTACATCTGCCACTTGGTTAAACAGAAATGATGTGATTTTTAAACACAGCGTCTCAGTCCTTAGTGTTTTAAATAAGCAGGAATGTCCTGATTTGACTGACTGATTTTGAATCTAAGAATACTGAGGTCCTGGAGCGCTGGTAAAAATTATACAATCAATTGCATTAATTGTCATTGAACTGTACTCTGCTGCTGTGTGGAAATGGGAGCTGGATAGAACTGAGCGTGTGCAGAACGTCAAGGAATCCAGACCAGCCGAGATCATCTTGCCTCATTATCAGAAAACTCCCTCTTTCTCTCTCTTTTTCTCTCTTTCTCTCTCTTTCTCCCTCTTTCTCTCTCTTTCTCTCTCTTTCTCCCTCTTTCTCTCCCTCTCTCTCTCTCTCTCTCTCTCTCTCTCCATCTCTCTCTCCATCTCTCTCTCTCCATCTCTCTATCTCCATCTCTCTCCATCTCTACCTTTCTCTCTCTCCCTCTCTCCCCCTTTTTCACCCTCTCTCTCCATCTCTCCTTCCCTCTCTCCTCTCCCTCCCTCTCTTTCACATACTCCCACACAGCTCTCCTGCAGACACAGTCCACCAGAGGCAGCTGTTATGTCGACTCTCTCTCTGCATATGTATTTATATATCCTCTCTCCCCTTCCTCTCTCCCCCTTCCTCTCTCCCCCTTCCTCTCTCTCTCTCTCTGTACATGTAATTATAGCTCCATCTTCCCCTTCCTCTCTCTCTCTGCTTTATTGGCATGACAGTTCTGGTTGAGCATTATTATCAAAGCAGTCCACATTGAAGGGACATTTTATGTAATGTATGTATCCTAAGATATAACCAGGAGTCTAATAATAATGATAAACTAACCGTAGTGTAATGAGGTGAGGACTGCAGTAACAGAACATGTTACAGTAACATACAGAAATGCTTCAAGAAGATGATTCACTGACCTAGTTGTGACATTGAGATTAACATTGGGACAGATTTAGCAGCGAACCACTGTCAGACCACAGATATCCTCCATTTCTTCTTCATTGACATTCAATTCTATTAATCTTTAATTAACTGGTTAGGAGATACTGATCTCTTACTTCCATACTTGTGACTTTTAAGTTAGAAGTTTGTTTCTGTCTCAGTTTTCCTGATGATTCTTGATTCTTAAGGTAACCATGTTTTTATGTTTGTGGCTGGGTGTGGCCACGCGATCTTTAGTGAGCAGCTGTCTGCTTCATATCCTTAACTATATTCATATGCTGTTGTTTTAGTGTAGCAGGCTAATTCGTTTCTGTTTATTTGATTGTGTTTGGTACCGGGGTGATGGACAGAGAAGAAGTTGTGCTTGGTGATATAACTGCTTTGTCAGCCTCATAACCAGCTGGTGCAGACGGCTCCTCTCAAGGTTAACTCCAGTCACGGCTTTAGAGTGAAGCTTTTCCTCAGGACTTGATTTTAAAGGGGTGTAAATTTTTATAATGCCCTTCCCCCTCCCCTCCTCCCCTCTCTCTCATTCACAGGGCTTTGTGAATGTGCATGTGTATGAGCGAGTGCATCTGCGTGTGTATTTGTGTATATTCAGGCAAAGCAGGTTTGTATGTACATGTGTACATGTTTGTGTGTGTGACGTGTCCTATGCGTGAGCTATAGAGAATGATGTAGTGAAGGGGCTGTTGGCTTTGTGTGTGAGGATATAGATTTCCTCTCTCTTTGAATCTGTGATTTGTGTGATTGTCCCTTTAGGGTCCAGGATTATAGACCAACACATCTCCCTCACCAGCAGACAGATCATAAAGAAGCTCATCAGTCACAGTTAGCTAGGACATTAATCACACTAAATGCATAATGGTGTAGACAGTCTGTAAATAAGATAAATGGGGTGGTAGGTATTTTGGCCAATGTAAACAAGAGCTTAAACACAAATATAATGAGTTTGTTTCTATTCCCAACAGACAGTGAACACTGCAGGATGTAGATGGAGGAGAGCAGCACCTTCATCACATCTCTAGGAGCAGCTCAAGAAGTGTGAATGTGGAACAAGTTCAGACAACAGATCCTCTCTTCTGTCTCTCTCTTCCTCGCTCTCTCTTCTGTCTCTCTCTTCCTCACTCTCTCTTCTGTCTCTCTCTTCCTCACTCTCTCTTCTGTCTCTCTCTTCCTCGCTCTCTCTTCTGTCTCTCTCTTCCTCACTCTTCTGTCTCTCTCTTCCTCGCTCTCTCTTCTGTCTCTCTCTTCCTCGCTCTCTCTTCTGTCTCTCTCTTCCTCGCTCTCTCTTCTGTCTCTCTCTTCCTCGCTCTCTCTTCTGTCTTTCTCTTCCTCGCTCTCTCTTCTGTCTTTCTCTTCCTCGCTCTCTCTTCTGTCTCTCTCTTCCTCGCTCTATCTTCTGTCTCTCTCTTCCTCGCTCTCTCTTCTGTCTCTCTCTTCCTCGCTCTCTCTTCTGTCTCTCTCTTCCTCGCTCTCTCTTCTGTCTCTCTCTTCCTCGCTCTCTCTTCTGTCTTTCTCTTCCTCGCTCTCTCTTCTGTCTTTCTCTTCCTCGCTCTCTCTTCTGTCTTTCTCTTCCTCGCTCTCTCTTCTGTCTTTCTCTTCCTCGCTCTCTCTTCTGTCTCTCTCTTCCTCGCTCTCTCTTCTGTCTCTCTCTTCCTCGCTCTCTCTTCTGTCTTTCTCTTCCTCGCTCTCTCTTCCATTCGCGCCTCTCTCCTTCACACCTCTCTTTCAGTTCCTCTCTCTGTTTATCCCCTTTAATCTGTTGGCTGTGTCTCTCCCTGCCTTTTTGCTGCTCCCTCACACTTCTCCTAACTCCTGCCTTCACTGTCAGCTTTGATCACTGTCATTCAGCAAACCAGGTGGATTGTAGGGATGGTGACATGTACATTATTCACATCTCACATCCATTTAGATCTCCGTGGCGTCCAGCTTCCTGCTGTTCTCTGTTGTCATGCCAGCCTGCTGAAGCTGAATGATCATCGGAATTTTGTGGATAAAATGTTTTAGTTGTGAGTTTTGTGTGTGTGAACGTTAGTCATCTGTCAACCATCAGCCAGCGATGAATCACAAGACAGCATTTGGATTATTTGTGAAAAAAGAGAATGTGGTTGCCACTGTAGAAACAATACAATCTAATAGTCACCTACACTACAGGTATGGAAACTAATATAATTTAAATAAAACAATATCAAATAAATATAAATTTTCTTTAACGTCCTTGCAAACTTACTCTATCAATTTGTTGTAGTGATTCACCATTAAATGTTGAGCTTCCTGTCTCAGTGGTGTTCTGATGACCTGATCTGGAAGACCTCAGTGAATCATCAAACCTACACACAGAGCAGATTCAGGGAATTAATTGAGGAATCATCACCAACAACAACAGATTCACTCTTCAGACAACGGAAATTAATTCTAGGCTTCTCTCTGGGGAAAGAAGTGAGACATTCGCAGCAGCTGATGTATAAGACAGTAAATATGTAAATATGTATGTTATATTGTAATGTTGTTATGAAGGTGTATTGATGTAAAGATGCACAGCTGTTAAGGATCGTTTCATGGAGACCCTTTGCTGACGTAGAAGATGGACACAACACACATGCCCTACATTCATAACTGCATGACATGTTATGTTATGACACCCCCTACATTCATGACTGGGGGTCAGATGGCTCAATGGCTCAATGGTTAAGGCATTGGCCTCATGATCGGAAGGTTGTGAGATCGAGGCACGGCTGTGGCTATGTGACGTTGTGTCCTTGGGCAAGGCACTTCACCCTACTTTCCTCAGCGAATATGTCCCTGTACTTACTGTAAGTCGCTTTGGATAAAAGCGTCTGCTAAATGAATAAATGTAAATAAATGTAAATAACTGTAACAACTGTAGGGAGTGTAATAACTTGTGACACTGCCTACATTCATAACTCCATGACATGTTATGACACTCCCTACATTCATAACTCCATGACATGTTATGTTATGACACTGCCTCCTTCTCTCCTTTGTACAACAGCAGCAGTGTTGTCATATGAGAACTGAAGAAGTGATATCAGGCTAACATCTGACTGGAGGAACAGTTCAGAAGTCAGAAGAAATGTTACTCAATCACACTCATCATAACAATGTTACTCAATCACACTCATCATAACAAAAAGATAAACGCACAGTCAGTATTGTGTGCTCCAGCTCATGATAGGAGCCCTGTGGAGATCTGTGCTTTATTCATTTTAAAAAGCAAATTTCTATCACATGAAATCAAAGTAGCAAGAGCTTTGAACATTTCTCTTAGACTTTAATTCCTGAAGAGATTGAATATCATACAATGTTGTTGATGAAACCAGATTGGATGGCATTGAGTCAGAATGATGAGGGCGGGGCTACTAGCGTTGGCCTTGTGGCTATGTAAAGATTATAGTCATTATAACTTTATTGCTTTTTGTTAGATGAACATGTAAACTCTTAAGACAAAGGTGGAATGTCTTCCCTATGTGTTGTAGGTCCACCCCTACATGTGTATGTATTGTGTTGTAGGTCCACCCCTACATGTGTATGTATTGTACATGTATGATAATACTTAAGGTGAAATGTTGGTGCATATGAAATGAAATGTTGAGTAAAAAAGTCTAACTAACATCCAACACTGCATCATGTGAGGTGACACGCCTGCATCATGTGAGGTGACATGCCTGCATCCTGTCTGTATCATGTGAGAATGCAGTTTCAGTGGTTCTTTCAGATGTTAAGCTTCATTGTATGATGTTGATAAGTACATTTCTGACATCACACTCATAGTTCTTACTGTTGATCATGTGTCGTATGACTTTGTGCTTAGAAGGCATCTCATTGACCAGTGAACAGAAGTGTTAATCTGGTTCAAATGAAGAGTTTAAATATTGTGCCTAGTTCCAATATATGCTGTGGACCATGCACTTTCAATTATAGATTGCATCTCCCATAAAATGTTTGCTTAACTAATAAATTGCTAAAATTGCACATGGTAAAATATCCTATACATGAAATACCCCCAAAATACAGCTGTGATCTCTAGTGGGAATAGAAACAAGGTAATATAGTTAAGGCTAAACATCTGTCTATTACCTTTGTCTAGCTAAGTCAAAGAGAGCAGCATGCAATCAACATAACATTGGCACAGAATATTACATTAAACAACAGAAGCAAACAACTGAAATTTAATCTCCAGCCTCCAACCACATCATGAAGTTCAACTGCAGAAACTCTATGGCTTTTGTGTGTCTGTTCGGCATCATTGTTAGTAATACTCAATATTTAAATCATCGTTGTAAAATTATTAATAAATGTCATGCCGGAAATGAGAGATCAGCTCTTCATGCACACTGTGTTTCCAACATGCCAGATTGTGCTAAATCATCTCATATAGTCCTGGAATAAAATCTCTCTTGTCATAGCAAGTTTTCTTATATCCAGGAAAAAATGGGCGATATCCCATCACCATAGATCACATATAGCTATGTTGTGTGCTGTATTTTATAACTACAATTTATTTGATATAAGAATTTATGTCCTTTAATAAATATAAATGTTACAAGGAGGGGAGTGGGGGCCTCTGTGGCTGTGGGTTAAATAGTTTAGAAGAGTTAAAACTCATCTGTTGAATAGTTTTTAAGTGAAGCGCTCAGAATTCATCTTCCTCAGTTTAGGGGGCAGGTGTCCATCCATTCTGCCCCCTCCTGCCAACCTCTGAAGCTTCGGGGGCAAATCTGCCACCGACGTACTGATGGGCTCTGTGTTGATCTTGGAGGCCCTGCCTGTCTGCCTGTCCTCAGAGACTCCGGGCACTGAGCTGATCCTCTGGAGTTTCATGGGCAGGTCTCCCAGGCTGTAGGTCATCTCTGAGGTGGTGGAGCTCATGCGCAGAAGCTTCCGGGGCATGTCCTCCCTGCCCATCTTCTGCAGCTTGGTGGGAGGCTTGGCGGTGCTCTCCGAGTCCTCCAGGGTCTCCAGGCAGTCCAGGGAGCTGGTCTTCCCCCCGCTGTTGCAGAGGGACGGGGCCATGAGCGGGGAGCAGAGGAGCAGAGCCTCCTCCTGCTCCTTCACGCTGAAGGGAGGCGTAGGGACCTCGAAGGTAGCATGGAACTGGGAGTAGTCCACCTTGAAGAAGCCCTCCTCCAGGGAGATCACTGGGAAGAAACGATGTCCCCAAAGGACTTCATCCTCAGTGTACGACGTCCTCGCTTGGCAAGTCATCCCTGACACACACACACACACACACACAGGGAACACAAAAGGATGATCTCAGTGGACACACTCACAACTGCTTATAACACACACTCAAAACTGGTTATAACACACTTTCAACTGGTTATATTAAACACTCACAACTAGTTATAACACACACTAACAACTAGTTATAACACACACTCACAGCTGGTTATAACACACTGTCACTGCTGGTTATAACACACATGGACAGCACATGGACAGCACATGGACAGTGTATTACTGTATTCCATTCAGGATGACTTCACTGGGCTACAGCACATCTCTCTGTAAATCACTCAGCACTTGATCAATCGGAGAGGCGAACACATTCAGTGCTCTTTGTCTCAGTCAGATCCATCTTGCTGTCAGGAGCTGTGAACTCTTTAGATGTGTGAGATACATGACCTGACCTTCACAACTAAGCACAAAACACAGAACCCAAGTCAGTAAGACGAGGATTAAGATTCAATTAAAATACTGCTGAGAGGAACTGCTGGCTGCCAAAACCTGGTTTATCAGACATCTATAACAAGTTCAACACCATCCTGACTCTAAATGACACCATCAACACCATCCTGACTCTGCCTCTAAACTGACACCATCCTGACTCTGCCTCTAAACTGACACCATCCTGACTCTGCCTCTAAACTGACACCATCCTGCCTCTGCCTCTAAACTCAACTAGTTATGAAATATAACACAATATTATTGTGTACATTATCTCTGTATGTATCTGTGATAGGTGCTTGTGATACTGTTGTGTATCTGATAAGTTGTGAACATGTTTGAATGTCACACATCCTTTATGACAGAACATTGTGTCAAAGGCATCTTCGTCAGCTGTAAATGTCCTGAAAGTGCTCGCTCACATTACCATAGATAAATCAGTACAATTTGTCCCATTATGAAGATTGAATTAATGAGCAACAACATTAATTTGTTTTATAAAGAAATACTGATTAATGATCAGTGGTAGGCCTCTCCCCCTCAACACAATATTATATAGCTGCTTATCTGAATACTTCCCACTATATCTCTTACAGTTTCAGATGTCTATCTTCCTGATGACGATCATTCAGAACTGAACCAGAATCAGTGTTTTGATTCCCAATTGTTACAAACAGCACCTCCCTTTCCTTCTAGCTCAGTGAGCAGTAGCAGAGGAGGGTGAAGTCTGTGTTATGGAGTCTGGAGCTCGTTGGCAGGATATTCCCAGAACATGTTTAGGTGATGGTCTTCATAATGCTCCTGCAGCCACGAAGTGAGAGCAGCTCTTGGAGAGCAGAGCGTCATATTCACTGGAGAGACTGGAGCACAGCTGTGTTTTAGAAGCACTCAGAGGTCAGGCAGTCAGCGTCTGCCAGCAGCTTTTAAACAGAGTCCCAGAAGGACCATGGAGAGGAGGGGGATATGGGAGTTACTTCCTCCTAGTTGTGTCACAGTACTTTCAGCCAGTGGACATACGCTCCACTACCTGAACAGGAGCTTTCACATCTGTAACAGTGTGTCTGAGCTGCTATTTGAGGCTAAGCATTATTGAATCTTGGAGCGTTCAGGTTCATGAATCTATCACACACACAAAGCCCAGTCAACCTTAGTTCTTCACTGGTTCACTGACAAAGAGCTGACAAAGAGGATGACATGACAGCATCCTAAACTGCTGGACCTGACAACTCTGCTGTCTGTCTATCACAGCAGACCTGTCATCATCCAGACACAGCACTGACCTGTCATCATCCAGACACAGCACTGACCTGTCATCTTCCAGACACAGCACTGACCTGTCATCATCCAGACACAGCACTGACCTGTCATCTTCCAGACACAGCACTGCCCTGTCATCATCCAGACACAGCACTGCTCTGTCATCATCCAGACACAGCACTGACCTGTCATCTTCCAGACACAGCACTGACCTGTCATCATCCAGACACAGCACTGACCTGTCATCTTCCAGACACAGCACTGCCCTGTCATCTTCCAGACACAGCACTGCCCTGTCATCATCCAGACACAGCACTGCTCTGTCATCATCCAGACACAGCACTGACCTGTCATCTTCCAGACACAGCACTGACCTGTCATCTTCCAGACACAGCAGACCTGTCATCATCCAGACACAGCACTGACCTGTCATCATCCAGACACAGCACTGACCTGTCATCTTCCAGACACAGCACTGACCTGTCATCTTCCAGACACAGCACTGCCCTGTCATCATCCAGACACAGCACTGCTCTGTCATCATCCAGACACAGCACTGACCTGTCATCTTCCAGACACAGCACTGACCTGTCATCTTCCAGACACAGCAGACCTGTCATCATCCAGACACAGCACTGACCTGTCATCTTCCAGACACAGCACTGCCCTGTCATCATCCAGACACAGCACTGCTCTGTCATCATCCAGACACAGCACTGACCTGTCATCTTCCAGACACAGCACTGTCATCATCCAGACACAGCACTGACCTGTCATTATCCAGACACAGCACTGCTCTGTCATCATCCAGACACAGCACTGCTCTGTCATCATCCAGACACAGCACTGACCTGTCATCTTCCAGACACAGCACTGTCATCATCCAGACACAGCACTGACCTGTCATTATCCAGACACAGCACTGCTCTGTCATCATCCAGACACAGCATTGCTCTGTCATCATCCAGACACAGCACTGCTCTGTCATCATCCAGACACAGCACTGACCTGTCATCATCCAGACACAGCACTGACCTGTCATCATCCAGACACAGCACTGCTCTGTCATCATCCAGACACAGCACTGACCTGTCATCATCCAGACACAGCACTGCTCTGTCATCATCCAGACACAGCACTGACCTGTCATCATCCAGACACAGCACTGCTCTGTCATCATCCAGACACAGCACTGCTCTGTCATCATCCAGACACAGCACTGACCTGTCATCATCCAGACACAGCACTGCTCTGTCATCATCCAGACACAGCACTGACCTGTCATCATCCAGACACAGCACTGACCTGTCATCATCCAGACACAGCACTGCTCTGTCATCATCCAGACACAGCACTGCTCTGTCATCATCCAGACACAGCACTGCTCTGTCATCATCCAGACACAGCACTGCTCTGTCATCATCCAGACACAGCACTGCTCTGTCATCATCCAGACACAGCACTGCTCTGTCATCATCCAGACACAGCACTGCTCTGTCATCATCCAGACATACAGTCAGACTCAGCTCTCTCAGTCAGGTGTTAACTAGTCGGGCTGATCCAGAACACATCATACAAGTTAATATGAAGCCCTCAGTTAAAAATGATGATGAGAGGCTATTAACAATAAAGGTGAATTTGACTGAATCTGGGATGGTGTGTGTGTGTGTGTGTGTGACAGCAGTGTTATTAGAGATTGTCTATAAATAAAACGTTGTGCTGCAAGTCACTTAGGTGGTTCATAAGCATAATTAGAACATTTACAAAGAAAACAAGCTTTTTGAACGGCCATTTTAAAGTCTCAGTCATGAAAAATTGTGTAAGGTGTCACTAAAACCTTAAACCTTAAATAATAAAGAAACACTACCTGGCTGATATTAAAGTGTTCCTATGGAAACCAAATCTGCCAATTCCATAGTTAAACACAGCACATGCCTGCACATGAAGTATATCTCATGAACCTTGTTTGGACAGTCAGTGGAAAGCAGAGTTGACAACTTTAAAATATATATTTTTTGCCTCTGTCGACCACAAACTGAGAAACCTTAGTAGTACCCTATTTTTCGGACTATAAATCTCTCCGGACTATAAATCGCACCAGCCAAAAAATGCATAATAAAGAAGGAAAAAACATATATAAATCGCACTGGAGTAGAAGTCGCATTTTTGTGAAATGATGTAATAATGATGTGAAATTATATAATAATATGTTAATAATCTCACACGATTTATAATCCGAGAAACACGGTATTTATCTCCAAGCACAAGGAGGGTCCAGGCATAACACGTCACTGCGGGGGGAATTTCCTATCCTCTCCAGTCAGGCCTGACTCTGACACTTGGGAACATCATTATCAGAATTCCTTTTTATGGGCCATGCAAGTTACACAAACATGGAATTTACTGTGGCAGGATAGAGCAAACATAGAACATAGTTGTACCTAACAACATCCTAAATCTAGAAGCCAATCACACAGAGGGCAACCACTGACATTCAAATGTCACTTGAGTTGGTAATAAAAAGGCATATTGAAGTTGACAGTAGATATGAAGACCGGAGCCCAGCTGGATTACAGTTGGGTTATTAGAAAATCTCTTCTTTCCTCGGCCACAAAGTTTCTCAGAAACTGACATTTTATGTCCAAATGTCCATTATTCTGAACCAGAACTGTTCAGTTGAGTCTTTTTAGAACACGGAAGCTTCCAGCACTGAGCAGCAGATATTCCATCAGCAGGGTTTTGCCATTTCAGCAGCTTGTTCCAAACGGTTTAGTTTGCAGGTTAATCTGCCAATTCCCCTCCCCACCCCTCCCACATCCTACCCACACCCCTCCCCCATCCTGCCCCCACTCCCTCCCCCATCTTACCCCCTCTCCCATCCTACCCCATCCTACCCCCACCCCCACACACACACGAAGCAGATTGTCAACAACACAAAAATGAGTCGATGCAGTCTGTGTACAGGTTCAGTCTGCAATGAATACTGGCTCCCTAATTCCCTGCAGCTTCTCAGATCAAAGGCCTTCTCTGGTATGGTGGGTTCGGTGACAGTATCTTGATAGAGTGGCACCGCCTGCTCCTGCTGAGCCCAGGAACAGGCTGGCCTGTTAGATAACACCTGGACAGCCTAGTGTGAAACACAGCAAAGAACAGACTGCAGCTGGAGCCTCTGACACTGACAGCTCAGATAAAAATGGATTATTTTATGGCAGGGAAGGAACATTAAACTGGAGAGTCTCTGTGTGTCTGTATGCTGGCTTCCTGAGCTCCCAGCAGCCTTAGTGGAGCGGAGAAGTAAACAGAAGCACATCCAGGATGGGAAGACAGAGAGAGGCAGGGGGGCACATCAGCAGGGCTCACTTACTCTCAGTGTTCCTCAACACCAGCTTTCCAGGGCCATCCACCCCCACCCCCACCCCCCCCCCACACACACACACACACACATATACACACCCCATAGCCCCACACATCCCCAAACAGTATGTGATCTGAGTTAGCTTGATTTATCACTGTAACTTGTGTTATTTGTGAGACAGAGAAGTGGGTGTTAGCTCCTCCCTGATGTCACCCTCTCCCAGACGCTCAGCAGCACATATCTCACACAGACTCATTCTTTCACTCTGTTCTTTATTTCTCTCTCTCCAGCCGTCTCTCTCTCTCTCTCTTTTTCCTATTTCACACACAAACATGTTGATATCTCTTTTTCAAACACATGATCAGTTTTAACACCCACCCACACAGAGCTGTCTCTAACCCTGGCAGACTAACAGAGGTCAGCAGAGCGCTGTCTCTAACCCTGGCAGACTAACAGAGGTCAGCAGAGCGCTGTCTCTAACCCTGGCAGACTAACAGAGGTCAGCAGAGCGCTGTCTCTAACCCTGGCAGACTAACAGAGGTCAGCAGAGAGCTGTCTCTAACCCTGGCAGACTAACAGAGGTCAGCAGAGCGCTGTCTCTAACCCTGGCAGACTAACAGAGGTCAGCAGAGAGCTGTCTCTAACCCTGGCAGACTAACAGAGATCAGCAGAGCGCTGTCTCTAATCCTGGCAGAGTAACAGAGGTCAGCAGAGAGCTGTCTCTAATCCCGGCAGACTAACAGAGGTCAGCAGAGCGCTGTCTCTAACCCTGGCAGAGTAACAGAGGTCAGCAGAGAGCTGTCTCTAATCCTGGCAGAGTAACAGAGGTCAGCAGAGCGCTGTCTCTAATCCTGGCAGAGTAACAGAGGTCAGCAGAGAGCTGTCTCTAACCCTGGCAGACTAACAGAGGTCAGCAGAGCGCTGTCTCTAACCCTGGCAGACTAACAGAGGTCAGCAGAGAGCTGTCTCTAACCCTGGCAGACTAACAGAGGTCAGCAGAGCGCTGTCTCTAATCCTGGCAGACTAACAGAGGTCAGCAGAGCACTGTCTCTAACCCTCTAACAGCTCTCCAGGGCCACAGCCAGAGTGTGTAAGCAGGAGCAGTGGATACAGATGATGTAACAACTCATCACCGCCCTCTGATGTCCTCTGTTTCTGCCTGGCAGGAGCAGGCCTGTGTTAAATCACATTTACCATCACTGCACATGTTCCATGAGTCCATACTAAATGGTTTACTTGTGTCTGCAAAGCAAAAGAACTGGTCCTTGCATGACTACAGTCTTACTTTGGGCTCAGTGGAATGAAATATTCAGGAGCCGTGCTGAACTGGATGGAGTCAGAGTGGGAAACTGCCTCCCCTTTGATCCAAATATCAGCACTTTAGCTCACAAAACAGAATAACATGGTGGTGAGTGGCTTCTTAACTTCTGAACAATCACCTATTATTTCCAACACCAAAGGCGACAGCACTAACTGTCTATTAGTAAATGAATTGGGTTGGAAGAGGGAAAACATTTTGATGCTGATACATCTCTTACGGGCACATTCCTCCCAGACAGACAATCTGTTACTATGGTGACTAACATCAATTGGTAAAAAGCCTAGAAAATTCTGACTTCCTGTTGATAGGATAGAATGTGTTCTGTGTAATACTAAATGGAGGAGGGAGAGGGGAGGACAGGGGAGGGGAGGACAGGGGAGGGGAGGACAAGGGGAGGACAGGGGAGGACAGGGGAGGGGAGGAGGGGAGGAGGGGAGGAGGGGAGGAGGGAGGCTGCCAAGCCTGTACAACATGGTTTGGTGACAGACCAGGTGGTAGAACAGAAGGGTCAATACAGCAGCCAGGAGGACCCACGTGTGAAGCACAGCCCTGCTCATGAAGATGGATAACCAAACAGGAAGCACAGCCCTGCTCATGAAGATGGATAACCAAACAGGAAGCACAGCCCTGCTCATGAAGATGGATAACCAAACAGGAAGCACAGCACTGCTCATGAAGATGGATAACCAAACAGGAAGCACAGCCCTGCTCATGAAGATGGATAACCAAACAGGAAGCACAGCACTGCTCATGAAGATGGATAACCAAACAGGAAGCACAGCACTGCTCATGAAGATGGATAACCAAACAGGAAGCACAGCCCTGCTCATGAAGTTGGATAACCAAACAGGAAGCACAGCAATGCTCATGAAGATGGATAACCAAACAGGAAGCACAGCCCTGCTCATGAAGATGGATAACCAAACAGGAAGCACAGCCCTGCTCATGAAGATGGATAACCAAACAGGAAGCACAGCCCTGCTCATGAAGATGGATAACCAAACAGGAAGTCACCTCCCAGACCATACACCTACTGGTAGTGACAGAGTGAGCAGCAGCGCTGTGTTAACAATGACCAAGTCCTGCATGTTTCACCTAGAGACACAGAGACAGCAAGCCACAGCATGTCTAGGAGATGCAAATAGAAACTCTCTTCCCAAAGGATCTTCTCTCTACAAGCTGCGGCTGAGGACAGCATGTCTACGCCTCTGCTCAGTTAGACCTTTTCATCGATTAGTTTTGGTCTTCAAGGAAAAATCAGACAGTATCAATCAATCGCTGAACCCTAAAAGCAGGGCACCACTTGGAGATGAAAAGGGTTGTGATGGTGGTGCTATCTTTAGCCAATCACAACACCTCCTCCACACTGGTGGAGCTATCTTTATCCAATCACAACACCTCCTCCACACTGGTGGAGCTATCTTTATCCAATCACAACATCTCCTCCACACTGATGGAGCTTTGTTGCTACTCAATATTGTATGTGAACGAAACCCTGTGGTAGTCAACCAAGAACTACATCTGGATGATATGAACATGACTAAAGAGTCGTTACTTAGGGCAGCACAGTTCATCTGAAGGAGAGTCACTGGGAGAGTCACTGGGAGAGTCGCTGGGAGAGTCGCTGGGAGAGTTACTGGGAGAGTTACTGGGAGAGTCACTGGGAGAGTCACTGGGAGAGTCACTGGGAGAGTCGCTGGGAGAGTCGCTGGGAGAGTCACTGGGAGAGTCGCTGGGAGAGTCGCTGGGAGAGTCGCTGGGAGAGTCGCTGGGAGAGTCACTGGGAGAGTCACTGGGAGAGTCATTGGGAGAGTCACTGGGAGATTCACTGGGAGAGTTGCTGGGAGAGTGACTGGGAGAGTCACTGGGAGAGTCACTGGGAGAGTCGCTGGGAGAGTTACTGGGAGAGTTGCTGGGAGAGTCACTGGGAGAGTCACTGGGAGAGTCACTGGGAGAGTTGCTGGGAGAGTGACTGGGAGAGTCGCTGGGAGAGTCACTGGGAGAGTTACTGGGAGAGTCGCTGGGAGAGTCGCTGGGAGAGTCGCTGGGAGAGTGGCTGGGAGAGTCGCTGGGAGAGTCGCTGGGAGAGTCGCTGGGAGAGTCGCTGGGAGAGTCGCTGGGAGAGTCGCTGGGAGAGTCGCTGGGAGAGTCGCTGGGAGAGTCGCTGGGAGAGTCGCTGGGAGAGTCGCTGGGAGAGTCGCTGGGAGAGTCGCTGGGAGAGTCGCTGGGAGAGTCACTGTGGGGCTGCTAAATATTCAGCTCACCAGGACACCTCAGCTTTGTGTGTGTGTCCACGTGTGTGTGTGGGGGGATGGGTGGAGGAGAGGGAGGGAGGGAGGGAGGGAGGGAGGGAGGGAGGGAGGGAGGAGGGGGACAGGACAGAGGGGGGGGGCGGAGGACAGTGACAGGACAATGAGTGTAATCCTTCAGAATTGATTATGGTAACTTTCTCTAGGGGCTTGTCTCTGCTCTCAGTGTTGACTGCTGCTCCCTTTGTCCTGTTTACCCTGGTCTCTGAGCTGAACACAGAGTGGGGGCTGGGGTCTGGAGGCTGGGGGATGGAGGCTGGGGGCTGGAGGCTGGGGGCTGGAGGCTGGGGGCTGGAGACTGGGGGCTGGGAGCTGGGGGGTGGAGACTGGGGGATGGAGACTGGGGGCTGGAGACTGGGGGCTGGGAGCTGGGGGGTGGAGACTGGGGGATGGAGACTGGGGGCTGGCCTGCCTCCCCTCCCTGGTCCTGACCTGAGTGATCTACACTACAGTCCAAGTACAGATAATCATAATAGAATCATATACTGTAGTAATAGATAGACACATATGGTAATAGACACTGTCATGTCACCCCGCTCCTCATCGCCCTCTACTGGCTTCCCATCATGGCCTGTATCAGATTCAAGACCCTGGTACTGACCTTCCAAGCAGTGAACAGGACTGCCCCAAATTATATCAACCTACGGTCCTCCTCTGATAACCTCCTACTGGTCTCACCTCTCAAGACCCCCAGAGCCCAACACAAGTTCTTCCCCTGTCTGGCTCCCCAATGATGGAATCAACTCCCCTCCTCCATCAGAATCACAGACTGTCTCCCCACCTCCATCAGAGACACTGACTATCTCCTCACCTGCAAGAAAAAGCTCAAGACTCACTTGTTCTGAGAGTTTAATGGCACTTTGAATTATCAGCTGCTGTTGTTGCTTTGTTATCGTTCGCTTCCTACAAGTAGTCTCCTCCTCGTCGGAAGGGCCTACCTTAAATTTTTAATCTGTTCAGCTGAATGCTCTTATAGCTCTTCCCTTGGCAATTATTGGTTTCTCACAATGTATGTTTCATAATCTACAAGCCTGCTATGTTTTGGGGTCTAGCATGTTGCAATGCTCAGTGACTCTTGTAAGTCGCTTTGGATAAAAGCGTCTGCTAAATGAATAAATGTCAATGTCAATAAATAATGTGCTAGAAGCTGCTGTTGAGTTTCAGAACTGCATTAGAGGTGTCTAATGTATTACAGTGATATGACCTTGTCCATACTGGGATTTCCATTAGCAGGTTTGTTTGCGTGCAGGTGAAATACACTGGCTTGGTGCAGAACACATGTAAACCATCACAAGGATGGAGATCATCCAATACTATCTACTGGTTATCATGACTAACCACACATTCCACACAACCACACATGAACATAAATAAACAACTTTTAATCGAGTCAAGGATTCACTCGTCTCCAACACCCACATGCACGTCTTTGTACGGGCAGAGACGGGATGTGGGCTGGGACACAAGGAGTCTATTTTGTTTCCAACACAAGTGAATCATGAAGAGAGAAGGAGAGAGAGGGAGAGAGGGAGCGAGGGAAGGAGAGAGACAGAGAGAAAGAGAGGGAGGGAGAGAGAGAGAGGGGGGGAGGGAGAGAGAGAGAGGAAGAGAGAGAGAGGGGAAGAGAGAGAGAGAAAAAGAGAGAGGGAGAGAGAGAGAGAGACAGAGAGAGACAGAGAGAGAGAGAGAGAGAGAGAGAGAAAGAGAGACAGGGAGAAAGAGAGAGAGAGGGAGGGAGAGAGGAAGAGAGAGAAAGAGAGAGAGAGAGAGAGAGAGAAAGAGAGACAGGGAGAAAGAGAGAGGGGGGGAGAGAGAAGGCTAGGAAAACAATCGACCAAATCAATGCAGAGCTAAGCCCCTACAAAGCAGCTGACTCCTGACTCTGACTCCTGACTCTGACTCCTGACTCTGACTCTTGACTCTGACTATTGACTCTGACTCCTGACTCTGACTATTGACTCTGACTCCTGACTCTGACTATTGACTCTGACTATTGACTCTGACTATTGACTCTGACTCCTGACTCTGACTATTGACTCTGACTATTGACTCTGACTATTGACTCTGACTATTGACTCTGACTCTTGACTCTGACTATTGACTCTGACTATTGACTCTGACTCCTGACTCTGACTATTGACTCTGACTCCTGACTCTGACTATTGACTCTGACTATTGACTCTGACTATTGACTCTGACTATTGACTCAGACTATTGACTCTGACTATTGACTCTGACTCCTGACTCTGACTATTGACTCTGACTCCTGACTCTGACTCTGAGTCCTGACTCTGACTATTGACTCTGACTATTGACTCTGACTATTGACTCTGACTATTGACTCTGACTGTTGACTCTGACTCCTGACTCTGACTATTGACTCTGACTCCTGACTCTGACTATTGACTCTGACTATTGACTCTGACTATTGACTCTGAATATTGACTCTGACTCCTGACTCTGACTCCTGACTCTGACTATTCACTCTGACTCCTGACTCTGACTATTCACTCTGACTATTGACTCTGACTCCTGACTCTGACTATTGACTCTGACTATTGACTCTGACTCCTGACTCTGACTATTGACTCTGACTCCTGACTCTGACTATTGACTCTGACTCCTGACTCTGACTCTGACTATTTACTCTGACTCCTGACTCCTGACTCCTGACTTAACTTAACACTTATCTAACACTTTAAACATGTTGAGACACGGCAGGTTCCAGAAGGATTACGCCTCTGTAGCCTGCAGCTATCCCAGCATGCACTGAGGGTAGGACCATCATCTCCACCCTGCAGCTATCCCAGCATGCACTGAGGGTAGGACCATCATCTCCACCCTGCAGCTATCCCAGCATGCACTGAGGGTAGGACCATCATCTCCACCCTGCAGCTATCCCAGCATGCACTGAGGGTAGGACCATCATCTCCATTAGCATGAGAGAACAACATCCCCACTGCTATGCCACTGCTAAGCAGGGTACCACTGCTCTGGAAGACCTCCTGCCTGGTACCAGTGCCTAAGACACCGCGGGCTAAGGACCTCAGCAGCTTCAGGCCAGTGGCTCTCACATCACACATGATGAAGACACTGGAGAGGCTGATTCTGGGCCACCTCCGCTCTGAGGTGAGCTCAGACATGGACCCGCTGCAGTTCGCTTACCGACCTGGAATCGGGGTGGACGACGCATTGATCTTCCTGCTTCATCGTGCTCTCACCCACCTCGAGAGTCCTGGCAGTGCTGTGAGGATTACCTTCTTCGACTTCTCCAGCGCGTTCAACACCATTCAGCCAGTGCTCCTGAGGGATAAGCTGGTGCGGGCTGGTGTGGATGTACCCCTGGCCGACTGGACCCTGGACTACCTCACAAATAGACCCCAGTTTGTGAGAACCAGGGATGGTGTGTCTGATCTCCTGACCTGCAGTGTGGGGGCCCCACAGGGGACGGTGCTTGCGCCCTTCCTCTTCACCCTCTACACTGCAGACTTCAGACACAACTCGGAGGGCTGCGTCCTGCTCAAGTTTTCCGACGACTCCGCCATCGTCGGACTGATCAGTGACGATGATGACACGGAGTACAAGCAATTGACGCAGGACTTTGTAGACTGGTGTCAGCCGAACCACCTCCTCATCAACGCGGGCAAGACCAAGGAGATGGTGGTGGATTTCCGCAGACACCGACCTCCCCCTCCACCGGTGAACATCCAGGGAATGGACATTGAGAGAGTAGAGTCCTATAAGTACCTGGGTGTTCACCTGAACCACAAACTGGACTGGACTCACCACACTGACGCACTGTACAAGAAAGGTCAGAGCCGGCTGTACTTCCTGAGGAGGCTGAGGTCTTTCGGAGTGCAGGGGGCACCCCTAAAGTCTTTCTATGACTCAGTGGTGGCCTCTGCCA
The DNA here is from genome assembly GCA_030340685.1 of Protosalanx chinensis. Taxonomy (NCBI): domain Eukaryota; kingdom Metazoa; phylum Chordata; class Actinopteri; order Osmeriformes; family Salangidae; genus Protosalanx; species Protosalanx chinensis. Next base: position 18,170,036 of record CM059319.1, read on the forward strand.
TCATGTACGGTGTGGTCTGCTGGAGCAGCGGCATCACTGAGAGGGAAAGGAAGAAGCTGGACAAGGTCATCAAGAAGTCCAGCTCAGTCCTGGGCTGCCCTCTAGACTCAGTGCAGGAGGTGGGTGACAGACGTGTCCTGGCAAAGCTGACAACCATGCTGGACCACGAGTCACACCCCCTGCAGGACTCACTGTCCGCTCTGGAGAGCAGCTTCAGCAACAGGCTGATTCACCCTCGGTGTGTGAAGGAGAGATTCCGCAGGTCCTTCCTTCCTGCTGCTGTCAGACTGTTTAACAATAATCACTAAATACTGCTGTCCATAGCCACTATCATGTGCTACACCTTTACCATTATTATAACTATTACCTTCACTACCTCACCACCATGCAGTATTACTGTTATTACTCTTTTATTGTATCTATATCTGTATTATATATTTTTTGGCTTTTATTACTTACCTCAATCATGTGCAATACTCATGTTATATTGATACTCTGTACTAAGTGCAATATTTCTACTTAACTTGCTTACTTTTTGCAATACTGTAATGCTGTAAATCTCCATTCTCCAAAACTGTCTATATGTCTATATGTCTACCTAACTTATTTTTTTATCATACTGTAAAATACTGTAATTCTGTATCTCAACTGCAATAACTGCCTGCATGTCGACTTGTCGACTTAACTTACTATTTTGTACACTGGACTACTTAACCAGACTACTTAATTACTTAATTACTTAATTACTTATTTTCTTATTTTTTTTAAGATATCTGACCTTATCGTGCCCGCCTATTGCTATTGCCATTGTTATTGCTATTGTTATGTTATTGTCATTATGTATATTACCCTGCAACTCTGTGTGCTGTACTTTACCCTGCTGCTGTTGTGAACTGCAATTTCCACCTCCTGGAGGACAAATAAAGGTTCATCTATCTATCTCTATCTATCTATCTATGTTTCATGCTGATGTATCACTGCTTTCACAGCATGATGGGAAACTGAACTCAAAACTGAAATTAAATATGACAGAGAATTTCCTTCTTTTTTTCACTCTGGAAGAGTTTTTTGGTACTTTTTCCTCCACTACGTCATTCATTCAAAGTCAGTTCACCATGAAATTAAAATCCTCCAGTCTGTTTATCTTCTCAGAAAGCATCAACTTTCATCTTATTCTTAAATCTCCAAGTGTGTGTCTGTCTAAAGCAGCACAACATGCCAGGTTATTCAAACCACAGAGATAATAAAGCAACTGCAAAATGTGCAATTTAGCGTCTGCAACAATGACTTCAGAAGGCCTCTGTGCTTCTGTCATTTTATACAGAATATCTTACATTTTATGTTACAAAATGATTTACAGACGACCATCCAAATAATGTCACCAAATATCCACTGAGACAAAACACACCAAACACCATGAAGCAGTTGAATCAGATCAATAATAGCATCCAGTCATATCCAACACTGAACGACTGTCTGAATCATATTCTGGAGGAGATTTGTGGAACTGGCCTGAACACATGGAATAAATGGCAGCAGGACAGTGTTGAGTTCCAACAACAAAGTGATTTTGAATGACCTAACATTTCCGTACATAATGACACAATCTCCAGTGTTGCAGTTTGATTCGGGGCTTCTAGTCTGTGGCCTGGGCTGTACCTCTTATCTAATGTGCAGAATCTTCCAGTAGTCAGCAGTGATGCCTCAGTATGAATATGTTAGCATCCTTCTGTTGATCACCCATTCCCTGAACGCCTCCACAGTCTCACCACTCGACTCCATCTTGTTTCAACAGACGCTACTCTGCCTGTGGGCTGGATTCAGGCACCAGCTGGACCTGCACATCAGCCTTTCATCTGAAGATACAAGTACTCTATGTCTGCTGCTGTATGTTTGTTTTTCCCCATGACATAAAGAAGAAGAATCTAAGTTTAGGTGCAGTGCTGCAATCCTGAACATTCAAGAAGATGTTGCCATGGAAACAGAGTAACACAGGGACTAGGAATGTAAGTGTGGAAGAATATATACTTTTTCGGTTTTTAAACACATACAGTGTTGTTTAACTCAGAGAACACACAGTGTCACAGCACAGTCCAAGACAGCTGTCATACAGACGTCACAGATCAAAACCATCTAATGTCTGCTTTGCTCATCCTTACTATTACATTATGCTTATAACATTACTTATAACATTACCTTACATTATGTTCACACAAAGCCTTTTTGGAATGTTCTAATCCTATCACAATGCTGATGTATTCAGTCTCTCTATTTCTTTAGACCCACTTAGTTCCTTTTGTACTGTTACAAATGACAGAACTGTATTGAAACAGCTTTACTAGCTGAGAAACCATCCACCAGCTAGCCCCGCCCCTCACCCTCTGACCCTGCACCAGCTAGCCCCGCCCATCACCCTCTGACCCTGCACCAGCTAGCCCCGCCCCTCACCCTCTGACCCAGCTAGCCCCGCCCATCACCCTCTGATCCTGAAGTGTAGTCCTTCACACCTCTCACTCTAAAACACTGGAGAAGTAAAAACCAGCCAATCACACATCAAAACCCACTGACATTTCTGTACACTGTTTAAGACTGCATCAATTAGCAAACACTCATGCATAATATTATAAGATCTGTTTTAATTGGTGTGTGTCGAGGCTGGGAGCAGGTGTGAGTCCAGGTGTTCAGGCTCCAGGTGAAGGGGGGGGGGGGGGGGGGGGGGTGCTGTAGTGCTTAGCCCGACTACAGAACCCCTGACCTTTCACCTCTCTGGATCTGTATTTAACATGCATACTAGTTGGGACGTGTGATTGTGCAAGGCAGTGACACCAACATTAAGACTAGAAGTAGATCATTATCATTGATCATTTTAGCCAATGCACTGATGTCATATCCTTTCATAGTCTGCCAGAGAAGCTTCAAGGTTCTAATCCACCCTAAACCCCCGCCAGCTCTCCACTGGTGTCCCACAGGGCTCAGCTCTTGGACCCATCCTCTTCTCCCTGTAAAGCACATTTCCTGGACCAATCATCTCCTCCCATGGCCTCGTCTATAAATGTAACGCTGACGGCAAGCAGCTGGACCTGTCGTTCCCCTTGACTGATCCAGGCATCTCAGCTAAGATCAAGACCTGCCTCAGCGACATCTCTGCCTGGATGACCAGGCACCATCTCTGCCTGGATGACCAGGCACCATCTCTGCCTGGATGACCAGGCACCATCTCTGCCTGGATGACCAGGCACCACCTCTAACTGAACCTCGTAAAAACAGATCTTTTCATCATTCTGACCAAACCCTCCATCTGGCACGATCTCTCAATCACCCTGGGATCTGAAACAGTGACCCCTTCATCCTCTGCCAGGAACCTCAGGGTTACCATGGATGACGAGCTCTCCCTCACAGCCCACATGCTTCTGTCTCCCGGCCATGTTGATTCACCCTTTACAACATCCAGAAGATCAGAAGATACCTGTCCACCAGCTGCTAGTTCAAGCTCTAGTCCTCTAGCATGTATATCCAGAGGATCCAGAATGCAGCAGCCTGCCTGGTCTTCAATCTACCCAGATGCTCCCGCTCCTCATCTCCCTCCACTGACTTCCCATCATGGCCCGTATCAGATTCAAGACCCTGGTACTGACCTTCAGATCAGTGAACAGGACTGCACCCAACTACATCAAGTCTCTCCTCCAGCCTTACACCCCCACCTGCCACCTACAGTCTTCTTCTGACAACCGTCTAGTGGTCCCACCTCTCAAGACCCCCAGAGCCCAACACAAGCTCTTCCCCTGTCTGGCTCCCCAATGATGGAAATAACTCTCCACCTCCATCAGAGATAAAGACTGTCTCCTCACCTCCATCAGAGCCACAGACTGTCTCTCCACCTCCATCAGAGCCACTGACTGTCTCTCCACCTTCATCCGAGCCACTGACTGTCTCTCCACCTTCATCAGAGACACTGACTGTCTCTCCACCTCCATCAGAGCCACTGACTGTCTCTCCACCTCCATCAGAGACACTGACTGTCTCTCCACCTCCATCAGAGACACTGACTGTCTCTCCACCTCCATCAGAGACACTGACTGTCTCTCCACCTCCATCAGAGACACTGACTGTCTCCCCACCTTCAAGAAAAGGCTCAAGACGCACTTGTTGTTGGAGTATAACGGTACTTAGGAACGAATGCTGGACCTGATGTTAGTTTCCTCCAGGCCCATAATATCTCTTATTGAGGGCCTTGTTGCTCTTTCTGCCCAGTTCGAACCCAATTGGAAATGTTGTACTAATGTGTAATTATTAGTAGCTTTCCTACAGGTTACATTGCACATTTGAGTAATGAATGTAACTTTTTAAACTGAATGCTCTTGTGGTTTTTCCCTTTCGCACTTTGTTATGTAGTTTACACATTGTGTATGGATTTCCTCTTGAAACTTGGTTTAAAAATCGTATTTATTCAGCTCCTTCTTGATTAATAGCACAAACAATCATTTCAATGTCCACAAGAAATAACTTTGTTGCCTGTGCAGCAGTGTGCTCTGTAGTGTTGGTCAGGTTATGACATCACTAATAAATGCTTCCCTCAGCACTTTGAACTGCCTGAATGATCTGTTAGCAAATGTTGTGTTGAATGATCACATTTACAATCGAGAATATTCCTTGAGGTGTAACTGTTCTCTTCAAATTACCTTTCCTAATTTTACAAGTTAAATAATAATCTCAAAGTAGAGCAGCAGTTTGTCTTCCCTGAGAAAAGCTCCTTATTTTGGGCTGTGTGGTGTGAGGCACTGTGCGGTGTGAGGCACTGTGCGGTGTGAGGCACTGCAGGTGTGAGGCACTGTGTGGTGTGAGGCACTGTGCGGTGTGAGGCACTGTGCGGTGTGAGGCACTGCAGGTGTGAGGCACTGTGTGGTGTGAGGCACTGCAGGTGCGAGGCACTGCAGGTGTGAGGCACTGTGTGGTGTGAGGCACTGTGTGGTGTGAGGCACTGTGTGGTGTGAGGCACTGTGTGGTGTGAGGCACTGTGTGGTGTGAGGCACTGCAGGTGTGAGGCACTGCAGGTGTGAGGCACTGTGTGGTGTGAGGCACTGCAGGTGTGAGGCACTGTGTGGTGTGAGGCACTGCAGGTGTGAGGCACTGTGTGGTGTGAGGCACTGCAGGTGTGAGGCACTGCAGGTGTGAGGCACTGCAGGTGTGAGGCACTGCAGGTGTGAGGCACTGCAGGTACAGTTTATCAGCAAACGGCAGCTTGTTAAAGGTTTTTTCTAAACCCTCTTCACTGAAGATGACACATTCATATTTTGAACACGTTCCACGTTCAGTTTCATCAAATCAATAAGATATGATTTATAAACCTCCAGTAGCCCTTGGTAGCACAAATGTACATGTTTACAAGAGTCAAAGATCAATAGAATACAATCAATTTTTCATATACTAACATCCAAAGGTCAATGAAAAGGCCATTTGGCGTGACCCACTAACTGGAAACATCTTCAAATAATCAGCACTTCCCACTGCTCAGCTGCAGTTAAACATGCGTTGGAAAACTGATAATGGAATCAGATCTTCTGTTTCTAAAACAGATTGAATACAAAAAGACTCACCTGTAGTTTCCACTATCCCCTCCAATATCACCACAATCTCAAACTGTTCCGTCTGCATGGACCTCTGGGACAGTTCATAGAACGGGCTTTTGGTGTCGATCACATGGCAGATGGTGAGAGGAGAAACCAGAAAGAGCTGATCTGCACCAGTGCTGAAGCCAACATCCAACTCCAGCTGATCCAGAGGGAGGAACTCTCCTTCTGGTGTCTGACGAGACTGTAGAGGAGGAGAGAGGAGGTAGAGGAGGAGAGAGGAGGTAGAGGAGGATAGAGGAGGTAGAGGAGGAGAGAGGAGGTAGAGGAGGAGAGAGGAGGTAGAGGAGGAGAGAAGAGGTAGAGGAGGAGAGAGGAGGTAGAGGAGGAGAGATGAGGTAGAGGAGGTAGAGGAGGAGAGAGGAGGTAGAGGAGGAGAGAGAAGGTAGAGGAGGAGAGAGGAGGTAGAGGAGAAGAGAGGAGGTAGAGGAGGAGAGAGGAGGTAGAGGAGGAGAGAGGAGGTAGAGGAGGAGAGAGGAGGTAGAGGAGGAGAGAGGAGGTAGAGGAGGAGAGAGGAGGTAGAGGAGAAGAGAGGAGGTAGAGGAGGTAGAGGAGGAGAGATGAGGTAGAGGAGGTAGAGGAGGAGAGAGGAGGTAGAGGAGGAGAGAGAAGGTAGAGGAGGAGAGAGGAGGTAGAGGAGAAGAGAGGAGGTAGAGGAGGAGAGAGGAGGTAGAGGAGGAGAGAGGAGGTAGAGGAGGAGAGAGGAGGTAGAGGAGGAGAGAGGAGGTAGAGGAGGAGAGAGGAGGTAGAGGAGGAGAGATGAGGTAGAGGAGGAGAGATGAGGTAGAGGAGGTAGAGGAGGAGAGAGAAGGTAGAGGAGGAGAGAGGAGGTAGAGGTGGAGAGAAGGCTTTAACAGAAACACAGCCAGCCATTCTGACAGACATTTAAATTTTGTAAGTAATCAAAGAGATCAATCTCCCACAAGCAGATAGAGCTATCCCACTGAAGGACAGTTCATTAAGTACAGCCTATATTCAAGCAATATCCTGCTTAAAGTTCATTGACCTGAATATCATATCCAGGTTATCAATTAAGCAGTTTGATAAAGCATAAATTCTTTACCTGCATTTTTTTACTGTGAAGTTGGGATTGTTGTTTAGCTGAGGAGGTTTTTTTTTAAAGACTCGATATCAGAACTGTCAATAAGCCTTTCATTCTTTTATTAGTCTATGATTTCAATGGTGATATTATCTACTATTATGATCTAAATACCCAATACCTCAGTATGATTTAGGATACAAATTAATGTTCCTAAACATAATATCCTGTCCCCTACCCAGCTAAATTGTGAGCTAAGATTTCATTGTGCCTTTAGAAAATATCAAAGTTGTAAATGGTGCTGATGCTGTCTGATCTAATGTGATGCCTGTTCTGGGTCAAAGGCAGCTCCACTCACTTTCAGCAGCTTGCAGCGGATCTGAGCAGAGACCATGTGACTGTTCCGAAGGTTTCCCACCCTGAACATCAGTGTTAGTTTTCCATCTCGCATCGATATAGCTGCATGTTCACTGAACATTAAAGTCTCTGCTCGTTTTTTGGGCTGAGACATTTTAATGAACATACAACCAATCAAAAAGGCGTCCACGATGGATCCTAGGATTGACTGGAAAAGAAATAGAATGATTCCCTCTGGACATTTGTCCGTGATGTACCTATAACCATATCCTATTGTAGCTTCGGTTTCAATGAAGAATAGAAAGGCAGAGGGAAAGTTGTAGACATTGGCCACGCATGGTGTGTATTTATCATCATGTCCCACGCGGTTCAGGTCGCCTCTGATGTAGGCGATGACCCACCACATAAAGGCCATGAAGAGCCAGGCCACTGTGTAGGTTAGGATGAAAATAAATAAATTCCATCTCCATTTCAAATCGACTAGCGTAGTGAACAAGTCTGAGAGATATCTGCTGGTTTCTCCTCCCAGGTTACCATGCTGAACGTTACATCGGCCGTTCTTGTCCACAAATCGTTGTCTTTTCTTTTTCTTCTCTGGTGCTGGCTGGTTGAACCCAGACCCACTAGATGAGGTGGTCACTACCTGATAATCGTCCCCAAATTTCTTTCGAAGTGCCGACATACTACGATGACAGCAGCGAAAGAAGCAGACGGAAGGATTCAGTGCGAAGTGTTTTCCGTCCCTGGATCTGGACTGAAGCTGGACCTGAAGCTGGACCTGGAGCTGGACCTGGAGCTGGACCTGAAGCTAGACCTGGAGCTGGACCTGGAGCTGGACCTGGACCTGAAGACCAGATGGAGCTGGACCTGGAGCTGGACCTGGAGCTGGACCTGGAGCTGGACCTGGAGCTGGACCTGAAGCCCGGATGGAGCTGGACCTGGACTTGGAGCTGGACCTGGAGCTGGACCTGAAGACCAGATGGAGCTGGACCTGGAGCTGGACCCGAAGACCAGATGGAGCTGGACCTGGAGCTGGACCTGCTTTATTTGCTGTGGTTGTGTTTCTGGTTGTGCGCAAAACCTCGGAAACGGAAATAGGCGAGAAAAGTGCGAACTAATAACATACCGTCCCGTCTGTCCACATTCTGCTGTTAAAACAAGACAAAGCCATGAACTATGCCAGTCTAACCTAGATCACCTCTGACACAGGAGCTCCTTAAGAGGACGCTGGAGAGGATCTGTCCTCCCGCGGTTTATTCTTTAGTGCGAGGCTGATTATTCATGAATCCTCCAGGTCAGCAACGCAACTGACTTCTGCTGTGTTCGGATTTGGGTTTAAACTGTTTCAACACGACATCAAGCTTCACTATATGTTGGCGTATTTTAATGATCCTTACTCATCTCGGGTCCGCGCGCACAACCGCGTTGGAGTTGGACACGATCCTGTTCCTCTGCTCCTCTGTGCTCCTCAGTGTTCCTCTGTGTTCCTCCGTGCTCTTCTGTGCTCCTCCGTGCTCCTCTGTGCTCCTCCGTGTTCCTCCGTGTTCCTCCGTGTTCCTCCGTGTTCCTCCGTGTTCCTCCGTGTTCCTCTCTATGGATGATCCGGTCCTAGTTTTGAAGCGTCAGGTTTCAGAGGTGACTCGTCTGGTAATGTTGTAGTATTTAGACTGAAAGCTGGTGGATGTGCTCATGATCCGGTGTTCAGATCAGGTGGATGTGCTCATGATCCGGTGTTCAGATCAGATGGATGTGCTCATGATCCGGTGTTCAGATCTGGTGGATGTGCTCATGATCCGGTGTTCAGATCTGGTGGATGTGCTCATGATCCGGTGTTCAGATCTGGTGGATGTGCTCATGATCCGGTGTTCAGATCTGGTGGATGCTGCCTCCCTCGCTCCTTCTTTCCTTCTATTTCCACCGCACAGCTCCTGCGCACTCAGATGCAGTAATGCGCTCAGTGCTGCCTAGTGGCAGTTTAGACGGTACTACAGGGGGGGGGGGGGGGATACATTATGCAAAAGTAAAGGTGAATAAATATGAGTTTATTGAAGTAAAGAATTGAATAAAGTTGGTGTTATTATGTGAGTGTTTGTATACACAGCAGAGTGAACATGAGTGCAGCACATGTCCTCTCCAGAGCAGTAATGATCCTTTAGTAATGATCATGTTGGCTTGCAGCCTGGTGGGAGACATGGCCAATCAGAGCACAGCTGAGGTCCAGGAAGTCAACCCAGGTGTCATTGATTGGCAGGGACTCTTCATTACTCTGGGTCAACTGGAGAACAAGACAACCAGATCTTCTCCTCCACCACACCCTTCCACCACACCCCTCTACCACACCCCTCCACCACACCCCTCCACCACACCCCTCCACCACACCCCTCTACCACACCCCTCCACCACACCCCTCCACCACACCCTTCCACCACACCCCTCTACCACACCCCTCCACCACACCCCTCCACCACACCCTTCCACCACACCCCTCCACCACACCCCTCCACCACACCCCTCCACCACACCCCTCTACCACACCCCTCCACCACACCCCTCCACCACACCCCTCCACCACACCCCTCTACCACACCCCTCCACCACACCCCTCCACCACACCCCTCCACCACACCCCTCTACCACACCCCTCCACCACACTCTTCCACCACACCCCTCTACCACACCCCTCCACCACACCCCTCTACCACACCCTTCCACCACACCCCTCTACCACACCCCTCCACCACACCCCTCCACCACACCCCTCTACCACACCCTTCCACCACACTCTTCCACCACACCCCTCTACCACACCCCTCCACCACACCCCTCCACCACACCCCTTCCACCACACCCTTCCACCACACCCCTCCACCACACCCCTCTACCACACCCTTCCACCACACCCCTCTACCACACCCCTCCACCACACCCCTCCACCACACCCCTCTACCACACCCTTCCACCACACTCTTCCACCACACCCCTCTACCACACCCCTCCACCACACCCCTCCACCACACCCCTTCCACCACACCCTTCCACCACACCCCTCCACCACACCCCTCTACCACACCCTTCCACCACACCCCTCTACCACACCCCTCCACCACACCCCTCCACCACACCCCTCTACCACACCCTTCCACCACACTCTTCCACCACACCCCTCTACCACACCCCTCCACCACACCCCTCCACCACACCCCTCCACCACACCCCTCTACCACACCCTTCCACCACACCCTTCCACCACACCCCTCCACCACACCCCTCCACCACACCCCTCTACCACACCCCTCCACCACACCCCTCCACCACACCCTTCCACCACACCCCTCCACCACACCCCTCTACCACACCCCTCCACCACACCCTTCCACCACACCCTTCCACCACACCCCTCCACCACACCCCTCTACCACACCCCTCTACCACACCCCTCCACCACACCCCTCCACCACACCCCTCTACCACACCCCTCTACCACACCCCTCCACCACACCCCTCCACCACACCCCTCCACCACACTCTTCTACCACACCCCTCTACCACACCCCTCTACCACACCCCTCCACCACATTTTACATTTACATTTAATCATTTATCAGACGCTTTTATCCAAAGCAACTTACAGTAAGTACAGGGACATTCTCCCTGAGGTAAGTATGGTGAAGTGCCTTGCACAAGGACACAACGTCACATAGCCACAGCCAAGGAATCAAACTCACAACTTTCTGATCATGAGCTCAACGCCTTAACCGCTGAGCCACTTGACTCCTCCTCCCCTTCATCTGCTGTCACTTCACACAGCATCAGATTCCAGAGGACAGGCTACACAGAGGACAGGCTGCTCAGAGGACAGGCTGCTCAGAGGACAGGCTGCTCAGAGGACAGGCTGCTCAGAGGGAGGAGGGGGAAGGAGGGAGGGAGGTAGAGGGAGGAGGGGGAAGGAGGGAGGGAGGTAGAGGGAGGAGGGGGAAGGAGGGAGGGAGGTAGAGGGAGGAGGGGGAAGGAGGGAGGGAGGTAGAGGGAGGAGGGGCGAGGAGGAAGGAGGGGGTAGAAGGGATGAGGGTGGAGGAAAGATGAAAAGTCTGTAAGAAATGTAGCACTCAGAATGGGTTCCAACTGGTCTCATCACATAAGGCCTCTAACCTCCAGCTGTCACCTGCTAGATGATCTGTTCACAGCAAAGCCAGTCTGCTGGAGAAATGAACCTCTTCTAACGCAGTGTGGAGGTCGCTGGCTGAACGGAGCCTTTTCCTGAATGAATGGTTATGTAATGACTTCCACCGTGACAAGCCTTTCTGTCAGGGCAGTTTAATGACCCCTGCCTGTGCAGAAGTCTGAGGCTCTACAGTAACTCAAGGGGGGAGGGGTGAGTGGGGGAGGAGGGAGGGGGGGTGGGGGAAGGTGGACAGGAGAATAGATTTGAGCATCAGAAACTGGGCTTTCATTAGTGGCAGGTAAAGGCAACACTAAGCTTCTGCTGTCCTCTGAGGCTTCTAATGAGTTTGGGGGGACTCAGGTTATCTCACTTGTACTGGGCCTCATTAACAGAAGAACAGCCTCACACAGATGGATGAGGACTGGACGCTGTTGTCATGATGCTGTTGCCATGATGCTGTTGCTATGATGCTGTTTCCATGACGCTGTTGCTTTCAGCAGGACATTTACAACAGGACAGCGATGTGTTTGGATTCTGATACCTTTTAATCTCTGTATTCTCAGTCATGCTGAATTTAGCATGAGTCAGGCCTTCTGTCAGATACCCCCTGGTCTGTAAGAACCCTTTAAACATATTCCTGTATTCCCATCTGCACCGAAGCCAGGTCAACATACAGAAATATGTTTATGAAGCCTCATTATAGACATCTTGTTAACTTCAAAGCTCTACTGCAATTTCCACCCCCTGGAGGACAAATAAAGGTTTATCTTGTCAAATATTTACTTTAACTGTATTTCAGAAAATCTGAATCAAAGCGTATCAATGAAACAGAAGTGAAATGGTGTCCAGGGCTGGACATGCCTGTGACAGGAGCCCTGTGGTGACAGGAGCCCTGTGGTGACAGGAGCCCTGTGGAAGAGAACACTGGAACCATCCTTTTAATTGGCTGAGCCCACAGGCTCTTTCACACCGTTCATTAATAATTGTCCTATTTATAGTTCTGTGTATAAAGGAAACAGGAAGAGAGATTCAGCTCTTCACACTGAGCAGTAGCATTTTGCACGAAATAAGAAGATATATAGAGATGATCTCCAGATTCTTCTGGAAGAGAGACACTTCAAGATACACTTTGTGGATGTTTAGTATTTTAATCTTGAATAAAGTAATAAATGTTGCATCAGTTGTTTACTGTAGTTCTGTTTAATCGTTTTATCTGATTGTAGTCTTAAAGCCTTTTGATTCCCTTTAAAAAATGATTGACCAAAACAGAATAACAATGTTGTACTTTTCCAGTTCAGAGATGTTTGGATTTGAGCCAATGTACCATCTCCAGTCAGAGGCTGATGAAAGATCCTTTGATGTTGTTGTGAAAGGCTTAAGCCATTTCATAAAAATAGCTCGACCAGGATGTGATAGAGAGAAGAAGGATTGATTCATTAACCTAATCAGTCACAGAGATATGTTTATGCTGCACTCTGTTTGGATACCACTCGAGGTCATTCCCCAGGAGGAACAGCCAATCACTTCAGGAGATCTTCTCTGATTTCCCATCATGCCTTGTAATCGGTCCGATCAGCACTCCTGCACGGCCCTGCAGCAGCTGTGATCACAGCGGATGAGATGATGAATCTCCCAGCTATTTCTGCACACATGGAATTGGATCCTGCATTAGAAAACTGTTCATCACCACTTTAACATCTTTTATTGCTAATCAAATACAAGTTTTCATTCACCATTTGGAAATTCTACAATATTGATTTCCGAGAGCAGAAAAGATTCATGCGGCAACCGTCTCCTCTGTCAACATGGAGCTTTAACTCAATCTGAAGCCTGAAGGAGCCTTCTTCTCCCTTCCTCTACCTTCCTCTACCTTCCTCTACCTTCCTCTACCTTCCTCTACCTTCCTCTACCTTCCTCTACCTTCCTCTCCCTTCCTCTACCTTCCTCTACCTTCCTCTACCTTCCTCTACCTTCCTCTACCTTCCTCTACCTTCCTCTCCCTTCCTCTACCTTCCTCTACCTTCCTCTACCTTCCTCTACCTTCCTCTACCTTCCTCTACCTTCCTCTACCTTCCTCTACCTTCCTCTACCTTCCTCTACCTTCCTCCACCTTCCTCCACCTTCCTCTACCTTCCTCTACCTGCCTCTACCTTCCTCTACCTTCCTCTACCTTCCTCTACCTTCCTCTACCTTCCTCTACCTTCCTCTACCTTCCTCTCCCTTCCTCTACCTTCCTCTACCTTCTTCTACCTTCCTCTACCTTCCTCTACCTTCCTCTACCTTCCTCTACCTTCCTCTACCTTCCTCTCCCTTCCTCTACCTTCCTCTACCTTCTTCTACCTTCCTCTACCTTCCTCTACCTTCCTCTACCTTCTTCTACCTTCCTCTACCTTCCTCTACCTTCCTCTACCTTCCTCTACCTTCCTCTACCTTCCTCTACCTTCCTCTACCTTCCTCTACCTTCCTCTACCTTCCTCCACCTTCCTCCACCTTCCTCTACCTTCCTCTACCTGCCTCTACCTTCCTCTACCTTCCTCTACCTTCCTCTACCTTCCTCTACCTTCCTCTACCTTCCTCTACCTTCCTCTACCTTCTTCTACCTTCCTCTACCTTCCTCTACCTTCCTCTACCTTCCTCTACCTTCCTCTACCTTCCTCTACCTTCCTCCACCTTCCTCCACCTTCCTCTACCTTCCTCTACCTGCCTCTACCTTCCTCTACCTTCCTCTACCTTCCTCTACCTTCCTCTACCTTCCTCTACCTTCCTCTACCTTCCTCTACCTTCTTCTACCTTCCTCTACCTTCCTCTACCTTCCTCTACCTTCCTCTACCTTTCTCTCACATATGAGTCAGAGGCTGCAGACTGATAGAACATGAGGCTGCAGACTGATAGAACATGAGGCTGCAGACTGATAGAACATGAGGCTGCAGACTGATAGAACATGAGGCTGCAGACTGATAGAACACGAGGCTGCAGACTGATAGAACACGAGGCCGCAGACTGATAGAACACGAGGCCGCAGACTGATAGAACACGAGGCTGCAGACTGATAGAACACGAGGCTGCAGACTGATAGAACACGAGGCCGCAGACTGATAGAACACGAGGCCGCAGACTGATAGAACACGAGGCCGCAGACTGATAGAACACGAGGCCGCAGACTGATAGAACACGAGGCCGCAGACTGATAGAACACGAGGCCGCAGACTGATAGAACACGAGGCCGCAGACTGATAGAACACGAGGCCGCAGACTGATAGAACACGAGGCCGCAGACTGATAGAACACGAGGCCGCAGACTGATAGAACACGAGGCCGCAGACTGATAGAACACGAGGCCGCAGACTGATAGAACACGAGGCCGCAGACTGATAGAACACGAGGCCGCAGACTGATAGAACACGAGGCCGCAGACTGATAGAACACGAGGCCGCAGACTGATAGAACACGAGGCCGCAGACTGATAGAACACGAGGCCGCAGACTGATAGAACACGAGGCCGCAGACTGATAGAACACGAGGCCGCAGACTGATAGAACACGAGGCCGCAGACTGATAGAACACGAGGCCGCAGACTGATAGAACACGAGGCTGCAGACTGATAGAACATGAGGCTGCAGACTGATAGAACATGAGAACATTCACCTGCATCATGGTTGTTCCATATTAACTGACATCCTGCTGGCAGCACAATTACTGAAGAAAAGCCAACGATAATTATTATTATTCGTATTAATTAGAATAATAAACAGATATAAATAAGGATATAAATATGTACTGCATGTAGCATAGGATCATACAGAACATAATGTGCTGGTGTCAGAACTGAAGATTCTCTTGAACACAAGTTAAACCAGTGAGGCTGTTTGACTGTGTGGTGTTGAGGTCTGAAATAGAAGCATCTGGAGAGAGATGTTGGTCAGCCCGCTCATAGTGATTCATGATTGATCACCACACAATTACCGCTGAAAGCAGCAGGTCCCCCTAATCACTGCTTTGGTCTCTAAAAGGGGATTAGCAGGTAGGAGACGCCTGCTGGAGCCTCTGCCCACTTTAAATAAGTCAATAAGGAATGACTCAAAGAGTCTGGAAGAACATGTGTGCTTCTACTGTACTAACAGCCACTTTGTGTTTGGGGGGAGATGTGTGTTGTCTGTTGTGTGTTTGGGAGATGTGTGTTGTCTGTTGTATGTTTGGGAGGAGATGTGTGTTGTCTGTTGTGTGTTTGGGAGATGTGTGTTGTCTGTTGTGTGTTTGGGAGATGTGTGTTGTCCCTTGACTGAGGATGTGACTTCCATTGTGTCCTGGAGCCTCTAACCATGTCTAATGAAAGTGTTTCATCCCAGCCTCTGACTCTCAAGTCCCTACTGCAATTAAGGGCATGATTCCTCCTTGTGTCCTCAGCTTCTTAGTGAAAAGCCAGACTGTCTGGATCACCTCCTCCTCTCCACCTACTCTCCATCATTTTCTGTCTTTCTCTCCCTTCTTCTCAGTCACCCTGGAGTGAGGGATCCACATCCCTCTCCACATCCCTCTCTCCACATCCCTCTCTCTACATCCCTCTCTCCACATCCCTCTCTCCACATCCCTCTCTCCACATCCCTCTCTCCACATCCCTCTCTCCACATCCCTCTCTCTCCACCCCTCTCTCCACATCCCTCTCTCCACATCCCTCTCTCCACATCCCTCTCCACATCCCTCTCTCCACATCCCTCTCTCCACATCCCTCTCCACATCCCTCTCTCCACATCCCTCTCTCCACATCCCTCTCCACATCCCTCTCTCCACATCCCTCTCTCCACATCCCTCTCTCCATATCCCTCTCTCCACATCCCTCTCTCCATCCCTCTCTCTCCACCCCTCTCTCTCCATCCCTCTCTCTCCATCCCTCTCTCTTCATTCCCTGCAGAGCTGAAAGGGTTAACACCTTCCCGTCTCCATGGTGAGGAGGTGCATTCATGTCAGGGCTCAGACACCCAAAGACACCTCAGATAAGGCCTCCATTAAACCCATTATTTCAGACCATCTCAGGGCTAATGGACTCGCAAGGCTGGTCCCTGTCAGCCTATCTTATCCTCATAGGTCCAGTGTGGACGCTCTGTCTCTTCGCTGTGAGCAGGTCAGATATCTGCTTCACTGCTGCCATGAATCCCTCCTGAAAGCTGCTGTTGTCAAACTAAACCTCATGGGACACGTTAGCTGCTATAGACTGGTTGCCTTGGAGAGATTCACTAATATTTATTAAAACCCATCTCCCTCCCTCACCTCATCTCCCCATTAAGTGTGAAACAGACTGCAGGTACCGTAAAGGGATATCATTAAGAATAACAGCTTTTATGGAGGCTCTTCCTCTGCTTATGCCTGGTTTTCTTCCCCTGCCTGCAGCATCAGAATCAGCAGTGTTGGTGTGTTTGGTGATGACAGATGCAGAGATCACAGGAAGAGGCATTAAAAAGCTCTTCTGTTGTAGATGTGGAGGACAGGAGGAGGACAGGGGGAGGACAGGGGGAGGACAGGGGGAGGACAGAAGAGACGAGGACAGGGGGAGGACAGGAGGAGGAGGAGGAGGACAGGGGGAGGACAGGAGACGAGCACAGGGGGAGGACAGGAGGAGGAGGAGGACAGGGGGAGGACAGAAGAGACGAGGACAGGGGGAGGACAGGGGGAGGACAGGGGGAGGACAGAAGAGACGAGGACAGGGGGAGGACAGGAGGAGGAGGAGGACAGGGGGAGGACAGGAGGAGGAGGAGGACAGGGGGAGGACAGAAGAGACGAGGACAGGGGGAGGAGGAGGAGAGGACAGGAGGAGGACAGGGGGAGGACAGGGGGAGGACAGGGGGAGGACAGAAGAGACGAGGACGGGGAGGAGGAGGAGAGGACAGGAGGAGGAGGAGGACAGGAGGAGGAGGAGGACAGGGGGAGGACAGAAGAGACGAGGACAGGGGGAGGAGGAGGAGAGGACAGGAGGAGGACAGGGGGAGGACAGGATGAGGACAGGGGGAGGACAGGGGGAGGACAGGGGGAGGACAGAAGAGACGAGGACGGGGAGGAGGAGGAGGAGAGGACAGGAGGAGGACAGGGGGAGGACAGGGGGAGGACAGGGGGAGGACAGAAGAGACGAGGACAGGGGGAGGAGGAGGAGAGGACAGGAGGAGGAGGAGGACAGGAGGAGGAGGAGGACAGGCGGAGGACAGAAAAGACGAGGACAGGGGGAGGAGGAGGAGAGGACAGGAGGAGGACAGGGGGAGGACAGGATGAGGACAGGGGGAGGACAGGGGGAGGACAGGGGGAGGACAGAAGAGACGAGGACGGGGAGGAGGAGGAGAGGACAGGAGGAGGACAGGGGGAGGACAGGAGGAGTAGGAGGAGGAGGACAGGAGGAGGAGGAGAGGACAGGAGGAGGAGGAGAGGACAGGGGGAGGACAGGAGGAGTAGGAGGACAGGAGGAGGAGGAGAGGACAGGAGGAGGAGGAGAGGACAGGGGGAGGAGGTGGAGAGGACATGAGAAGGACAGGGGGAGGACAGGGGGAGGACAGGAGGACAGGACATGAGGAGGAGGACAGGAGGAGGACGACAGGAGGAGGACAGGAGGAGCAGGAGGTCAGGAGGAGGAGGAGAACAGGAGCAGGACATCAGGAGCAGGAGGTCAGGAGGAGGAGAGGACAGGAGGAGGACGACAGGAGGAGGACAGGAGGAGGACAGGGGGAGGACAGGAGGAGTAGGATGAGGAGGACAGGAGGAGGAGGAGAGGACAGGAGGAGAAGGAGAGGACAGGGGGAGGACAGGAGGAGTAGGAGGACAGGAGGAGGAGGAGAGGACAGGAGGAGGAGGAGAGGACAGGAGGAGGAGGAGAGGACAGGGGGAGGAGGAGGAGAGGACAGAGGGAGGACAGGAGGAGGACAGGGGGAGGACAGGGGGAGGACAGGAGGAGGAGAGGACATGAGGAGGACGACAGGAGGAGGACAGGAGGACAGGGGGAGGACAGGAGGACAGGAGGAGGAGAGGACATGAGGAGGAGGACATGAGGAGGAGGACAGGAGGAGGACAGGAGGAGCAGGAGGTCAGGAGGAGGAGGAGAACAGGAGCAGGACATCAGGAGAACAGGCAAAAGGGTTATGAAACACTATTTATTATCCTTCACAGGTTGGTCTTGGTCTAAAATCCGACATTCAGATTTTATCTAAATCCTTATCGTTTACATTTGTTCTGCCTTTTGTTTTACAAAAATGTACAAACAGGTGACTTCACTTTACAGTCAACACATACAGCAAAAGTACTAACTACATTCATAGTACCATGCACTTAAAGTGAACCAGTTTGGGAAGAAAAAAACAGATAACATGTTGTTCATGATATGAGATTGTATTTCAGTTGGTTGATGTAAGTTTGATGATCATAAAGCAGCATTAACAGTGTTCATGTGATCCATGCTGTCGATGTAACAGTTCTCAGGTCAGTGCACAGGAGCTGCAGACATCTTGTACTTTCATCCAGTACTTCCTGCAGGAATAGAACACTACAGCGCACCAACCACCTCTAACATCTTTGCTTCAAAGAAAGCATTCAAGTTTTATAGCGTCTTAGAAAAATAATTGTTCCTGTATTTATAGAAACCAGTGTGGCTCCAGTCTCCTTTACAAGGTAACATTGACAGATAAGTATGGAGGAAGACTAAGAATAACTCATCTATGTCCTTTGGGGCTTGAATATGGATAACTTTGACTGACGATGACATTATTCTGTTATATTTTTTATATTATTATATGTTAAGTGGTTTAATGTTCATGTTTTGTTAGATGATGTTAGAATACCAAACATGAATTTGACCTTTTTAATATGTTTTCATTTATCTACTGATACCACAACTGTTTTATTACAATAAAAAGAATCGATGGAAATAAATTTATATTAAAACATAGTGGCACAAACAAATAACATAATAAAACATATGAATAACATAAACATCAAAATAATTAGGTCTATAAATCATTTAACCAGATCGTTCCTGTGAAAACCCCATGGATGGTTCAAGCATGAGCTTCATAAAGGCGTATCATTGTGATATGATGGACCTTAGTACCTTTTAGTACCTTAGTACCTGTCATAATGATGCCTTGATGAAGTCTGATATGCTGAATCAGAGGAGAGTTTAGGAGCAGAAAGTATGACTGATAACATGACCACAGTCCTGACACAGCCCTGACACAGCCCTGACACAGCCCTGACACAGTCCTGACACAGCCCTGACACAGCCCTGACACAGTCCTGACACAGCCCTGACACAGCCCTGACACAGCCCTGACACAGCCCTGACACAGCCCTGACACAGTCCTGACACAGCCCTGACACAGCCCTGACACAGCCCTGACACAGTCCTGACACAGCCCTGACACAGCCCTGACACAGTCCTGACACAGCCCTGACACAGCCCTGACACAGTCCTGACACAGCCCTGACACAGCCCTGACACAGCCCTGACACAGCCCTGACACAGCCCTGACACAGTCCTGACACAGCCCTGACACAGCCCTGACACAGTCCTGACACAGTCCTGACACAGTCCTGACACAGTCCTGACACAGCCCTGACACAGTCCTGACACAGCCCTGACACAGCCCTGACACAGTCCTGACACAGTCCTGACACAGTCCTGACACAGTCCTGACACAGCCCTGACACAGCCCTGACACAGTCCTGACACAGTCCTGACAGTCCTGACACAGTCCTGACACGGCCCTGACACAGCCCTGACACAGTCCTGACACAGTCCTGACACAGTCCTGACACAGCCCTGACACAGTCCTGACACAGCCCTGACACAGCCCTGACACAGTCCTGACACAGTCCTGACACAGTCCTGACACAGCCCTGACACAGCCCTGACACAGTCCTGACACAGTCCTGACACAGTCCTGACACAGCCCTGACACAGCCCTGACACAGTCCTGACACAGTCCTGACACAGCCCTGACACAGCCCTGACACAGCCCTGACACAGTCCTGACACAGCCCTGACACAGCCCTGACACAGTCCTGACACAGTCCTGACACAGTCCTGACACAGTCCTGACACAGCCCTGACACAGTCCTGACACAGTCCTGACACAGTCCTGGACACAGTCCTGGACACAGTCCTGGTTAGTTCAGATCCATTTCTGATACGGGCGGTCCTTGTGAGGAGCTCTTCTATGCAGCTTCAGTTTCAGGTGATGGTGGGTCTCCTGGTAGAGTGGGACAACACCTCATGTATGTGGACAGAGTCAGGACCTGTCCCACCCTCCACCCCTCCCTGCAGCCAAGCACAGGTCTGGACTGGTGGTCCTGGAGGGGATGGGATTGAGAAGTGGGGGTGAAGGGGGGGTGAGGTGCAGTGGGGTTGAGTTGCAGTGGAGCTGAGGTGCAGTGGGAGTTGAGGTGCAGTGGGAGTTGAGATACAGTGGGAGTTGAGGTGCAGTGGGAGTTGAGGTGCAGCAGGAGTTGAGGTGCAGTGGGAGTTGAGATACAGTGGGAGTTGAGGTGCAGTGGGAGTTGAGGTGCAGCAGGAGTTGAGGTGCAGTGGGAGTTGAGGTGCAGTGGGAGTTGAGATGCAGTGGGAGTTGAGGTGCAGTGGGAGTTGAGGTGCAGCAGGAGTTGAGGTGCAGTGGGAGTTGAGGTGCAGTGGGAGTTGAGATGCAGTGGGAGTTGAGGTGCAGTGGGAGTTGAGGTGCAGTGGGAGTTGAGGTGCAGTGGGAGTTGAGGTGCAGTGGGAGTTGAGGTGCAGTGGGGTTGAGGTGGCTTCAGTGGGAGTTAACGTGGCTTCAGTGGGAGTTGAGGTGGCTTCAGTGGGAGTTGAGGTGCAGTGGGGTTGAGGTGGCTTCAGTGGGGGTTGAGGTGGCTTCAGTGGGAGTTGAGGTGCAGTGGGGTTGAGGTGGCTTCAGTGGGGGTTGAGGTGCAGTGGGGTTGAGGTGGCTTCAGTGGGGGTTGAGGTGCAGTGGGGTTGAGGTGCAGTGGGGTTGAGGTGGCTTCAGTGGGGGTTGAGGTGGCTTCAGTGGGGGTTGAGGTGGCTTCAGTGGGGGTTGAGGTGCAGTGGGGTTGAGGTGGCTTCAGTGGGAGTTGAGGTGCAGTGGGGTTGAGGTGGCTTCAGTGGGGGTTGAGGTGGCTTCAGTGGGAGTTGAAGTGGCTTCAGTGGGAGTTGAGGTGCAGTGGGGTTGAGGTGGCTTCAGTGGGGGTTGAGGTGGCTTCAGTGGGGGTTGAGGTGGCTTCAGTGGGGGTTGAGGTGCAGTGGGGTTGAGGTGGCTTCAGTGGGAGTTGAGGTGCAGTGGGGTTGAGGTGGCTTCAGTGGGGGTTGAGGTGGCTTCAGTGGGAGTTGAAGTGGCTTCAGTGGGAGTTGAGGTGCAGTGGGGTTGAGGTGGCTTCAGTGGGGTTGAGGTGGCTTCAGTGGGGGTTGAGGTGGCTTCAGTGGGGGTTGAGGTGGCTTCAGTGGGGGTTGAGGTGGCTTCAGTGGGGGTTGAGGTGGCTTCAGTGGGGGTTGAGGTGGCTTCAGTGGGAGTTGAGGTGCAGTGGGGTTGAGGTGGCTTCAGTGGGGGTTGAGGTGGCTTCAGTGGGAGTTGAGGTGCAGTGGGGTTGAGGTGGCTTCAGTGGGGGTTGAGGTGGCTTCAGTGGGAGTTGAAGTGGCTTCAGTGGGAGTTGAGGTGCAGTGGGGTTGAGGTGGCTTCAGTGGGGGTTGAGGTGGCTTCAGTGGGGGTTGAGGTGGCTTCAGTGGGGGTTGAGGTGCAGTGGGGTTGAGGTGGCTTCAGTGGGAGTTGAGGTGCAGTGGGGTTGAGGTGGCTTCAGTGGGGGTTGAGGTGGCTTCAGTGGGAGTTGAAGTGGCTTCAGTGGGAGTTGAGGTGCAGTGGGGTTGAGGTGGCTTCAGTGGGGTTGAGGTGGCTTCAGTGGGGGTTGAGGTGGCTTCAGTGGGGGTTGAGGTGGCTTCAGTGGGGGTTGAGGTGGCTTCAGTGGGGGTTGAGGTGGCTTCAGTGGGGGTTGAGGTGGCTTCAGTGGGAGTTGAGGTGCAGTGGGGTTGAGGTGGCTTCAGTGGGGGTTGAGGTGGCTTCAGTGGGAGTTGAAGTGGCTTCAGTGGGAGTTGAGGTGCAGTGGGGTTGAGGTGGCTTCAGTGGGGGTTGAGGTGGCTTCAGTGGGGTTGAGGTGGCTTCAGTGGGGGTTGAGGTGGCTTCAGTGGGGGTTGAGGTGGCTTCAGTGGGAGTTGAGGTGCAGTGGGGTTGAGGTGGCTTCAGTGGGAGTTGAGGTGGCTTCAGTGGGAGTTGAGGTGCAGTGGGGTTGAGGTGGCTTCAGTGGGGGAGCCTTCAGATGTTCAGGGTCATGTTGCGGAGCAGCCACTGCTGGGAGCGAGAGCTTGAGCAGTCCCTCAGGGTGGGTATCTGTTTGTCCTCCTCCGATGGCGTGTCCAAACACTGGTTACTGTTCACGTGTAGCAAGGTCAACCGCTGTGAGACCACACACACACACACACACACACACACACACACACACACACACAGACACACACACACACACACACACACACACACTAAATAACAAGCACATCATTGTGTCTGTACAGAACGCTTTGTAACTAAGGACACATTTAAGTAATTCATGGCACTAATTACTGTAATTTTTCCAGTGCAGGTGTGTGTGTCCAAGAGCAGAGGTGTGTGTGTCTCAGAACAGACAGGCATCTGGATTTACGATATGAATGTTCTTTGTTTAGTGGTTCTGAGCTAATCCTTAATCAAAACATGATTGGGTTTGTTTGTTGACGGAGGATTTTCTGTTTAATGAGCACACAACGAAACAGCGGCCATGTTTGATTTGGATGCTTGTCTCACTGCAATTAGAAGCTGAGGCACTTCAGTCTGCCTGGAGACAAACAGAGAGCAGGCCGAGACCACACTCACACACATGGGAACATTCTAATGTATCATACACACATACACACACACACACTTGAGGTAGGTCAAACTCTAAACCCACAAAGCCTTGTCTGCATCCAGCAAGGCAGACATGTCGAACAGACGAATCCCAGCTGTCAAGATAGAAATAATACTGGATCCTAGCCAGGATCATGTGTGTATCAGGAGATGCTGCTTTAGCATGAAGGTGTTCTGCAGCTTGTGATCATCTAATGTTCATGAGAACACAGTAAAGTCATGAAGATACGACTTGTGCTCTCATTCAAACATACCACCCTACTTCACTGGTACAAAAACATTATAGCCTGAACATTCAGAGGAGAGAAAGAAGAGATGGAGAGAGGAGATGGAGAGGACAGAGTGGGAGAGGAGATGGAGAGAGGAGAGAGGAGATGGAGAGAGGAGAGAGTGGGAGAGGAGATGGAGAGAGGAGAGAGGAGATAGAGAGGAGAGCGTCTAAAGAGAGAGGGGAGAAAAAGACAATGGAGAGACAGAGGACAGAGGGAGGACAGGAAAGATAGAAGTGAGAATGTATAACAGAGGAGAAAGGGGGGGGGAGGAGAGAAAATTATTAACAACTTTTATATATATATATATATATATATATATTTATATAATATATATATTTATATAAAAATCCATATTTCATGAAAAATCTCATGATGTGGGAGCTCTGTCTGTGGAAGATGGTTATTTCCTGGCTCTTGGAGAACAGTGAGAGGCTCCCGGGGGCAGGTGGCTCTTTGTGTACACAGCTGAGACTGGCTAATTAAATGAGGCTGCTTTCTAAGAGAGCAGGGCGGGGGGGGATGTGTCAGAGCTCTAGATATGCTGACAGGAGCCACGTCAGGAGAGAACAGGGGTTGTCTTGGGGGCTCAGGATATATGAACATCACAGCAGTGTGTCTCACTCCTCACTTCCAGAAGCCAGACAGGCAAGTGTGGCACACGGCTTTAAGACACACTTCCTTTTTATGTTTAGTGAAGTGTTGGGAGGTGTGTGAAGGTCGACACTGAGCAAGCAGAAAAGCAGGTCAACTGACAGCAGGCTTTACCAGCACACACACACACAGCAACCCTGCCCTGTCCACACACAGCAACCCTGCATTGTCCACACACACACAGCAACCCTGCCCTGTCCACACACACCAACCCTGCATTGTCCACACACACACACAGCAACCCTGCCCTGTCCACACACAGCAACCCTGCATTGTCCACACACACACACACAGCAACCCTGCCCTGTCCACACACACCAACCCTGCATTGTTCACACACACACACAGCAACCCTGCCCTGTCCACACACAGCAACCCTGCCCTGTCCACACACAGCAACCCTGCCCTGTCCACACACAGCAACCCTGCATTGTCCACACACACACACACAGCAACCCTGCCCTGTCCACACACAGCAACCCTGCCCTGTCCACACACACCAACCCTGCATTGTCCACACACACACACACACCAACCCTGCATTGTCCACACACACACACACACACACAGCAACCCTGCCCTGTCCATACACACACGCACACACACACCAACCTTGCACTCTACACACACACCAACAGTGCGACAACCCAGAAGAAGCTTTTGCCTCTTTAACAGCTCCAGCAGAAACCTAGAACACACGACACAAAAAACCCTTAAGTTTCTGTACGCAAACAGACTTCAACACCAAACAGAAACATTCGTGTTATTTTTGAGAAACTATTTATCTGATGTAGACGATATACTGTATTCAGAATGAAAGCAACTCTTTACACACCAGGTGAATTGAATATGAGGCAGTGATTCAGTGTTTAGACAACAGAATACTGCTCACAGCTGCTACAAGGCCAGAGGGGAGGGGGTTCGAATGAAGCGCCCCTTTCCCTGAGAGGCTGAGGCCATGAAAGCTGCTCTCACAATGAAGGATCACTTCAAAAGAACTTGTAAACAAAGGCAAGCCCATTTCAATCTGCCAGGCGCATAGATAACAAGCTCAAAATAAACATGTCCTCCACATCTCCCATTCAAACAGAGCCCACAGATGAAGGGGAGGGGGGGGGCAATCAAAATAATTCTATCAAAATAAAATATTTATGGAGGAAAATGTATGTCAAATGAAATCTAGTCTGGAGAAAGGACTGTCAGACTGGAGGCTGCATGTAGCATATTTAGCTGTCACACCTGGACCTGCTTCCACGGGTTCCTGTCTTCATATCAAAAGGTCAGCAGGAACAACTAACTGACCCTGACTCTGACCCTGACTCTGACCCTGACTCTGACCCTGACTCTGACCCTGACTCTGACCCTGACTCTGACCCTGACTCTGACCCTGACTCTGACCCTGACTCTGACCCTGACTCTGACCCTGACTCTGACCCTGACTCTGACCCTGACTCTGACCCTGACCCTGACTCTGACCCTGACCCAGACCCTGACTCTGACCCTGACTCTCACCCTGACTCTCACCCTGACTCTGACCCTGACTCTCACCCTGACCCTGAATCTGACTCTGACCCTGACTCTCACCCTGACTCTCACCCTAACCCAGACCCTGACTCTGACCCAGACTCTGACCCTGACTCTGACTCTGACCCTAACCCTGACTCGAACCCTGACTTGAACCCCCAACCCTATCTGTGGAACCAATGGCCAGTATTATTGATTATACCACCACACACACACAACTCAATACCTACACAGTATTATTAATTATACCACCACACACTACTCCATAACAACACAGTATTATGAATTATACCACCACACTACTCCATATCTACACAGTATGATTCATTATACCACCACACACTACTCCATAACTACACAGTATTATTAATTATACCACCACACACTACTCCATATCTACACTACATCATACAAGGCTACAAAGACCTTGCTGTACTGACCTGCTCCATTCCAGCTCCCAGGACCCAGCTCCCAGGACCCAGGACCCAGCTCCCAGCACCCAGCTCCCAGGACCCAGCTCCCAGCACCCAGATCCCAGGACCCAGCTCCCAGCACCCAGCTCCCAGGACCCAGCTCCCAGGACCCAGCTCCCAGCACCCAGGACCCAGCTCCCAGCACCCAGGACCCAGCTCCCAGCACCCAGGACCCAGCTCCCAGCACCCAGGATCCAGCTCCCAGCACCCAGGATCCAGCTCCCAGCACCCAGATCCCAGGACCCAGCTCCCAGGACCCAGCTCCCAGCACCCAGCTCCCAGGACCCAGCTCCCAGCACCCAGGACCCAGCTCCCGGCACCCAGGATCCAGCTCCCAGCACCCAGCTCCCAGGACCCAGCTCCCAGCACCCAGCTCCCAGGACCCAGCTCCCAAGCACCTATAGAAAGTAGTCTGTGGGGCTGTAGTAGAGGCGTCTAAAGACCTCCAGGCGTGTGTAGTTGCGCAGGATCCAGGCTTGCAGGGGGCTGTCGTTACAGGATTCCACCGTGGGGCCATAGCTGCCATCCTCCAGACGGCTAATGGTCAGACACGACTGGGTGATGATGTGGAGAAATGTGTGCTTCTGCATGACAGTGGAGGAGCGAGAGACACAGAGAAACGTTGTGAGGGTGGGAGATGGAGCGAGAGAGTGGGGATGGTTTGAGGATGGGAGATATGGAAATAGAGATAGAGATATTGGTGCGAGGATGGGAGATATGGAAATAGAGATATTGGTGCGAGGATGAGAGATTGGAAATCGAGATAGAGATATTGGTGTGAGGGTGGGAGAGAGGAAGATGAGGGTGAGAGAGATGGAGGGATATTGGGAGAGCTGGTACACTAGCAGATAGGGGACTCTACCTAGAACACTACACATCACTATAATCTACAGGTGCCTCTAACGAATCATTCATCACCTTGGTTTGATTCACCTGTTCTTAAATTACTTAAATCAACCAGAAATTGAATCCTCCGCTAAAAGGACGTGGTGCTGATGTTAGCATGCTGCTGGTGTTAGCATAGTGCTGATGTTAGCATTGTGCTGCTGATGTTAGCATAGTGCTGATGTTAGCATGCTGCTGGTGTTAGCATAGTGCTGATGTTAGCATGCTGCTGGTGTTAGCATAGTGCTGATGTTAGCATGCTGCTGGTGTTAGCATAGTGCTGATGTTAGCATTGTGCTGCTGGTGTTAGCATAGTGCTGATGTTAGCATGCTGTTGGTGTTAGCATAGTGCTGATGTTAGCATGCTGCTGGTGTTAGCATAGAGATGTTGATGTTAGCATAGTGCTGATGTTAGCAGGCGGCTGATGTTAGGGTGTGCTTTACAGGAAGGATGACTGCTTTCCAGCAGTGTTCTGATTGGATGAAGGTAGCGATGGTTGGAGGACGGCTGACAGACATGAGTAGCTGAGCAGGACAAGTGGAGAAGCCATCTGTCCCTTCCATGACGTCATGATCAGATTGTCACACGAAATGAAGCCATCCAGATTCTAGCAGGATGATAATGTTTTCCAGTCAGTGTGCTTCTAAAAGCAGCCTCTCAGTGACAGCTCTGAGTCTCCCCATGGTGAGGCTGGCAGAGACACAGCTCCACTCATGAATTATTCAAGTCCTCATATTAAACATGAACCCAGTGGAAAGTATGAAACCTGAAAGTCTCCCACAGATTTGTGTGGAGTCAGTTACACCTGAGAGCCTCAGGGTATCTGAGCTGGTAAAGCACCAGAGATCTCCAACACTGAAAGACTGACACCACACACACACACACCGCACACACACACACACACACACAGACTGCACACACCACACACACACCACACAGCAGGATGTCAGAACACAGAAGGGTGCCCCTGTTCTGTGTAAAGGTGCTGAGGTTACGGTGACAGGTTGCTCTGGGTTACACAACACTGCACCTTTTCCCTCCATACAGGAAGGGTGGTTTCTTCTGTCTGAGTGAAGCTCCAACACAAGAGATGACATCCAGCCACCTCCCCCACAACCACCTGCTAACTGAACCAAGTCTGAGTCTAGGGGCTTTCAAGATGGATATGAAATCCCAAACACATCTAATATCTCATCTACGAAGCCTACTGTAGTATGCTCACTTACTGAAACCAACAATCTTTTCCAAGATATGGTCTTAGTTAGTCTGCTATGGACCTGAGAAAGAGTTAGTCTGCTACATGGACCTGGGAGGGAGTTAGTCTGCTATATGGACCTGAGAGGGAGTTAGTCTGCTATGGACCTGAGAGGGAGTTAGTCTGCTATATGGACCTGAGAGGGAGTTAGTCTGCTATGGACCTGAGAGGGAGTTAGTCTGATATATGGATCTGAGAGGGAGTTAGTCTGATATATGGATCTGAGAGGGAGTTAGTCTGCTATATGGACCTGAGAGGGAGTTAGTCTGATAGATTGACCTGAGAGGGAGTTAGTCTGATATATGGACCTGAGAGGGAGTTAGTCTGATGTATGGACCTGAGAGGGAGTTAGTCTGCTATATGGACCTGAGAGGGAGTTAGTCTGCTATATGGACCTGAGAGATAGTTGGTCTGCTATATGGACCTGAGAAGCAGTTAGTCTGCTAAGGACCTTAGAGGGAGTTTGTCTGCTATATGGACCTGAGAGATAGTTGGTCTGCTATATGGACCTGAGAGGGAGTTAGTCTGCTAAGGACCTTAGAGGGAGTTAGTCTGCTATATGGACCTGAGAGGGAGTTAGTATGCTATGGACCTGAGAGCGAGTTAGTCTGCCATGGAACTGAGAGGTTCAATGTTGCATCATCCAGGACGACTCATTTCATCCTAAACCAGAAGACTGAGGGCCGCAGGCTAACAGAGCCCTAACCCTGACTACCTAACTTCCTAACCTAACCCTGACTACCTAACTTCCTAACCTAACCCTGACTACCTAACTTCCTAACCTAACCCTGACTACCTAACTTCCTAACCTAACCCTGACTACCTAACTTCCTAACCTAACCCTGACTAGGTTCGAAAGCACATACAAACAAGACCTCCACTAACAGAAGGAGACTTCATACAGAAACATAAAGGAGGGAGAATCACTAATCACTAATCCACATGACGCAACACTACACACCAAACACAAGACTCACATGGTCCACAACATGTCAGGATCACCTGTTCCTTAAATCTTACCTCAAAATCATATTCCCACTTGCCAACATACTACATGAGAGGAGAGAATTTTTACCATGAGAAATGAGCTGGGGTTTTCTGCTGCAGGGTACAGTACAGTCTGAGGCGTGTGCAATACGTAATCAAGACCTATCTCTGACTTACAGTGCCCTCTGCTGGGCTAAAGCCACACTGTACACCCAGAAGGCCCAGTGGATCATGACCACGTCATCATAATGCTTAGGACTCTCACCTTGATGGGGCTGTCGATAAGCTATACAGCCTCTGCATTACACTCTGAAAGGTTATTTAACTACATTTAACAGACAATTTTATCAAAAGCAAAACACAAATAGTGAGTATAGTAAGACCTATCAACAGGGCTTGTTTGTACTGTAAATGGATGTGATCCCAGACACTATGATCCCAGACACTATGATCCCGGACACTATGATCCCAGACACTATGATCCCAGACACTATGATCCCAGACACTATGATCCCAGACACTATGATCCCAGACACTATGATCCCAGACACTATGATCCCAGACACTATGATCCCAGACACTATGATCCCAGACACTATGATCCCAGACACTATGATCCCAGACTGGTTTCTCCTGGGATGGTTTCTCCTGGGATGGTTTTTCCTGGGCTCTGTGTGAGATCAGCTAGTGCTGGAGGTGGACAAACCTCTGCATCATATTCAAACATCTGGTTTCCCTTCATGTGGTGACACTTCAACATGACCACTGGTCCGTTGAGGCGGGAGACGTCCAGACACAGGTCATCTGTACGGATCTCCTTATCGGCTGTGTAGGAGAACACCTGCAACCCAAACACAGGCTGACCACTGGGCTGGCTGGGGTACCTCAGCCACAAAAACATTCCTGTTAGTACTACTGTATGTATTTGTCATGATCTCTTTTCCCACACTAACTCGTCCCTTAATTGCAATGCTTTAAGTGAAGCTAGCGGTGGCTAACTAGCTAGCTATAGTCACAAACGTCAGCAATGTCACAACATCACAAACCATTAAGTACAATAATGGATCCATTTGGTTTCAGTTCAAATCATTTCTATTACTTGGAAATATTTTATTTATTTTCTTTCATTGCTTTCTGCCTGTAGGTAGAGTTATTACAGTACAACACAGTGAGGTTTAAGGGGATAAGATTCAGTCTGTGACCTCATGGCCCTTACCTGGTTGCCCCCCATCCCATGGCAGTTGAAGAAACCGACCTTCTCGTTTTCCTTCCGCCCCATGTTGTCCACACACTGGTTGGTTTCCACGTTCCTTATCTGGAGGACAGAGAACAGTTCCAGGTTCCATGTGGCAAAGGAGATATCCCTGTGTCCCTGTTGCCTTTACTAGCCCAACACCCTAACAGCCACCTGACTAGCCCAACACCCTAACAGCCACCTGACTAGCCCAACACCCTAACAGCCACCTGACTAGCCCAACACCCTAACAGCCACCTGACTCCCTTTACTAGCCCAACACCCTAACAGTCACCTGACTAGCCCAACACCCTAACAGCCACCTGACTAGCCCAACACCCTAACAGCCACCTGACTCCCTTTACTAGCCCAACACCCTAACAGTCACCTGACTAGCCCAACACCCTAACAGCCACCTGACTAGCCCAACACCCTAACAGCCACCTGACTCCCTTTACTAGCCCAACACCCTAACAGTCACCTGACTAGCCCAACACCCTAACAGTCACCTGACTAGCCCAACACCCTAACAGCCACCTGACTAGCCCAACACCCTAACAGCCACCTGACTAGCCCAACACCCTAACAGCCACCTGACTCCCTTTAATGATGAGTCTCCTGCACAGATGTCACACAAACTGACATCTTCACCATCCCATGAAACATCATCAGACCCTTTTTAGTAACTCTTAATCAGAATGATTTAAGGATGCAAATTACTGCATAAATGGAAGCATAGTAGCAATTAACCCCAATTATGTAATGATTTTTTAATTCAATTTACATTTAGTAATTTAGCAGATGTGTTCACAGTGAACACAGTGAATTCTATGTTTGTTAATCTTGCATAGCGATTAAACCTGATTCTGAGATTGTCAGTGCTGCAGACTGTCAGTGCTGCAGACTGTCAGTGCTGCAGACTGTCAGTGCTGCAGTAAGAGAAACATCTCTTTGCTGCAGTACATTCTGTACATTCTGTACTGCACAAGCAGGCTGTACAAATCCTGGCGCCTCAGCAGAATTGGACTGGGGGATCACAGCCTCATGTCAGTTTCCAGGGCATCTCACTCTGCTACACATGTCTCCTCATCTAGAGGACATCTTATCATTGTGAAGAGGACAGGAGCTTCTGCCAGACAAGGAGCATGACACAGTCATGGCAACTGACTTGATACTCAGTAACAATGTAAACTAATCTCTGCTTGGTGAAAACCTCATGAAAACTCATATTGTGTGTGCGGTCCCTCTCTTTTGCCAGTCAGTCAATGCAGTGATCATCTCCAACTGCCAAATCATTCGAATACCATCATGTGATGCTAACTGATCCTATCAATCTTTCTTCTCTCTAACTGATCCTATCAATCCTTCTTGTCCCTTCGGTCCTCCTTCGGACTGATGCTACTGGACACGCCAGCGACCCACGGCGCAGGAAAAAAGCTTGATCTTATCCTGACGTGTGACTGCATTGCTGACCTAACATCAATAACCCCACTACATCCAACTCCTCCGAACTCACCTCCTCTTGTAACCTTACGCCGCAACCTCTGCTCCCCATCTCCCTCACACTTCTCTTCTTCTCTCCCTCACACTTCTCTTCTTCTCTCCCTCACACTTCTCTTCTTCTCTCCCTCACACTTCTCTTCTTCTCTCCCTCACACTTCTCTTCTTCTCTCCCTCACACTTCTCTTCTTCTCTCCCTCACACTTGTAACATCATCCCTTCGCTCCGATTGACAAGTTCACATCACACCCTATGAACATGGCCACCGATACTCTATCAACACTAACCATGTCTCTGCTCGATCCGCTCCCACCTGACCAGGGCTCACAGATGGGGTTCAGAAGGAGCGTTCCTCCCTCTGAGCAGCTGAGAGGAGATGGTCCAAAGATGAAGTATCATCAAGTATCACTGCCTCCTCAAGTCCTTCTCCGCTCACATAATGGAGGCAAAAACCGAATACTTCCTGAAGCAGTGCTCCTAACCCCCATAAACTGTTCTCTACTTTTCCCACCGCCTCCTTCCACCTTGACAGCGGACGACTTCTCCCGCTTCTTTGGGGAAAAAGTCGCCGACATCAGCAGTCAATTCCCTGAACCCTCCCTGTCTACCAACTCCCACACTATATCTGACTCATCTACTTATCTTTCCTCCTTCTCCCCCCTATCCTAGGCTGACATAGCTGACCTCATCCTCTCCCACCGCCCCACCTCATGCCCCCTCGATCCAATCCCCTCCCCTCTATTCCAAACCATATCTCCTCCCTCAGCATTCAAACAGGCCATAGTTAGACCCTTACTCAAAAAACCCTTAAGCCTCCAGCATCCAGAAAATCACAAGATACCTGTCTGAACATTCCACCCAGCTGCCAAGCTCTTGTCCTCTCAAAGCTGGACTACTGCAATTCACTACTAGCCGGCCTTCCTGCAAGCGCAATCCGCCCCCTTCAGAGGATCCAAACTGCAGCAGCTCGCCTGGTTTTCAATCTACCCAGATGCTGCCATGTCACTCCACTCATCATCGCCCTCCACTGGCTTCCCATCGTGGCCAGTATCAGATTCAAGACCCTGGTACTGACCTTCTGAGCAGTGAAAGGGACTGTCCGACTCTCTATAGACTCTCTCCTCTGGCCTTACACCCCTGCCTGCCACCTACGGTCCTCCTCTGATAATCGCCTAGTGGTGCCCCCTCTCAAGAGCGCCAGGGCCCAACACAAACTCTTCCCCTGTCTGGCTCCTCAGTGAAATCAAGAGAAACACAGACTGTCTCCTCACCTTCAAGGAAAGGCTCAAGACTCACTTGTTCCGAGAGTTTAATGGCACTTAGAAACATCAGCTGTTGTTGTTGTTCAGAATCAGAATTACTTTATTGATCCCCGAGGAGAAACTCTTTAGTGTTGTTGTTCGTTTCCTACAAGTAGACTACTGCCTATCGGAGGTACCTGCCTTAAAGTTGTAAACTGTTGCTCTTATATGCTCTTATAGTTCTTCCCTTGGCACTTATTGATTCCTCAGGGTGTATGTTTCATAATCTATAAACCTGCTATGTTTGGGGTCTATCACATTGCTATGCTCAGTGACCGATGCTTTTTTGTACAGGGACATTCCCCCTGAGGCTAGGACAGGGTGAAGTGCCCAAGGACACAAAGTCATGTTTGACACAGCCGGGGTTCGAACCAGGTACCTTCTGATTACTAGCACAGTCCCCTAACTGACTGCCCCACATGACTCTGCTGTATGTGTGTGTGTGTGTGTGTCTAGGAGGAAAGGCAGTCATACTTCACCCAGTGAGTAGTATCTGCGTGGGATCTGGGAGTCAGGGTAGATGTGCTCCAGGTACCAGGAGAAAGGTTTGCACTTCAGCGCCTCCCGTAGGGCTTTACGAGAAGACACGTCGCCGTAGTCCACCCTCACCACACCTGCAGGGGGAGACAGAGATGCCTGCTACTCTGTACTGAGTGAAAACACTTAACCCTATAAACCAGGGATCACCAATCCTGGTCCTCGAGTGCCGCTGTCCTGACAGTTTTCGATGTTTCCCTGCTCCAGCACACCTGCATTCAACACGTTTGTTTTATCTTGGAGACACTGCAAGATACCTGGTGAGATGATATAGAAGAAGTCTTTGAAGTCGTCCATCCACACCTCAGCCAGGCGCCGGTTGTTCTTGTTGATCACCTGACCGGTGCCTCCTGGGAAGCTATAGGGCGTGGCCTTACGGAACACATGACCCACGTGGGAACAGGTGATGATCTCCAGAGAACCTCCACACTGCCAGATCTGGAGACAAGACCAGCCATGTCACCACACACACACAGGAACACACACACACACAGGAACACACACACACAGGAACACACACACACACACAGGAACACACACACACACAGGAACACACACAGGAACACACACACACAGGAACACACACACACAGGAACACACACAGGAACACACACAGGAACACACACAGGAACACACACAGGAACACACACACACACTTCCCCTACGTCTCTGTTAGTTACTCACCCTGAAAGACATTTCCAGGTTCTCCCCCCCCCAGATGTCCATACCAGGGTCGTATGTTCCGATCTCTTCAAAGTAGCTGCGGTGGATAGAGAAGAGGCCCCCTGCCATGGTGGGGGTTCTGGGACACAAGAACACATATGCCTGAATTGCTGATGTCCCCTAAAACACATCAGACATGATCACACATCAGAGGATCTAATAGAAGAATGCTGTTCGACCTGTCATGGAAGCCTGTCTCTGTTCTATGGGAGTGTGGACTGAATAAAAACTCCCAGAGGAAACTATGTATGTACTGTATAACTTACTGCAGCATATCTCTCTGTACCTGACAGGCAGCACATCTCTCTGTACCTGACAGGCAGCACATCTCTCTGTACCTGACAGGCAGCACATCTCTCTGTGCCTGACAGGCAGCATATCTCTCTCTGTACCTGACAGGCAGCATATCTCTCTATGTACCTGACAGGCTGCATATCTCTCTCTGTACCTGACAGGCAGCATATATCTCTCTGTACCTGACAGGCAGCATATCTCTCTATGTACCTGACAGGCAGCATATCTCTCTCTGTACATGACAGGCCGCATATCTCTCTCTGTACCTGACAGGCAGCATATCTCTCTGTACCTGACAGGCAGCATATATCTCTCTGTACCTGACAGGCAGCATATCTCTCTCTGTACCTGACAGGCAGCATATCTCTCTATGTACCTGACAGGCAGCATATCTCTCTCTGTACATGACAGGCCGCATATCTCTCTCTGTACCTGACAGGCAGCATATATCTCTCTTTACCTGACAGGCAGCATATCTCTCTCTGTACCTGACAGGCAGCATATATCTCTCTTTACCTGACAGGCAGCATATCTCTCTGTACCTGACAGGCAGTGTGCGGTCTCCCTTGCGTCGGTCCATCTCTCTCTGAGGAACAGGGTACCAGCGGAAGTTCAGCTTCCAGTTGAAGCCTCCGTAGGTCATGTCTGATCCTGCCATGTACTCAAATGTGTCGTCACTGATCACATCGATGATGGGACACACCACTGCACTCCTGGATAAACACAAAACAAAAAACACATTACTCAACACATCAGTGATGTAGCATTCATCAGTGATGTCAAGTTCATTCAGCCTCATTCAGCCTCATACAGCTGAAGTTCTACATACAACTGACTGGCTGATTTTTACTGAGTAAGGAAAATGGAAAATGGAGCAGGTCCCGAGGACCAGGATTGGAGACCCCTGGAAAACAACATCAAATGACCAGACATGTACTGTTGGTTCCTTATTTAGAACATAGGTTCTTGGTTCCCATTCAACAGGAAGGTAACCAGTGATGGGAAATGCTCATCTCCTGCTTGAATCCAATAAGATGAACATGCTGGTCACACCAATACAGGAGCTGGACCAGAAGGGTGTAATGGCTCCCTAATGTAATATTCTATGTAACACAATACTAATTTCTGACTGGTACCTGAGACTAAATGGATGAATGTCTGACCAACGATGGATAGGACGAAATGGATAGAGATGTAGAGATGGAGAGGTGGAGAGGTGGAGGGAGGGATTTCTTTGCTTTCCTCCAGGTACACTATTGCCAGTTTAAGATGCGTGCTATAAATGGTATCTTATTTAACTGAATGCTCTTGTGGCTCATCCCTTTGGCACTTGTTAGGTTTCACATGATGTATGTTTAATAATCTGACTACCCTCAGGGAACTATCGTTGTTATGATCAGTGACTGATGCTCTTTTGTAAACCTCCCTCTTGGAAGTAGCTTTGGATAAAAGCGTCTGCTAAATGAATAAATGTAAATGAGATGGAGATAGATGGAAAGAGAGATAGAGAGACAGATGGAGCGAGAGATGGAGAGACATAGGGAGGCATTTATGTACAATCTACAAAAGCACCCTTTCACAAAAATAGCCCAACCACTCAGGACTAGTAAATGTAATCATGGAATTACAGTTTCAGGCACTTAAATCTAAAATCACCTATAACAGCATGAAACCCTGTCACTTCTAATGGTAAATCACATCTATTGTACGTTGAATTTTGAGGATGACACAGTGAGAGGTGCAGTCATTTCCCCAGTAGGTTTTAAGAACCCTCCCTTATCGAGCTCTCTCCTCTCCCCTCTCCTTGTTCCTCTGTCCACCCCCCCCCCCCCCCCTCCTCCTCCAGCAGCAGCTTACACAAAGACAATGCTAATGTCCTATCAAAGGAAATGGGGATGAAATGAAAAGCTGCTTGTCTGCTTCCGTTACCTTTTACCTCCACTTCTCCTTCCCTCTCTCTTTTTCTTCCATCTCCTCCCTCCCTCTTCTCCTTCCACCTTCTCCTTCCACCTTCTCCTTCCCTCTCTCTTTTTCTTCCATCTCCTCCCTCCCTCTTCTCCTTCCACCTTCTCCTTCCACCTTCTCCTTCCCTCTCTCTTTTTCTTCCATCTCCTCCCTCCCTCTTCTCCTTCCACCTTCTCCTTCCACCTTCTCCTTCCCTCTCTCTTTTTCTTCCATCTCCTCCCTCCCTCTTCTCCTTCCACCTTCTCCTTCCACCTTCTCCTTCCCTCTCTCTTTTTCTTCCATCTCCTCCCTCCCTCTTCTCCTTCCACCTTCTCCTTCCACCTTCTCCTTCCCTCTCTCTTTTTCTTCCATCTCCTCCCTCCCTCTTCTCCTTCCACCTTCTCCTTCCACCTTCTCCTTCCCTCTCTCTTTTTCTTCCATCTCCTCCCTCCCTCTTCTCCTTCCACCTTCTCCTTCCCTCTCTCTTTTTCTTCCATCTCCTCCCTCCCTCTTCTCCTTCCACCTTCTCCTTCCCTCTCTCTTTTTCTTCCATCTCCTCCCTCCCTCTTCTCCTTCCACCTTCTCCTTCCCTCTCTCTTTTTCTTCCATCTCCTCCCTCCCTCTTCTCCTTCCACCTTCTCCTTCCCTCTCTCTTTTTCTTCCATCTCCTCCCTCCCTCTTCTCCTTCCACCTTCTCCTTCCCTCTCTCTTTTTCTTCCATCTCCTCCCTCCCTCTTCTCCTTCCACCTTCTCCTTCCCTCTCTCTTTTTCTTCCATCTCCTCCCTCCCTCTTCTCCTTCCACCTTCTCCTTCCCTCTCCTTCTATCCTCTCCCTGGATTTTCCTTTAAATAACGGATGTAAACTTAAATGAAAGGACTTAAATGGAATAGAATGTAACAGACCTCTCCTCCTTGATCCTGGCCAGCAGAGGCTCCAGCCAGCCAGTGGTGCACTCACAGTGGGCATCCAGGAAGGTGATGACCTGACCGCGTGTGGCTGCTGCCCCGCGGAGCCTCGCCCTGATCAGCCCTGACCGCTTGCCCATCCTGAGGACCCTGACAGGCACCTCCAGAGAGCTCACATAGTCATCCAGCTTCTGCTTCAGGAAGTCTGTAAAGGGAAACAGCCTGGATCATTGTAGCTCAGTGTGGCCCCACAGGCAGCAAGATCATAGCTCAGTGTGGCCCCACAGGCAGCAGGATCCTAGCTCAGTGTGGCCCCACAGGCAGCAGGATCCTAGCTCAGTGTGGCCCCACAGGCAGCAGGATCATAGCTCAGTGTGGCCTCACAGGCAGCAAGATCATAGCTCAGTGTGGCCCCACAGGCAGCTGGATCCTAGCTCAGTGTGGCCCCACAGGCAGCAGGATCATAGCTCAGTGTGGCCTCACAGGCAGCAGGATCCTAGCTCAGTGTGGCCCCACAGGCAGCAGGATCCTAGCTCAGTGTGGCCCCACAGGCAGCAGGAGGCTCAGGGGTGATTCATAGTTGGCTCTGCTCTGTTGTCTCCTCAGGAGGGTATCTGAGCCCTCAGACCCAGCAAACCTTCCTGCAGTCATCACTAATGCAGTAAAGCATTTGTTTAGATTATAGTCCATGACCTTTCAGGCTCCCCCTCATTGCCCCTCCCCCCTCATACCCCTCTCCCCTAATACCCCTCATACCCCTCTCGACCCTCCCTGCAACTCCCAAACCCCTTACTCAATAAGTGTCAATGTCCTGAAGGAAATAAACTAACATCTTATCCAGCAGATCCTAACTCCCCACCTCTCTCACTGGCGTCGTCCACCAGCAGGATCTCCAGCAGCAGGTGGCGTGGTGAGCGGCTGATGGCGCTGTGCACGGTGCGCAGGAGGGTACTCCACGCCTCGTTGTGGAACACTATGACGATGCTGGTAGTGGGGAGGTCATCAGGGTACACCTTCCCCTTGCAGCTGAGCAGAGTAGAGCCGAGTATAGTCAAGGTGGAGAAGAGAACAGCAGAGTATAGTCAAGGTAGAGAAGAGAACAGCAGAGTATAGTCAAGGTAGAGAAGAGAACAGCAGAGTATAGTCAAGGTGGAGAAGAGAACAGCAGAGTATAGTCAAGGTAGAGAAGAGAACAGCAGAATATAGCCAAGGTGGAGAAGAGAACAGCAGAGTATAGTCAAGGTAGAGAACAGCAGAGTATAGTCAAGGTAGAAGAGAACAGTAGAGTATAGTCAAGGTAGAGAAGAGAACAGCAGAGTATAGTCATGGTAGAGAAGAGAACAGCAGAGTATAGTCATGGTAGAGAAGAGAACAGCAGAGGATAGTCAAGGTAGAGAACAGCAGAGTATAGTCAAGGTGAAGAAGAGAACAGCAGAGTATAGTCAAGGTAGAGAACAGCAGAGTATAGTCAAGGTAGAAGAGAACAGTAGAGTATAGTCAAGGTAGAGAAGAGAACAGCAGAGTATAGTCATGGTAGAGAAGAGAACAGCAGAGTATAGTCAAGGTGGAGAAGAGAAAAGCAGAGTATAGTCAAGGTAGAGAAGAGAACAGCAGAGTATAGTCAAGGTAGAGAACAGCAGAGTAGTCAAGGTAGAAGAGAACAGCAGAGTATAGTCAAGGTGGAGAAGAGAACAGCAGAGGATAGTCAAGGTAGAGAACAGCAGAGTATAGTCAAGGTGAAGAAGAGAACAGCAGAGTATAGTCAAGGTAGAGAACAGCAGAGTATAGTCAAGGTAGAAGAGAACAGTAGAGTATAGTCAAGGTAGAGAAGAGAACAGCAGAGTATAGTCATGGTAGAGAAGAGAACAGCAGAGTATAGTCAAGGTGGAGAAGAGAAAAGCAGAGTATAGTCAAGGTGGAGAAGAGAACAGCAGAGTATAGTCAAGGTAGAGAACAGCAGAGTAGTCAAGGTAGAAGAGAACAGCAGAGTATAGTCAAGGTGGAGAAGAGAACAGCAGAGGATAGTCAAGGTAGAGAACAGCAGAGTATAGTCAAGGTGGAGAAGAGAACAGCAGAGGATAGTCAAGGTAGAGAACAGCAGAGTATAGTCAAGGTAGAAGAGAACAGCAGAGTATAGTCAAGGTAGAGAACAGCAGAGTATAGTCAAGGTAGAGAAGAGAACAGTAGAGTATAGTCAAGGTGGAGAAGAGAACAGCAGAGTATAGTCAAGGTAGAAGAGAACAGCAGAGTATAGTCAAGGTAGAGAAGAGAACAGTAGAGTATAGTCAAGGTGGAGAAGAGAACAGCAGAGGATAGTCAAGGTGGAGAAGAGAACAGCAGAGGATAGTCAAGGTGGAGAAGAGAACAGCAGAGTATAGTCAAGGTAGAAGAGAACAGTAGAGTATAGTCAAGGTAGAGAAGAGAACAGTAGAGTATAGTCAAGGTGGAGAAGAGAACAGCAGAGTATAGTCAAGGTAGAAGAGAACAGCAGAGTATAGTCAAGGTAGAGAAGAGAACAGCAGAGTATAGTCAAGGTGGAGAAGAGAACAGCAGAGTATAGTCAAGGTGGAGAAGAGAACAGCAGAGTATAGTCAAGG
This sequence comes from Protosalanx chinensis, assembly GCA_030340685.1. Lineage (NCBI taxonomy): Eukaryota > Metazoa > Chordata > Actinopteri > Osmeriformes > Salangidae > Protosalanx > Protosalanx chinensis. Next base: position 18,210,253 of record CM059319.1, read on the forward strand.
TAGAAGAGAACAGCAGAGTATAGTCAAGGTAGAGAAGAGAACAGTAGAGTATAGTCAAGGTGGAGAAGAGAACAGCAGAGGATAGTCAAGGTGGAGAAGAGAACAGCAGAGTATAGTCAAGGTAGAAGAGAACAGTAGAGTATAGTCAAGGTAGAAAAGAGAACAGCAGAGTATAGTCAAGGTAGAAAAGAGAACAGCAGAGTATAGTCAAGGTGGAGAAGAGAACAGCAGAGTATAGTCAAGGTAGAAGAGAACAGTAGAGTATAGTCAAGGTAGAGAAGAGAACAGTAGAGTATAGTCAAGGTAGAGAAGAGAACAGCAGAGTATAGTCAAGGTGGAGAAGAGAACAGCAGAGTATAGTCAAGGTGGAGAAGAGAACAGCAGAGTCAAGGTGGAGAAGAGAACAGCAGAGTCAAGGTGGAGAAGAGAACAGCAGAGTATAGTCAAGGTAGAGAAGAGAACAGCAGAGTCAAGGTAGAGAACAGCAGAGTCAAGGTAGAGAACAGCAGAGTCAAGGTAGAGAACAGCAGAGTCAAGGTAGAGAACAGCAGAGTCAAGGTAGAGAACAGCAGAGTCAAGGTAGAGAACAGCAGAGTATAGTCCGAGTGTGAAGGAGCCTTTTTAGACTGGTGAGATCTCATCACATTGCTCAAAATGTTGGTTGAACTCCACCAGAGGAGCAGAAGAATCCCACTTACCCATCCAGACGAACGTCTGGCAAGCTCCTGTTCAGGGCTATCATGTCACTGGCCATCAGGTTGAACTGGTTGACCTTGAAGAGCTCTTTCATTCTCTCCTGGTCATCCTTGGAGATGACCACAGCCTTGCCCATCTCCCCCGGGCCCTCATGTCCTCGGGATATGACAGCTGAAACCACACACACCAGGTACAGATAGATAATTTCACACACACAGGAGGGTTTGTATTCCTCTGTTGTGTTTCCTGTTATCTGAGAGGTGAAGGTCCCTCACACACTCATAAAACACACTCTCTCACACACACAGCAACTTCTAAACTCAGCATGGTCTAATTAAATGGTACTGTATCTATTCAGTCTAACAGTAACCCAAGGAACTCAAGCTTCAGAAGGCTGCGATGCATGAGACTGAAACACAGAAGCTCTGATCCAGACATTCACTCATATTATTTGACTGGCAGCTCCTGTAAGCTGTCCTCAACCTTGTCCACAGTGACAGTGTCCTCAACCTTGTCCACAGTGACAGTGTCCTCAACCTTGTCCACAGTGACAGTGTCCTCAACCTTGTCCACAGTGACAGTGTCCTCAACCTTGTCCACAGTGACAGTGTCCTCAGTCTTGTCCACAGTGACAGTGTCCTCAGTCTTGTCCACAGTGACAGTGTCCTCAACCTTGTCCACAGTGACAGTGTCCTCAACCTTGTCCACAGTGACAGTGTCCTCAGTCTTGTCCACAGTGACAGTGTCCTCAACCTTGTCCACAGTGACAATGTCCTCAACCTTGTCCACAGTGACAGTGTCCTCAACCTTGTCCACAGTGACAGTGTCCTCAGTCTTGTCCACAGTGACAGTGTCCTCAACCTTGTCCACAGTGACAGTGTCCTCAGCCTTGTCCACAGTGACAGTGTCCTCAGCCTTGTCCACAGTGACAGTGTCCTCAGTCTTGTCCACAGTGACAGTGTCCTCAACCTTGTCCACAGTGACAGTGTCCTCAACCTTGTCCACAGTGACAGTGTCCTCAACCTTGTCCACAGTGACAGTGTCCTCAGTCTTGTCCACAGTGACAGTGTCCTCAGCCTTGTCCACAGTGACAGTGTCCTCAGTCTTGTCCACAGTGACAGTGTCCTCAGCCTTGTCCACAGTGACAGTGTCCTCAGTCTTGTCCACAGTGACAGTGTCCTCAACCTTGTCCACAGTGACAGTGTCCTCAGTCTTGTCCACAGTGACAGTGTCCTCAGCCTTGTCCACAGTGACAGTGTCCTCAGTCTTGTCCACAGTGACAGTGTCCTCAGCCTTGTCCACAGTGACAGTGTCCTCAGTCTTGTCCTCAGAGCAGTGGTAACATTACCCCTGTGATCATGTTCTGACCGACAGGACTACAAAGGTCATGTGACACTCGTCCGTGGAAACTCAGACAGCCTTTGATTTATTGAACTGACTGAATCACTATGGCAACCCAACGAGGGCTTAATATCCTAGGAGAACTTTGAAAGTAGAGATATAACCAGCAGACATCCACTAAAGCAGACAGTGTGATTCTGTCTCAGAGCCCAACCCATATACTGGCAGGCCAATACTATCGGACAATATTGGGCATTTTCCAAACTACTGGTATCAGTATTTATGATTGCTGATAAATGGATATAGAAAAAAATACATAAAAACCGACGAAACCTCCTTCAACCATGTTATGCTGGTTGGCATTGTATGGTTTGTCCACCAGAGGGCGCTCTACAACATCCCTGCAGACAACACTCACGTTTAGAACGTCTCAAACCCTTCAAACCAGCTGATCCAGAGTCAGGCAGAGTGAACAAGTTAACCAAGACTGTCCCAAGACAGACATAACTTGAAAAACAATAAAAAAGAACATCCACATGTTGTATCTGCTGATATCGGCCTTCATCAGTCAGGCTCTCGTCTGACCTGTTGGCATGGCTACAGCAGCAAGTAGACTCACCTGTGGCCCCTTTCTAATTTACTAAGGTCATCGTGGAAATGTAGGAACGTTAACATAAACACAACACATCACAGGAGATATTAGAAACAGGGATTTTATGGGCGTAGATCATAAATATGTGACTCAGCATGTATCAATTCATCTGTTATCACAGGCAAATGTTTTTAAAAACGTTTTCTGACTGCAGGATAGACAACATCGAATGTTTCAACCAATTTTCCAAAGGAGATTGTGTTATGATAGGAATTCTAATTGATCCCTCCCAGATGGTGTGTTGTGAGGAGAAGCACTTCAATGTTGAAATGTACAGACTAACTGTAATCCACATCCATACTCTAAAGATGCCAAACATTACAGACAGAGCAGTACAGAGCCATAACTGAGGACAGGATTGGAACATTGTCTTTTGTCTCTTGTTCAATCAAAACATGTTCAAAAGAGACTGATTGAAGCACAAGGAAAACCTTTGTGAACATGGTAATAAAACATGTCTTTAGATGCTACTGCTGCAGCCACACCTGGTGGATTCATTGCAGCTTTCTGGAAGCAGAACAGTGAATGAGTGATGACAGCATGTCAGGTCAGTCTGGCTACTTAGACCTCATTTTACAATATAATTCCGTGAAAATCTCATCATGTTTAAGAGTCTCAAAATGACTTAAACCTCACATACTCCAGTAACTTGCACCATTTCAATCCATAAAAAGGCTTCAGACATTTTGTGTCATTGTTTGGCATAATGTTGATTGTAATTCCCCTGAAGAACAGGATCCTCTCTAACATTCTGCCTTCCAGGTTTCTGCCCCAGTCTAACCTTACAAGCAGCTTACAGAGCCTCTGCTGAACCTGATTAGAGGCTGAGAAACACATGAGCAGAAGGACAGTCATGTGACCTGATGCTCATTAACCATCCAGCTAACTAAGGACTCTCATTCACTAATGCACAACTTGCAGGAGCACAGCGTTAAACACATGGATCTCAAGGATTGGTGCTCTCTCTCTTTCTCTTTCTCTCTGTCCCTCCCTCCTTCTCTCTCTCTCTCTCTCTCTCTCTCCCTCCCTCTCTCTCTCCCTCCCTCTCCCTCTCTCTCTCCCTCCCTCCCTCTCTCCCCCACTCCCCCTCCCACTCCCCCCTCTCCCTCTCCCTCTCCCTCCCCTTCTCCCTCCCCCTACCCCTAACCCCTCCCCCCCCTCCTACCTCCCCCCCCTCCCTCCCTCTCTCTCTCTCACCCATGTGTGGGGGGGGTCTCACCTCTGAGAGCCGGCAGCAGTGATCGGTCCTTCCTGTCGTCACACTTGTTGCACTCGCTGAAGTAGAGGAGCAGGAGCACGTCCACCAGCACCCACACCAGAGAGGTGGTCAGAACCACCTTGCAGTACACAAACCTCCTCATCAGCCCCCGGACACCTCACCCTCCCTGGGCCCAACAAGCAATCTGGCCCCCGGACTGGGGAGCAGGAACTCAGGAGCTGCTGAGCGGTGGTAGGGGGACGATTAAGAGTGGTGCACACGGACAAATCATCCCACTGCAGATATGAGAGAAGGGAGGGAAGGTAGGACAAGAAGAGATAAATACAACTGTAGCATTTCAGTACTCTTTATGTTTCCTGTGACTAGAAGCTGTTATTGCAATATTTTATTTGTTGGTTCTAAAAATGCTCATTCTATCAGAACAGAACATCATGGTGTTCCAACATGCCACTCTGTACCCATGTCATTTGCAATTCCATGTTACCTGTATCATTTGCACTACTTGCATCATTTGTATTATTTGTAACATTTGTATTCTTTGTCTATATGTATCATATCTGCAGTGTATCTTTACATTGTATTCATTTTTCATTTTATTAGTATGCCACATTTATGTTCTATGTTTGCTCATTCCTGCCAAAGTGAATTCTATGTTTGTTTATCTTGCATAGCGAATAAACCCCCATTCTGATTCTGATTTATTACAGGAGCACAAACCATCTTTATAACCCTGCCAGAACACAGCCAGTAGAAGACAGACCTCCCCCGTTAACCGACTGGTCATTTACTCTAATTGAATGTCCTTATTATAGGAGTAGAATGATCCCATGCATGATGACTCAAATCAAAAATGTATTTGTCTGAAATTCAAATTACAAGCATTACGCAAATATACAATCATTTTCAAGCATTATTAGGTGCATTTCAATAATTTCAATGGGAATGGGGGGATGAGAGAATAGAAGGAAGCTAATTCTCCCTTTGGACAGTATTGATATCATCTCCTGCTCTGTGCTTTCAGTCAGACTGCCTCAGACAGGCAGATAGATTTACACCAGAGAGAATATTTGTAGGGAGAATAACTCTCCGTGGAATGAAATGGAAATCCTCGCTAAACTGCATAAAAACACAGTGATTTGCCTTCTCTTATTCTCTCATACTTTCCCAGATCTAAATAAGAGTCTTACAAAGCAAATTGACACCACATTGATTTAGTTCTCCTTGAACAGTGTAAAGATATGATCTGAACAGCAGACAGCTGTCGGTCTGCAGAGACTGAACTGGAACCCACAGCGTTCTATCTGATGTTCTCCTCACAGCTGGAACCCACAGCGTTCTATCTGATGTTCTCCTCACAGCTGACAGGTTACTAGATTTGTCATCCAGTCCACATACAGTGTTTCAAACACACCCAGCGTTCTGTTTCCAGACCTGCAATACTGAAGCCTGCTGTGCCTGGTCATGGGGTGACCAAGGGCACTATACTGACACCCAAGGGTGCATTTGATGACACCTCAAAGGCTTGGCCTGATACCACTGTCATGACAGTCAGACACTGTCTGAGATTTTAAACAAAGTAAGGAAATCCCCATTAACTCTGTCATGGAAAGAGGTCCTTTGCTGTTGGTAGAGTGATTATCAGCCTGCAGTCATAATCCTCTTAAGAGCATCAAGGCCCTGTGCTCCTCCCCACACAACTTCACCACTACAGGTGGACTTCTTAACTAAGGAGGATGGTCAGATCATAGGGATGAGGTCTCTATCTTTCTTCCCATAGATGGAAATGCAGTTAATCAGAAAGGAGAGAAATGCTGACACATACATTTGAAAAAGACCAAACTTAAATGGAAAACTATAGACTGACTTGTGACTATCTTGATCTCGATGGAGACCACAGAACAGCAGTAGATGAAGAGGAGGGTCAAAGAGTAATAGGATACCTTCATCACAACATCGATAGGTGATATTTCATCATTAGAATACTTGGTGTGATATTTATTTATAGAGACTATAGAGGTAGGTGTCATCACAGCTCTGAAATAACTGATCAAATTATCTGTCTGTCCGTGGAAAACATGCAGTCTCACGTGCAGCGTGTCCATGTGTTATTTGGTGGAATATTGGAATCCAGTACTCCGTACTTACATTAATACGATCATGTGAATAAATGGCCCAACGAAGTCCTGCCCGCCAGCAACGTGTTGAATAGGAATTGTACAACAAATATGAAGCTTAGTTCACCATTAGAAATGGCAGAGGAGGGGGTCGCTGCACATGTATCCCATCGAAGCAAAGTCCAGCCAGGTCCAGGATCTCAGCAGGGGGGATCTGGAGCTGAAGGAGACAGTCCAGGTCTCTGGGATCAGTCCAGTTCTCCTGACATATTTTTACTGTCTGTGATGCTGTTGGTCCCTGTTCAAGATGCATCTTCCCAACCTGCACCGACACATCTCGTCCTCCAGTCCTGCAGGCTGCTCATCTGCATTCACACTGGGGTTGATAATATATGTAGACTATATGTAGACTGTCCACCTGTTCTCAAACAGAATAATGTCACTATAACGGAGGGAGACAAGCGGAATATCCCGGTACAACCTACCGTGAAACACTGGGACTGGATGTAATCTCCTCTGTGATTGGCTGGAAGAGGTGTCAATCACCAGACCCGCTGAAACATCGCAGGGGGCTTGGTGATGGGGAGGAGCACTATCAGATCATTACAACACTAATATCGGAACATTATTCTTGTAGTCCTCCCATGTCGTTGTTTGAAATTATTTACATGAAGTAATTTGGTTATTTAAATGTGTCGTTCAAACTTGTCTTCCAAATCACATGTGTTTTTTTATTGAATCGTAAATAAATGTTGATGTGGACTACTAATAGTGTGATTCAATAATGTAAAGCAATCTGCCCTGTAGTCTGGTCCAGTTCAGTGGGAACACCTTGTATATCACACTGAGGAGAGGCCCATCACAATCACAATTAGTCTTTATTCAACATGTAAATTGCACAAACACGGAAAACAACTGCAACTGGATCGAAGTGTTTTGTAGATTTGATCACTGATGGAGAAGTGGACACACACGTGTGTGTTTCTACAGTTAGCACTGTCTGGACTTTGATGCCACCGACCAGTGAATCAGAAACAACCAATACCGATAATATCATCTTTACTATGTCAGTGCCATCACCCCCTCTCCAGCCCCCCTCCTCCACACTAAGCAGTTTGACCCAGAGCCAATGAAAACAGGGGACTTTTAGTTTGTCTTTACATTACTCTGATTTTGAACGTTGACAAGTCAGATAACCTTTTGATTCAACTTGAGAATTTTGATTGACTTTGACCCGAATTATTTACCCAGTCTACAGTTTCCATCACCAAGTAACTTTATTGGCACATGTTGGAATGAAAGATGTGTAGTTCTTCAAGTCTACTTCAATAATTGTGCCGCAGCTCCATCTGCTGCCACGGGGGGGGGGGGGGGGGGGGGGGCGATCATGCAGCCTGCAGACAAACCTCAGACAGGCCCCTTCACATTTACATGTAGTAATTTAGCAGGTAAGATTAACCCTCACCTTAACCCAGGGGTCGGCAACCCTGGTCCTAGGGAGGCACTGTCCTGAAGATTTGAGCTGTTTCCCTGCTCCAGCACACCTGATTTTAATGAAGGGTCGTTATCAAGCTCTGTGGAAGGCTCATAATTACCCTCCATTAGAATCAGGTGTTTCTATTACAAAAAACCTGTTTCTGTGTCTAATGTTTAGCAAAGCTCAGCTGTTTTGACTCGGTTTTCAGAGTTAGGGAAATAAATATAAGATCTTTCGATAAATCAGTTTCCCTCTTTGAATATTTTCTACAAACAAACTTACAGCTCTCATACTTAGAAAACACATGCAGTCTGTAATGTTTAATCTTTATTGTTGTTAAGAAACTATACTACCTTGTTCTGGATAAGAGCTAAATGACCCTGTCAGGCCAACATGTGAAAGTAGCAGCATTACTTATTACTTAAGGAGAACAACAAGGTCTGAAGGACTCTGTAATGTTGGAACTGTGGATATTTAGTGACTGTCCATAAAGAATGACAACAAGTAACACATTTTGTTTGAGCATCTGTAACTCAGTGGTTGTTTGTGCTGGCTCTCTCAAACTTTGATACATACTACCCATAACTGTTTTATACAAATATAACTCACTTTGACATCTTTTAAACAATCACAGATTATGTGAGTTAGTGTCAAATACAAAGAGTTCCGTTGTTACAATCTATCCACAACTGGGGTGAGATGTAACACCAGCTGGGGATGGATGTAACAATGAGAGGTAATTTGCTAAAATAAGATCCACACTATTAAATTTAAAGTTATTATCCTGTGCCAACTGGTATGCAAACTTCCTGACCTAAAAGCAAGCGATCAGTAAACATGTTATCCCCATGATTGATGTATGACACCTTGAGGCAACAAGTAAGCCACAACAACTGTTTTGGATAGCTGTAAATAAATTATCTACCTCTATTCTCTACCTCTATAAACAAAAAAACTATGTGGATTGAAAAAAATACTTTCTTACCTGAAAATCTGTTTTTTGGTTGTACAATTCACAGTGTTGCTAACAGAGACATGCCACTTTTCATGTGACCTTGAAATGGAAATGGAAGTCTACGATATTGATGACATCACTGTAGCTCTTTTCTAATTGGCCAAACTGACAATAACCCCGTGTTACAACTAACCCGGTGTTACAACACTCCCCGGTCTCAGCCATTGCTCCAGTTTGAAATTGAATTGAAATACATGTCTGTGTAATGTCAATTTTGTAATGATTTGCAATGCTGAGGAAGAACCCGCCATTTTGCTGCTTGCAGCTATATTTTGAAATAATATCAGATGTTTACACGCAATAAAATGGAATATGTAGCCTACTGTAATTTTGAGCATAAAACACGTATGAGATTCCTAAATGTTGAGGTCTACCTGATGCAGTCGAAGGTCTCTTCATTAAAATAGGCTCAGTGTTGGTTGTAATTCCCAGTGTTTAGTTTTTAGGCTGACAGAAATCAGGAGTTTTTCCTATCACAGTAAAGTGTCACTGGTCTCTTTAGGCTGTTCAGTATTCCTGCTGCAGGTGGCGCTGTTGTTCTGTTCCCTGTGATGTTCCAACCTGTCCATGGTGAGATGGTCTCACCCAGGTAGAACAACCAGGGTGCAGAACAGCATATATGAGCTGGGAACACTTAGAAACCTCCAGTAATGCAAACACAGAGGAAGTTCATACACCCGAAAATAGCCGCACTTGGGGAAAAAGCTCATTCGATCTTCTGCTTTTCCTCATTTTTTACTTCACTTGTCAGGAATTTATCTGAATTTTTTCTAGTTTTTCTTTATCGGATCAAATTGTCGGTGACATTTTGAAGTTCAGAAGTGGAGATGAATTCTACCGGACTGAACCAGACGGACAGCGGGCTGTTGAACAGGACAGAGGAGCTCTTCTGCTGTAACTTGTCGTCCATGGTGACTGATAACAGCTTTGATAACAGCTTTATAACAGCAGATGAGAGGAGTCTGTTCATCATGAGGGTGGTGCAGATAGCAGTGATGTGTGTCTTATCTCTCACTGTGGTCTTTGGCATCTTCTTTCTGGGCTGCAACCTTCTCATCAAGTCAGAAGGAATGATCAACTTCTTAGTGACGGACAGAAGACCATCTAAAGAAGTGGAGGCAGTTATTGTAGGATCTTATTGATGAAGACTGCTGTGGAAAAGTTGTTGGCAAAAAAACTGTCTGAGCAAACAGAAGAAAGGAAAGAAAGTGGTAAAGGAATCGAACCTTCGAACCTTCATCAGTTTTCTGGTGTATTGATGGTCAGTTGTTGAAAACAAGAAAAAAATATGATATTCGGATCAGGCAGGTGACTTCACATGTTTTTCATCATAATCTTTTTCAGAGGCTGAAATGGAAAAAATGCCTCTTTTTAACGACGTCCACATGGTCATGGATTGTGTAATTTAAGATCTTATTCTTTGTAAACGTTACGCATTCACACAGCACTGTATAGAGTTCATGTACATGTTGTCACGCAGTAGCTTATTGCCATGATAGTGGCAAATGTCCTTTACTGCAAAATGCAGTCATGTGTTGAATATTGTTGGGGCAGAATGTTGAAATTGCACGTTGTATGTGTTTTTGCATACAATATGCAATATTATTTAAACCAATGTAAACCAAACTGTTTCCTAATGAAAATTGTACATTTCAAGAGTGTGTAATTGCATGGGTGTTAGATAAAAAGTAGTACATCTTGTTAATTGGAATAAATTAATGCTGTAATTAAAACTCTTTAAATTCAGTACTGGTTGATTTTATGAAGCATTATCATAAATAACAATACCCTCAAAATCACTATCGTAAAATATATGTTTAGATTTATAGTTCTAGGGTATATTTCATGTTGTAACATTTATATATGATACATATAGTATGTGACTTTAAATATTATTTGTGTTACAGAAAGTACCATGCACCATGCACCATGCAGACTAGCAGACCTAGTTAACCTACCTGAGACACCATGCAGACTAGCAGACCTAGTTAACCTACCTGAGGCACCATGCAGACTAGCAGACCTGGTTAACCTACCTGAGACACCATGCAGACTAGCAGACCTGGTTAACCTACCTGAGACACCATGCAGACTAGCAGACCTGGTTAACCTACCTGAGGCACCATGCAGACTAGCAGACCTGGTTAACCTACCTGAGACACCATGCAGACTAGCAGACCTGGTTAACCTACCTGAGGCACCATGCAGACTAGCAGACCTGGTTAACCTACCTGAGACACCATGCAGACTAGCAGACCTGGTTAACCTACCTGAGACACCATGCAGACTAGCAGACCTGGTTAACCTACCTGAGGCACCATGCAGACCTGGTTAACCTACCTGAGGCACCATGCAGACCTGGTTAACCTACCTGAGACACCATGCAGACTAGCAGACCTGGTTAACCTACCTGAGGCACCATGCAGACCTGGTTAACCTACCTGAGGCACCATGCAGACCTGGTTAACCTACCTGAGGCACCATGCAGACCTGGTTAACCTACCTGAGGCACCATGCAGACCTGGTTAACCTACCTGAGGCACCATGCAGACCTGGTTAACCTACCTGAGGCACCATGCAGACCTGGTCTCTCTCTTGGTGAGGTCATCAGGTCATATTGATCTTCCTGTGACGTAAGTTGGCGTGACATGTGAGTCACCCACGGGACTCAGAGGGACGTGCTGCATTTTCATATGAGTCACATGGGATTCACACTCTGACTGTGCATCGATCTGCAGACCACAGGCAGAACCCTAACCCTCTAACCCTGCAGACCACAGGCAGAACCCTAATCCTCTAACCCTGCAGACCACAGGCAGAACCCTAACCCTCTAACCCTGCAGACCACAGGCAGGTCTCTAACCCTGCAGACCACAGGAAGAACCCTAACCATCTAACCCTGCAGACCACAGGCAGAACCCTAACCCTCTAACCCTGCAGACCACAGGCAGGGCTCTAACCCTGCAGACTACAGGCAGGTCTCTAACCCTGCAGACTACAGGCAGGTCTCTAACCCTGCAGACCACAGGCAGGGCTCTAACCCTGCAGACCACAGGCAGGTCTCTAACCCTGCAGACCACAGGCAGGTCTCTAACCCTGCAGACTACAGGCAGGTCTCTAACCCTCTAACCCTGCAGACCACAGGCAGGTATCTAACCCTCTAACCCTGCAGACCACAGGCAGGTATCTAACCCTCTAACCCTGCAGACCACAGGCAGAACCCTAACCCTCTAACCCTGCAGACCACAGGCAGAACCCTAACCCTCTAACCCTGCAGACCACAGGCAGGTCTCTAACCCGCTAACCATGCATTCTGTTTCAGTCTTTGATACAATTCATAAATTAATATTAAAAAGCATTTCAGTCATTAGCTACACTGAAGGAAATGAGGGCTCAATCTGTCCTCATCCTTTTCCTTTGTCATGTTTGTGTCCAGTTATTTAGATAATACTTTTTTGTTTCTCTGGAGATGGCCAGTGGCCATTCAACCATTATACATCCTCTTTCCCCTCAGCAAAAGCATCTGTTGTATTGAGGTCGTGGTTCACCTTGCTCTCCGCTCCCCAGGGGAGTTCCTTCCTCAGCGTCATCCTGTCAGCCATGACAGAACTCTGCACAATCTGCTGGAGTCTGATGAGCCACCTGGGTTCCTCATGTGGAGGTAAATTGTCTTCAATCGACTCACTTCCTCCAAAACGCTGTTGTTCACTCCTGCTCCAGAGGGCTGGCTGGTGACCCTTCACTCCTGCTCCAGAGGCCAGGCCAGGCTGGTGACCCTTCACTCCTGCTCCAGAGGGCAGGCCAGGCTGGTGACCCTTCACTCCTGCTCCAGAGGGCAGGCCAGGCTGGTGACCCTTCACTCCTGCTCCAGAGGGCAGGCCAGGCTGGTGACCCTTCACTCCTGCTCCAGAGGGCTGGCTGGTGACCCTTCACTCCTGCTCCAGAGGCCAGGCCAGGCTGGTGACCCTTCACTCCTGCTCCAGAGGCCAGGCCAGGCTGGTGACCCTACACTCCTGCTCCAGAGGCCAGGCCAGGCTGGTGACCCTTCGCTCCTGCTCCAGAGGGCTGGCTGGTGACCCTTCACTCCTGCTCCAGAGGACAGGCTGGTGACCCTTCACTCCTGCTCCAGAGGGCAGGCCAGGCTGGTGACTCTTCACTCCTGCTCCAGAGGGCAGGCCAGGCTGGTGACCCTTCACTCCTGCTCCAGAGGCCAGGCTGGTGACCCTTCACTCCTGCTCCAGAGGCCAGGCTGGTGACCCTTCACTCCTGCTCCAGAGGACAGGCTGGTGACCCTTCACTCCTGCTCCAGAGGACAGGCCAGGTTGGGTATCTGGGTGAACAGAAACATCACTTGAAAGTAGCTGAGGTAGTTTAGATATGAGAACACACATGTCCCTAATAGAACTGTCTCATCCACAGTGGCTGAGCCCAATCAAATACAGCCAAATCAAATACAGCCAAATCAAATACAGCCAAATCAAATACAGACATCCCAGCACCTGTGTAGGTGTGCATGGTTACATTATCCTGAAAATGTTAGAGGCTGGAGAACACTGATCTTAGTGCCACAGTTGGTTAGCTGAATGTTATTAATTCATTAACATATAAAGAAGGATTTAGTATAAATATTTGGTGTGTTTGGCCAACAGTCTCTTTTCATTGTTGAACTACATTCAGTGTTCAGTTACTGACGACCTTCTGATCACTCGTGCGACGCCCTGAACACTCAGCCAGCTGACTTCACAGTTCAGTTAACGATCTATTTCTAGAGAGAGCGAGAGAGAAAGGAAGAGAGAGGGAGAGAGAGAGAGAAAAGAGAGGGAGAGAATCCTCAATTAACTAGAGCAAATGTGTCCACACATATTCATTAATTATGTTCTACTTTTGAAGCTTTACTTATGTCTATTCTGGAGCAGTGAATATTTTTACAATATTCTAAGTGGAGTCTCTCCGAGGGCAGACAGCGGATCAGACCTATTTCTACCCATCTGTGACAGGATGTGTACGCATGAACATCACACTGAATGGATAATCAGTGAACAGTCTCATACTGAGATCCCATTTATAGTCTCTTAACACCCCTGACTGGGAAGAATAGGTTCTGTCTTGACTGTTTCCATCAGACCATGTTGCCCTGATGTCACTGCACTGATGCAGTAGCTGTTTTCCTGTGATTCTTTCCTTGAGATCTTGAATGTTTTAGGTTGATTTGCAGCAGGTGGGATATTTCCTGTGAAAAGGCCACAGACATTAAACTTTTTTACAGTAATTGTATTTGTTCAGTTCAGGTGATAATAAACAGCCTTAAAAGCAGTTTTGGGTTATAAAAAAAATTGTATCTCAATTGTTTTCAACAATATGGAGCCTCTGGTGGAAATGATGTCACAGCTTCTTGTTACAGGGAAGACAGAAAAGCAGCCATTACATTTGACTGATTGAAGATTCATTTGACAGCTACATCTATTATGCAGCGATGGCTCTGGAAATACAGTTTTAGGTCAAAACAGCAGGTTGCATGATATTCAGAGTGTTTTCCTCCAGCACAGTGGGATTGTTTCATTAACGAGCCCAGGGAATCACTCCCCAGATCGTCTCACTGGCAGTTTGAGATCCCGCAGTGAAGCATCTTCCCTGAGCTGTAGCCCCAGACTAGCACAGCATCCTGGAGCTGCAAACACAGACCGGCTGCCATCTCCTACTTTATTTTGTTCTTTTGTTCAGTTTGATGAAAACAGATCTTTATCATGACACTGCTGTTACTAGATGAATATTCTGTTAAACGACAGCTCTTAGAGGACAAACAACTGCTGGAATGAAGAGTACAGCAATAAAAGTAAGAAACTGCTCTGTAAACAGTTGATAGACAGTCACACTAGATTCCAGTCCAAAGCTCCCAGAGATTAGTGGGATAAGTGGCCCAGACATTCATTTATACAGCAGCACTTGAACTGTCAGCAGAGTCGAGCCAGCGAGACTCATCCTGCTCCTCATCAGATGGATGTGATCCTGTAGGGATGTGCTGAGTAATGGAAGTTACACAAAACAAACATCCACATCTGTGATCTTGACATTTCTCTAAATGGAACACGATGTTTGGAAACCACTAAAGATGGGTATAGGGCTTGAAATAAAATCTATTAATAAAAGGTTTATGGAAGTTGATCAACCAGGACAGCGGTCCTCACCTTAACTAACACAATGTCCTTTGCACTGTCTTATGAGGGAACACATTCAGAACAAAGAATCACTAGAATCTTCCATAATGAAAAAAACATCTGAGGCGGGTGAATGATGTGCCAGAGCTCCAGATCTCCAGACTCAGCTGTGTGATGCAGGCTGCTCCACAGACAGCGTGTCTGCAGGGTGTTGATTATGGGCTAAAAAAGGCCCTGGGACTGGAGGAGCTCTCCCTCAGATGATTGGCAGAGTGGTGCTGCTTGTTGAAAGTGTGGTGGACGAAGCTCCAAATTACAGCATGACACAATCATCTCTCCTGGTACTGGGGCTACACTACACCTAACATGGGTCAGTCATCTCTCCTGGTACTGGGGCGTATGCTGCACCTAACACGGGTCAGTCATCTCTCCTGGTACTGGGGCTACACTACACCTAACATGGGTCAGTCATCTCTCCTGGTACTGGGGTGTACACTGCACCTAACATGGGTCAGTCATCTCTCCTGGTACTGGGGCGTACGCCACACCTGACACGGGTCAATCATCTCTGCTGGTACTGGGGCGTACGCTACACCTAACACAGGTCAATCATCTCTGCTGGTACTGGGGCTAGACTATACAGTATGTAGACCTGTATGTAGTGTGGCTCTGTAGACTGTATGTAGTGTGGGTCTGTAGACTGTATGTAGCGTGGGTCTGTAGACTGTATGTAGTGTGGGTCTGTAGACTGTATGTAGTGTGGGTCTGTAGACTGTATGTAGTGTAGGTCTGTAGACTGTATGTAGTGTGGGTCTGTAGACTGTATGTAGTGTGGGTCTGTAGACTGTATGTAGTGTGGGTCTGTAGACTGTATGTAGTGTGGGTCTGTACTTGAACCTCCTGATCAATTTACCAGACCAGCAGATGATTGTTCAGTAGTGTTGAAGTCCAGTTGAACCAGAAGCCTGAACACCAGATGATTGTTCAGTAGTGTTGAAGTCCAGTTGAACCAGAAGCCTGAACACCAGATGATTGTTCAGTAGTGTTGAAGTCCAGTTGAACCAGAAGCCTGAACACCAGATGATTGTTCAGTAGTGTTGAAGTCCAGTTGAACCAGAAGCCTGAACACCAGATGATTGTTCAGTAGTGTTGAAGTCCAGTTGAACCAGAAGCCTGAACACCAGATGATTGTTCAGTAGTGTTGAAGTCCAGTTGAACCAGAAGCCTGAACACCAGATGATTGTTCAGTAGTGTTGAAGTCCAGTTGAACCAGAAGCCTGAACACCAGATGATTGTTCAGTAGTGTTGAAGTCCAGTTGAACCAGAAGCCTGAACACCAGATGATTGTTCACTGTCTCTTCCATCTCCCTGAAAGTACAGAATCTCTTTCATCAGAACTAAGATTAACAGTTTCCTACTTTGTTTATTTAGTCAAATTGGAACCCAGAAGTTCTTGTCTCAGCAGCAGAGACAGGAATCAATAATGTAGTCCTGCTATCAGACAGTGTCTTGTTTAATAGAAATCTGCATTATTTATCTCCAGCTTTATCTCCAGTGTGCAGGTTCTCTGTCTTTCTGCTCTTTCTAAACCCATTTATGTTTGATTAATCATTGGTGTCACTCAGTTTAAAATAAAATATCATCATTCTTTTGTTGTTCATGGTGTTAGTTGTTGCTCATGGTTGCAGGATCCTCTAACACTAACACTAAAGAAACTGGCATCTTTCAGTACAGACATGACATTTTAGGTCGTGACATGACATGTCAGGTGATTCACTATCAAATCAAATCAAAATGTATTTAGACAGCCCTTTTTACAAGCAATGTCACAGAGGGCTTCACATATGCCCATATAAATGCCCCTAAACCAACCTAAACCTTTAAGGAAGACAAGGAAAAACTCCCCAAAAAACCAACATCATATCAATGGGAAAAACTACATCAGGAACCCCACTGGCTACACTACAAGCTAAGCTATCGGGCCCCGCACACATCGCCCCAGACCTATCAGCCTCTCTAAGAGACTGTAGACTGGCTTGTTCTAGTGAGTGTAAGGGCTGCACTAAAATAGCTTCAATGTTTCTAAACAAAAGAAAAGCACCTCTCCAGCTCAGGTGGAGTCCGTCACTTTTCAACAAGCCAGGTCTGGCCCAGAAACAAGACCAGTTATCAACTATTCCTGACTCATGCTCCATGCAGAAGCAAGTTTTAATTGACCTGGGCAAAAAAATTATTACAATGATTTGTTCCCTGTTTCTGTGTGACCTCACCAGGCTGAGATGCTCACTAGACTGAGATGGTCACTAGACTGAGATGGTCCCTAGGCTGAGATGATCACTAGACTGAGATGGTCACCAGACTGAGATGGTCACCAGACTGAGATGGTCACCAGGCTGAGATGGTCACTAGGCTGAGATGGTCACCAGGCTGAGATGATCACCAGACTGAGATGGTCCCTAGGCTGAGATGATCACTAGACTGAGATGGTCACCAGGCTGAGATGGTCACCAGACTGAGATGGTCACCAGGCTGAGATGGTCACCAGGCTGAGATGGTCACCAGGCTGAGATGATCACCAGACTTAGATGGTCCCTAGACTGAGATGATCACTAGACTGAGATGGTCACCAGGCTGAGATGGTCACCAGGCTGAGATGGTCACTAGACTGAGATGATCACTAGACTGAGATGATCACCAGGCTGAGATGGTCACCAGGCTGAGATGGTCCCTAGACTGAGATGGTCACTAGACTGAGATGGTCACTAGACTGAGATGGTCACTAGACTGAGATGGTCACTAGACTGAGATGGTCACTAGGCTGAGATGGTCCCTAGACTGAGATGGTCCCTAGACTGAGATGGTCCCTAGACTGAGATGGTCACTAGACTGAGATGGTCACTAGGCTGAGATGATCACTAGACTGAGATGGTCACCAGACTGAGATGATCACTAGACTGAGATGGTCACCAGGCTGAGATGGTCACCAGGCTGAGATGGTCACTAGGCTGAGATGGTCCCTAGGCTGAGATGGTCATCAGACTGAGATGGTCCCTAGACTGAGATGGTCACCAGACTGAGATGGTCCCTAGGCTGAGATGGTCACCAGACTGAGATGGTCACCAGGCTGAGATGGTCACCAGGCTGAGATGGTCACCAGACTGAGATGGTCACCAGGCTGAGATGGTCACTAGGCTGAGATGGTCACTAGACTGAGATGGTCCCTAGGCTGAGATGGTCACCAGACTGAGATGGTCCCTAGGCTGAGATGGTCACCAGACTGAGATGGTCCCTAGGCTGAGATGGTCACCAGACTGAGATGGTCACTAGACTGAGATGGTCCCTAGACTGAGATGGTCACTAGGCTGAGATGGTCACCAGACTGAGATGGTCACCAGGCTGAGATGGTCACTAGACTGAGATGGTCACTAGACTGAGATGGTCACCAGACTGAGATGGTCACCAGACTGAGATGGTCACTAGACTGAGATGGTCCCTAGACTGAGATGGTCCCTAGGCTGAGATGGTCACCAGACTGAGATGGTCACCAGACTGAGATGGTCCCTAGGCTGAGATGGTCACCAGACTGAGATGGTCACTAGACTGAGATGGTCACCAGACTGAGATGGTCCCTAGACTGAGATGGTCACCAGACTGAGATGGTCCCTAGGCTGAGATGGTCACCAGACTGAGATGGTCACTAGACTGAGATGGTCACCAGACTGAGATGGTCCCTAGACTGAGATGGTCCCTAGACTGAGATGGTCCCTAGACTGAGATGGTCCCTAGACTGAGATGGTCACCAGACTGAGATGGTCACTAGGCTGAGGTGGTCACTAGGTGTCTCATTGTAGGGGGTGTTCCAGGGGCAGGTTCCAGGTGTCTCCTTGTAGGGGGTGTTCCAGGGGCAGGTTCCAGGTGTTTCATTGTAGGGAGTGTTCCAGGGGCAGGTTCCAGGTGTCTCCTTGTAGGGAGTGTTCCAGGGGCAGGTTCCAGGTGTCTCCTTGTAGGGAGTGTTCCAGGGGCAGGTTCCAGATGTCTCCTTGTAGGGAGTGTTCCAGGGGCAGGTTCCAGGTGTCTCCTTGTAGGGAGTGTTCCAGGGGCAGGTTGTAGGTGTCTCATTGTAGGGGGTGTTCCAGGGGCAGGTTCCAGGTGTCTCTTTGTAGGGGGTGTTCCAGGGGCAGGTTTTAGGTGTCTCTTTGAAGGGAGTGTTCCAGGGGCAGGTTCCAGGTGTCTCTTTGTAGGGGGTGTTCCAGGGGCAGGTTGTAGGTGTCTCTTTGTAGGGGGTGTTCCAGGGGCAGGTTGTAGGTGTCTCTTTGTAGGGGGTGTTCCAGGGGCAGGTTGTAGGCAGGCTCCAGGTCATGAGCTGTGACATGGTGACTCGCAAGACTGAGGCTCCGCCCCTAGACTCTGGAAGGGGAGGGGCTCCTGCTCTCATCTGAAATACAGAACTCAACATCCCCCCCCCCCCCCCGACACTGTTCCTCAGACTCCCTCAGACTCTGTTCGAGGATTTAATCGAGGATGTTTCCTTCTGCCCTCCTCCCCCCCTGCTCCCTTCTCCTCCCTCCTCCTTCCCCCTCCTCCTCAAGTGTCATCTCTACTCAGACACTGACCCTGTAACCAGCCACCTTTGGGTAAATCACAGCCAGCCTCCTCAACCTCCTCCACTACCTAACCCCCCTCAGCAGACCCTCATCCCCCCTCAGCAGACCCTCATCCCCCCTCAGCAGACCCTCATCCCTCCTCAGCAGACCCTCATCCCTCCTCAGCAGACCCTCATCCCTCCTCAGCAGACCCTCATCCCTCCTCAGCAGAAGTGATTTCCCTGCTTGGTAGACCCAGATAACATTGAGTGTCTAAATAGTTCCACTGTATGACCATTAGAATAATTTAATGAGTAGAAACCTTATGAAATCTAGATCAATTGGTAACATTATGTGGTCCGACCTTCAGGCAGGAAGACAGAAACAGTGAGGTAGGTTACTGCAACAGGTGGTGTTGTTACCAAACACAAGTGTGTTACCTAACACACAGTTTCACCAGGTGAGGAAAGTGTCTTGTGTTTAAAAGCTGGAGTGAACTCTGTTACCTTGGGAATTTGTGCTTAATGGTGTGCTGCCTGTGTCTGTAACAGCACATAGTGTTCATCTGAGTGCCTCATGATGAAACATCAGGGTCATGACTTATTGAGCTTCCTTAAATTGCTTGAATGCAGCGCCGGAAGCTGCTCCTGTCCTCAGCCTCCATTACTGTCTGGCTCTGACTCCAGATCCACATCACTCTCTGCCCCCATCTGAACCAGGTAGGGACTTCCTGTTCAGCACCAGACCTTCTTCACAGCTTCCTGTTCAGCACCAGACCCTCTTCACAGCTTCCTGTTCAGCACCAGACCTTCTTCACAGCTTCCTGTTCAGCACCAGACCTTCTCCACAGCTTCCTGTTCAGCACCAGACCCTCTCCACAGCTTCCTGTTCAGCACCAGACCCTCTTCACAGCTTCCTGTTCAGCACCAGACCCTCTTCACAGCTTCCTGTTCAGCACCAGACCTTCTTCACAGCTTCCTGTTCAGCACCAGACCTTCTTCACAGTTTCCTGTTCAGCACCAGATCTTTTCCACAGCTTCCTGTTCAGCACCAGACCCTCTTCACAGCTTCCTGTTCAGCACCAGACCTTCTTCACAGCTTCCTGTTCATCCAGTGTGTTAGAGTTAATTATCCAGTGGGTTAGGGTTTGTTATCCATTTATGGATGGCAGATTTTCTGGTGAGGAGGATTCAGGATTCAGGATATTGTGTGCGTGCATTAAGACCATGCAGCAAGGATATTGTGTGCGTGCATTAAGACCATGCAGCAAGGATATTGTGTGCGTGCATTAAGACCATGCAGCAAGGATATTGTGTGCGTGCATTAAGACCATGCAGCAAGGATATTGTGTGCGTGCATTAAGACCATGCAGCAAGGATATTGTGTGCGTGCATTAAGACCATGCAGCAAGGATATTGTGTGCGTGCATTAAGACCATGCAGCAAGGATATTGTGTGCGTGCATTAAGACCATGCAGCAAGGATATTGTGTGCGTGCATTAAGACCATGCAGCAAGGATATTGTGTGCGTGCATTAAGACCATGCAGCAAGGATATTGTGTGCATGCATTAAGACCATGCAGCAAGGATATTGTGTGCGTGCATTAAGACCATGCAGCAAGGATATTGTGTGCGTGCATTAAGACCATGCAGACAGAGTTAGTAGTTGCTCTTTTGTCTGTGATGGAAGCAACATTTTTACTCGTTAGAAAGTGAGATTGTATCAGACAGATTCCTTTGCAGGGAGACTGTGTGGGATGTGATAAGCAGTTATACTGACAGGGGGAATTTATCAAAAAACTGTGTGAGAATGAGAAGAAGCAAGCGTATATCAGAGTGTATCAGAGTGTGTGTATCAGGGTGTGTGTGTTTCAGGGTGTGTGTGTTTCAGAATGTGTGTATCAGAGTGTGTATCAGGGTGTGTGTATGTGTCAGGGTGTGTGTGTCAGGGTGTGTGTATTAGGGTGTGTGTGTGTGTATCAGGGTGTGTGTGTGTCAGGGTGTGTGTGTTTCAGAATGTGTGTATCAGAGTGTGTGTATCAGGGTGTGTGTGTGTCAGGGTGTGTGTGTTTCAGAATGTGTGTATCAGAGTGTGTGTATCAGGGTGTGTGTATGTGTCAGGGTGTGTGTGTCAGGGTGTGTGTATTAGGGTGTGTGTGTGTGTATCAGGGTGTGTGTATTAGGGTGTGTGTGTGTCAGGGTGTGTGTATTAGGGTGTGTGTGTGTATCAGGTTGTGTGTGTCAGTGTGTGTGTGTATCAGAATCAGAATCAGAATCAGAATGGGGGTTTATTCGCTATGCAAGATAAACAAACATAGAATTTACTTTGGCAGGAATGAGCAAACATAGAACATAAATGTGGCCTACTAATAAAATGAAAATGAATACAATGTAAAGATACACTGCAGATGTGGTACATATAGACAAGGACTACAAATGTTACAAATAATACAAATGATGCGAGTAGTGCAAATGATACAGGTAACATGGAATACAATGTTACAAATAATACAAATGATGCGAGTCATGATCAGTCGTGATCAGGGTGTGTGTATCAGGGTGTGTGTAGTGTGCAGCATGCTTTATGATAGCGTGCAGGGTGCAGCATGGTAGCGTGCAGGGTGCAGCATAATAACGTGCAGGGTGCAGCATGGTAACATGCAGGGTGCAGCATGGTAGCGTGCAGGGTGCAGCATGGTAGCGTGCAGGGTGCAGCATGGTAGCGTGCAGGGTGCAGCATGGTAGCGTGCAGGGTGCAGCATGGTAGGGTGCAGGGTGCAGCATGGTAGCGTGCAGGGTGCAGCATGGTAGCGTGCAGGGTGCAGCATGGTAGCGTGCAGGGTGCAGCATGGTAGCGTGCAGGGTGCAGCATGGTAGCTTGCAGGGTGCAGCATGGTAGCTTGCAGGGTGCAGCATGGTAACATGCAGGGTGCAGCATGGTAACATGCAGGGTGCAGCATGGTAGCTTGCAGGGTGCAGCATGGTAACATGCAGGGTGCAGCATGGTAGCGTGCAGGGTGCAGCATGGTAACATGCAGGGTGCAGCATGGTAGCGTGCAGGGTGCAGCATGGTAACATGCAGGGTGCAGCATGGTAGCGTGCAGGGTGCAGCATGGTAACATGCAGGGTGCAGCATGGTAGCCTGCAGGGTGCAGCATGGTAGCATGCAGGGTGCAGCATGGTAGCATGCAGGGTGCAGCATGGTAGCTTGCAGGGTGCAGCATGGTAACATGCAGGGTGCAGCATGGTAGCTTGCAGGGTGCAGCATGGTAGCTTGCAGGGTGCAGCATGGTAGCTTGCAGGGTGCAGCATGGTAGCATGCAGGGTGCAGCATGGTAGCTTGCAGGGTGCAGCATGGTAGCGTGCAGCTACATGTGGACTTTCATTACATGTGGAAACTGTCCTCAAAGATGAGAGACTAAATTAACGTGATCAGAACAGGATTTTACAAATGAACAACGCTTATAAAACCTAATCCACCAAAGGTGTCTTGTTCCATATCAGTCCCATCAGGTAACGCTGGATAATCAGCCAGGTCTATATGCAGCGTGTGGTGTAGCGTGGGATTGTCTGCAGGACAAGCAGGCGTTTGAACATGTAGATGAAAGCTGCAGCCTCACAGCTCTGCACCTGGCTGTGGGCTCCTTTCATCTCTGTTTTGTACATTTCCAACCTCTTTGTAACCATTATCCAGTCCACTCTCCCTGGGGAGGGGGCCAGGGGGAACTGCTCTGGGGAGGGGGCCAGGGGGAACTGCTCTGGGGAGGGGGCCAGGGGGAACTGCTCAAGGTATCACTGCTCATGCATCATAGTTCATGTAAGTTAGGCTAGTTTATGTAGGTTAGGCTAGTTTATGTAAGTTAGGCTAGTTTATGTAGGTTAGGCTAGTTTATGTAGGTTAGGCTAGTTTATGTAGGTTAGGCTAGTTCATGCAAGTTAGGCTAGTTTATGTAGGTTAGGCTAGTTTATGTAGGTTAGGCTAGTTCATGTTAATTAGGCTAGCTCATGTAGGTTAGGCTAGTTTATGTAGGTTAGGCTAGTTTATGTAGGTTAGGCTAGCTCATGTAGGTTAGGCTAGCTCATGTAGGTTAGGCTAGCTCATGTAGGTTAGGCTAGCTCATGTAGGGTAGGCTAGTTTATGTAGGTTAGGCTTGTTTATGTAGGTTAGGCTAGTTTATGTAGGTTAGGCTAGCTCATGTAGGTTAGGCTAGCTCATGTAGGTTAGGCTAGCTCATGTAGGTTAGGCTAGTTTATGTAGGTTAGGCTAGCTCATGTAGGTTAGGCTAGCTCATGTAGGTTAGGCTAGTTTATGTAGGTTAGGCTAGCTCATGTAGGTTAGGCTAGTTTATGTAGGTTAGGCTAGCTCATGTAGGTTAGGCTAGCTCATGTAGGTTAGGCTAGCTCATGTAGGTTAGGCTAGTTTATGTAGGTTAGGCTAGTTCATGTTAATTAGGCTAGCTCATGTAAATTTGGCTAGTTTATGTAAATTAGGCTAGTTCAAGTACATTTAAATTTACATTTATTAATTTAGCAGACGCTTTTATCCAAAGCAACTTACAAGAGAGAGCTTTACGGTCACTGAGCATAGCAACGTGATAGACCCTGAACACAGTGGGCTTTTAGATTGTGAAACATACATCGTGAGAACCAATAAGTGCCAAGGGAAGAGCTATAAAAGCATAACACGATTGCGAGCAATAAAGCAAGAAAACAACAACACTGGCGAGTCACCATATGAGGACATATGAGGTTAGGCTAGCTCATGTAGGTTAGGCTGTGCAAGGACCCCTATAACATAACAACAAGAAAAGTTCTACTCAGTCCCTGCCTCCCTCCCTTCCTGCCTCCATTTGTCCCTTACCCTCTCCCTGCCTCCCTCGTTACCTCCCTCCATGTCTCCCTCCCTGCCTCCCTCCCTGTTTGCCCCCTGCCTGCATGCCTCCCTTCCTGCCTCCATCTCCCTCCCTGCCTCCATGACTGCCTCCATCTCCCTCCCTGCCTCCATGACTGCCTCCCTCCCTGCCTGCCTGCCTCCCTTCCTGCCTCCATCTCCCTCCCTGCCTCCATGACCGCCTCCCTCCCTGCCTGCCTCCCTCTCTCCCTCCCTGTCTCCCTCCCTCTCTCCCTCCCTTCCTTACCCCACCATACGCATCTGAGCATCCTGGTCCAGTTAGCTCATCAGGGGTCCATCTCCCCCTCTCCACCCCCCCCCCCCCCCCCCCCCACACACACACACACACATGTCACACTGGGACATTATGCTGTCTGAGCTTCCGAAAGATCATTGGAGAAATAAATTGGTTTCCATGGGTTTCCTATAAATAGCTCACTCAATACCACAGCTTTCCATGTGGGCTATTTTTACAGAGCAGATGCGATGTGGCACAGTGGTGGTGAAAACACAGTATAGATCAGGGCTGATATGTGACTGACTGACTCAGGTTCATCCATTCTCTCAGAACATATTCACCCTACATAATAGAAACACAACGTTCAAATTCCTGTTTCAAGGCGAAAGGTTGTACATGTCTCTGTAGACTAATAACCTTAGACAGCTAAGTGACAGCTGTGATTCCTCCAGCCTGGAGCTGCGAACACATCAGGGATGGTGCTGTATGGAGTGGAACACACACACATTTTCACACACTCAAATACAAACACACTTGAACGTCCAATATTCTAAATCAAACATTCACACTAACTATTCATACACAAATACAAAAACGTATGCATGCACATTTGCACACACACACACACACACACACCACATACATACACAGGAGTCCATTTGCAAAGGTTATAGCTGCTGTTGAGTTCAAGACCACATCTGTGGGACTCTTCATCCTTCCTCTTCCCTCCTCTCCTCCTCTTCCTCCCTCAGAGTGACAGTGGTGGTCTCCTCCAACCCCCAGCCCCACATGGAGGATTCACTGCTGATGAGCCTCCTGCAAGCTGATGTCAAGGAACATCAGCATGGCTCACAGGAGCAACAGTGAACACGCAATTATGGATGACATTTGGAAAAGGGCTCAGAGGGAGCGTCTTCACAGCAGCTGCCCCCGCGTCTTGCTTTCATTTTTCCAAACAACTAAAAACTCTCCCTGGACAAACTTCTCTCTGACTTTCAAGACTTGAAAAGGTTCCTGCCTTTTCTGACAGCTGAACCACGGCTGTTAAAGTGCCAGGAAATGATGCAGCACATTTCACCAGCCTGTCCCTGGACAGTGCCTGACAAACAGTGGGAATGTCATTTAAAATCAATTTCCCCCAACATGTATGACTGTGTTATGATTTGTATGTGTGTGTATCTGTATTTGCGTGTGTGGGTGTCCATCTGTGTGTATGTGTGTGAGCACCTTTTCATGGTTGTTTTTCTTGTGTTTCTCAGTAACATCAAGTATTGATGTTGCTCAGAGGTTCGTTCAAGCATGTCTAGAACTATGTCACCATGGTGACATGTATGTGTCTCAGAGCATTCCATTTGAGAAAATGTTGGTTGAACCCATTATCATCAAATAATGATATATATTATTATTATACCCATTTCTCTCTCTCTGCTCCCCACTCTCTCCCCCTTTTTCTCTCCTCCCCACTCTCTCTCCCCTTTCTCTCTCTCCTCCCCATTCTCTCTCCCCCTTTCTCTCTCTCTACTCCCCACTCTCTCTCCCCCTTTCTCTCTCTCTCCTCCCCACTCTCTCTCCCCCTTTCTCTCTCTCTCCTCCCCACTCTCTCTCCCCCTTTCTCTCTCTCTACTCCCCACTCTCTCCCCCTTTTTC
The DNA here is from genome assembly GCA_030340685.1 of Protosalanx chinensis. Lineage (NCBI taxonomy): Eukaryota > Metazoa > Chordata > Actinopteri > Osmeriformes > Salangidae > Protosalanx > Protosalanx chinensis. The sequence continues at coordinate 18,236,280 of CM059319.1, forward strand.
TCTCCTCCCCACTCTCTCTCCCCTTTCTCTCTCTCTCCTCCCCACTCTCTCTCCCCCTTTCTCTCTTTCTCCTTCCCACTCTCTTTTTTGATGGCTTTGAGGCTGTGTTTTGCTGACAGCCCTGTCAAAGCACATGAGCAGGTCTTCACCCTGGTGTCTCTCTCCACACAGCTCAGCCCCCATCCCTCCCACCGCCTCAACCCTCCTCTCCTCCTCTCCTCCACCATCTAACTACAACATCAAGGCCAGCTACACTTCCAAGCAATGTATTCAGTAATGGCTTCACCTCTGTGCTGTGCTGAAAGGAACGTACATTTCACTTTAATAATCCACATAAATAATAATAAAAAGGTATAATATAATTATTTTATCTTAAATGGGCTCATGACAGGCCTGGAGGCTGCGTGTGTTCTGAAAACACCAGGGACGATCCTGCGATCCACACTGTCACGTGATTAGCAGCAGGATCCATTGAGACTTGGTGAATGAAGGAGTTATCAGAAATGCTTCATCTCTCTTTCACTCCCCCTCTCTTTCCCTTGTTCTTTTAATTGTCAGAACAGAAACTCAGTCTCAGTGGGGAGATCACATGAACTATGTCCACACGTGATGTATTAGTTTTTCTAGCATTTTGCCCCATATGTCATCTCATTCAGCTCAGGAGGAATGGAGACATTGTTCCAGACATGGTGTAATCTGTACAAACTCTGATGCTTGGAGCTAGTCTGGAGTCCATAATTAGCATCATAGCCAGACTATTGTTCCCTGGGTGATGCCAGTAAGTGAGACAACTATAGGACTGTGTGTCCCAGAGCAAGCTTCAAATACTCTAAATGTCCATTCCTTAAAGCCCTAGTCTAATTGGTTTTCAGTGGTTCCTGGGGTGGTGATGCTCCATTGGTGGAGTTTCACCTACAGGAAGAGACAGAGAAGATGCACACCCTCACCCCACACCCTCACCCCACACCCTCACCCCAGTCCCTCACCCCACACCCTCACCCCACACCTTCACCCCACACCCTCACCCCAGTCCCTCACCCAACCTCAACCCAGCTTCAGTGGGAGTAAATATGGAGGTGTATAACCCCTACTGGAGGTGTATAACCCCTACTGGAGGTCTATAAGGAGTCAGATGGGAATAAGATGGCGTTAGCCTCATGATCGGAAGGTTTTGAGTTTGAACCCCTGCTGTGGCTATGTGACGTTGGGCAAGGCACTTCACCCTACCTGCCTGGAGGTCTATAACCCCTACTGGTGTATAAAAAGCACCAGGGTCTGACTGCTGGAATAGGACCTGAATCAGCCTCCTTGTCTACTCCATGCAGCAGCTGTGGAAATCAACTCTAACTGAGGCTAATTACTAGACCTGCTGCTCAGATTGTCTCTATAAAAGAGTTACAGTTATCAGAAACACGTTAGGATTATAAGATATAAAAGTCTCAGTCCACTTCTCAGTGAGGACTGAGGATACTGGAGTTCTATACAGTCCTTATCCAGAAGGGAAAGCTCTGACACCTGTCTGATGCTGTTAGCTTCTGAAGGCTGTCTCTGATTACTGACAGTTTAGTCAGATTTGACAGAAGGCAAGTGACACTTCTGGACTGGAACCTGAGGGGAACTCATTAAACATTCAGTGACCACTCTATCCTTCTCTCCCTCTCCCTCTCTCTATTTCCTTCTTTCCTTCTCTCTATCTCCTTCTCTCCCTCTCCCTCTCTCTATCTCCTTCTCTCCCTCGCTCTTTCTCTATCTCCTTCGCTCTCTATCTCCTTCTCTCCCTCTCTCTTTCTCTCTCTTCTTCTCTCTCTATCTCTAGCTCCTTCTCTCCCTCTCTCTTTCTCGATCTCCATCTCTTCCTCTCTTCCTTTGTCTCTCCCCCTCTCTGTCGGTCTTTCTCTCTCTGTACCTATCTACCCCCCCCCTCTCTCTCTCTCTACTCTGTCCAGCTTGTGTTGAGAACAGCACCAGTGCATGCAGAGACAACAGATGTCTCCTTGTATTCAGATTCAGGGATAGGAAAAAATAGGATTTTTCCTGGGACTGGTAACATTTTGCATGAGTGACCTTGAGTTTACTTTGTGGGAAATGATTTTGTCTGATCTAGTTTAGAAGCTGTCTGCAGCTCTACACATTCTGGATTGGGTCAGTCGACACCCCAGTCTGAACATCAGCATCATGCATAATCAGGGACCTGGAATGGAGGTTTGAAGCTGACACTCTGGAGTCTGGGAGTGTTAATAAATCATCAGTCCCTCATCAGAAAGCAGCAGCAGAGTTTCAGACACAACTGCACACCAACACACTGTGTTTTAGTGTAGAAGTTGTGTTTTAGTGTAGAAGTTGTGTTTTAGTGTAGAAGTTGTGTTTTAGTGTAGAAGTTGTGTTTTAGTGTAGAAGTTGTGTTTTAGTGTAGAAGTTGTGTTTTAGTGTAGAAGTTGTGTTTTAGTGTAGAAGTTGTGTTTTAGTGTAGAAGTTGCAGTTGGTTTAACATGAATGAACACAGTCAGACTCAGTATTTAAACCTGAAGTCCTGAAGTGGAGGACCTGCAGGTGAACTAAATGTTCTATAGAAATCAATCAATTCATCATCTAACTCTACTCGAGTTTCTATGAATGGAACAGTCCTGTGAGACAATGGAACAGTCCTGTGAGACAATGGAACAGTCCTGTGAGACAATGGAACAGTCCTGTGAGACAGCATCATCGCTTTACTATTCAAGATAATACTTCTAGTTCTATTTCTGTTTTTTAAATGCAACATATGAGTTTCCTGCTTGATACAGGAAACCTTAATCTCATTGTGGTGAATCCTGTCAGCAGCTGCAGTCACAGCATCTTCCAATGCTGCTGATAGCAGAACAGTGTGATAGTCTGAGAGACATTAGATCACTCAGATCATTACTGAGCTCTGACGTGGTTCAGAAACAACATAACTGTGTAGAACTGAGTGGGACAGAGAGAGACTGAGGCTGTGTTGGAGATAATGCACTGTTGTCATCCTGGACAAATCTCCTGTCTCTCTAATGTCATTTTCTATATCTATATATAACTTGGAATCAAATTACTTTTCAGCATACATATTTCTCAATGTGCACTTAAGCTCATGTGCATAAAATAACATGTGCCATCGTCTCCTGTTTGTTTTATATTTTAAAACTGATACTTGTAGATAATCATGTCGTCATTAGCGAGTGTACAAACTGTAACCTGTCTCTGAAACAGGAAATTATGAAATTAAAATGAAACACCATCCCCTAACAGTTACCTAATTAACTACCTGGAATCATACAACACAGGCAGCTTCAACATTCTCCAACTTGTTTGAAATGAGAACCTACTGAAACTCTCTGCAGTGTCTCTAGTTATTCACAGTTTATTAATGAGCGCTCAGTTATGCAGATTCAGATTCAGAATACTTTATTAATCCCCTTGGGGAAACTCTTTGGCAGGACAGTGCCCACCGAGGCAACACGACTAAGTAAATGTATCGGTGCACAGGCCTTCTGAAATCAGGATAACGAGAAATAGAGTAGAGGAGAAAAGATACAGGCCAAAACCTGTGAAATAAACACCTCAGCAGACAGTGAAGCAAACAACAACAAGCAGGCGAAGGCGTTGGATGGTATGAGGATCTGTCAGTGAAGATGACTTCAGCAACATCTCACGTTCAAGTGGCTTCACATGTGATTCCATTTCAAGAAGTGGTTAGGCAACATGACCAGAGAACATGTACAAACATCTTAGGAATGTTTATGAAATGCTCTCCTATCACCCTCATGTCCCAGGATTATTGTGATACAATGTTGTGCTGTAGGCTCCTCCATTAGTCATATATCTGACTCAGTGAGGTGAGGTGATGCATACTATAACTCTCATCCTTAGAAAAAAACCTCGTCACTTGAGTTCATCATCAACTGAGGTGTTGCAGGCTCAAAATAATAGCCGTTATATTTAGTCTGGAGGAATTGCATCTCAAATTGAAATTATTCCAGAAAAGAACCAGGAAGATCATTCTGTGACTTAAGGGACATGGAATCGTACGTGACTGATTGATTCTGCTGGCAGGTAAAGCATCTGCTGTAATGAATTATCAAAGGCTGAAGCCTGTTGAAGTGAACAGGGAATACATAGAGCAGCTGCCCACCTGAGCAGCTAGCTGAGGTTATTATTGTTCACTTTGACAGAAGAAGCCCATCAGGAGGGTTTACCATTCAGTTGATGGGAGCCGAAGTCGGCCGGCTCATTAAAGTTTTGGGAGCAGGTGCTTTCAACTACTAAGTGAATCCTAATGAGTTCACCAAGCTGCACCTCCCAGAACACACAGAACCTCAGACTCCCAGGAGACCTGACAGACACAAGCCACTGAAACGAAACAGACCAAATCCCTGGATAACCTTTAAGAGGAAAGCAGGATGAATAAAGCAGCAGAAAGGTTTCGTACCCTCAAGGGGGGGGAAACAGGAAGATCGCTGCCAAATGAGATTTGTCATATTCCCAGTTTAGTTTTGAATCAAGGAAGCTGAAACACCTCAATATTACACACTGTTGAGACATTAAGATCCTCATGCTGTGTGCAGTGATGCTCTATGTAACAGACACATCTCCCTGGTGCATTGTGGGTATTGTTTTCCTACATGCTCATTAAGGCAGGAAAGTGTTCGCTCTCGACCAATTTACAGTTCATTTCCAAAAGCATCTCAGCGTTTCCTTTGAAACACCTGAGGCAGCACCTGGTCTCAGCTTTCAACCAAACTCAAATATGATTTTCATTTAGGTCAGTTTTCTGAAACTTTATATCTGTCTCAAAAGAAATGCTGAATGTTTCAAGTCAAATATAAATGTGTTTTTTTTACTCAAGCTTCTTTTGCTGGTTGAAAACATCAACGTATTGTGTGCCTGTTTGTTGGTCTGTCTTTCACACACTCAACATACTCAACACTCACACACTCAACACACTCACACACTCAACACTCACACACTCAACACTCACACACTCAACACACTCAACACACTCACACACTCAACACTCACACACTCAACACTCACACACTCAACACACTCACACACTCAACACACTCACACTCAACACACTCACACACTCAACACTCACACACTCAACACACTCACACACTCAACACTCACACACTCAACACACTCACACACTCAACACACTCACACACTCAACACACTCACACTCAACACACTCACACACTCAACACTCACACACTCAACACTCACACACTCAACACACTCAACACACTCACACACTCAACACTCACACACTCAACACTCACACACTCAACACACTCACACACTCAACACACTCACACTCAACACACTCACACACTCAACACTCACACACTCAACACACTCACACACTCAACACACTCACACTCAACACCCACACTCAAGTCTCAACACACTCACACACACACTCAACACTCACACTCAAGTCTAAACACACTCACACTCACACACTCACACACTCAACACTCACACACTCATCACTCACACACTCAACACCCACACTCAAGTCTCAACACACTCAACACCCACACACTCAACACCCACACTCAAGTCTCAACACACTCATCACTCACACACTCAACACCCACACTCAAGTCTCAACACACTCAACACCCACACACTCAACACCCACACTCAAGTCTCAACACTCACACACTCACACACTCATCACTCACACACTCACACACTCATCACTCACACACTCACACACTCATCACTCACACACTCACACACTCATCACTCACACACTCACACACTCATCACTCACACACTCACACACTCATCACTCACACACATACTATATGTGGCAGCTGAAGGTGTGAGTGAGGAATGTAAGCTTGGCTGACATCACAGAGACAAGGTGGGATAAACAACAATCATTGCAGTTTGCAGTTTTAATATCTTCATGGAACCAAACATTTACTTTGTTATATATACAATAAAAAAATCATGATGGAATTCACGATGTGCTTTAAACTCAGCCAATGAATTTGTAAAATGATTTGTATTGCTTTTAAAGGCTGTGACAGTACTTACAAGATTTAAGTAACATTGTGTCAACTGTGTGAGCTAAAAGTGACCTAAAAAGGTCATTTTCAGAGGCTTGGACTGTTTTTTACACAAACTGTCTGAGAAAGTTTTCTTATCTAAAAGGGTCCAGGCACAGTCAAGACCATCTCCAAAACCAGCCAAGCCTTTGAACACTTTAAAAATGGAAAGTCCTCACTGTCAGGATGTTCTTTCACGCATAAAAGAACAGTTCAAAAGCGTTAGTGTGTTTCCAAACAGGGTTTGTCCATAGTGACAGAAGGCTTGTCTCTGCTCCAGATGTGGGCAGCAAGAGTCACACACAACATCTGGACATCAGGCTGCAAATATAAAACAGCCCCTCTTCACTTCTGTCTTGAATGAGGATGAAGAGGGGACTAGATAGGGTCAGTGTTGAAGGTTTACTGTCCCCATAGGGAGAAACTGTACTGCAGCCCGGCTTTACATAAGAGCCCACAGGACAGCAATCACAACATTAGACTTGATGGGACTTTGGGGTTAGTTTACTGTGTGTTCCTGCACTGGATCACGGTCCTGCTGTTCATCGCATATTAATGAAATATATGTTATTATAAAGTGAAAGGTATTTGTTCACCCTTTGTTGTTGTCCTGTATCTGTGCTGTCCTGTAGCTGTGCTGTCCTGTAGCTGTGTTGTCCTGTATCTGTGTTGTCCTGTATCTGTGCTGTCCTGTAGCTGTGTTGTCCTGTATCTGTGTTGTCCTTTATCTGTGCTGTCCTGTATCTGTGTTGTCCTGTATCTGTGTTGTCCTGTATCTGTGCTGTCCTTTATCTGTGTTGTCCTGTATCTGTGTTGTCCCGTAGACTGCTGTCCTGTATCTGTGTTGTCCTTTATCTGTGTTGTCCTTTATCTGTGCTGTCCTGTATCTGTGCTGTCCTGTATCTGTGCTGTCCTGTATCTGTGCTGTCCTGTATCTATGCTGTCCTGTATCTGTGCTGTCCTGTATCTGTGCTGTCCTGTATCTGTGCTGTCCTGTATCTGTGTTGTCCTTTATCTGTGCTGTCCTGTATCTGTGTTGTCCTGTATCTGTGCTGTCCTGTATCTGTGCTGTCCTGTATCTGTGTTGTCCTTTATCTGTGCTATCCTGTATCTGTGTTGTCCTGTATCTGTGCTGTCCTGTATCTGTGTTGTCCTTTATCTGTGCTGTCCTGTATCTGTGCTGTCCTGTATCTATGCTGTCCTGTATCTGTGCTGTCCTGTATCTGTGCTGTCCTGTATCTGTGTTGTCCTTTATCTGTGCTGTCCTGTATCTGTGTTGTCCTGTATCTGTGCTGTCCTGTATCTGTGCTGTCCTGTATCTGTGTTGTCCTTTATCTGTGCTATCCTGTATCTGTGTTGTCCTGTATCTGTGCTGTCCTGTATCTGTGTTGTCCTTTATCTGTGCTGTCCTGTATCTGTGCTGTCCTGTATCTGTGCTGTCCTGTATCTGTGTTGTCCTTTATCTGTGTTGTCCTTTATCTGTGCTGTCCTGTATCTGTGCTGTCCTGTATCTGTGTTGTCCTTTATCTGTGCTGTCCTGTATCTGTGTTGTCCTTTATCTGTGCTGTCCTGTATCTGTGCTGTCCTGTATCTGTGTTGTCCTTTATCTGTGCTGTCCTGTATCTGTGTTGTCCTTTATCTGTGCTGTCCTGTATCTGTGCTGTCCTGTATCTGTGCTGTCCTGTAGATGTGCTGTCCTGTATCTGTGTTGTCCTTTATCTGTGCTGTCCTGTATCTGTGCTGTCCTGTAGCTGTGCTGTCCTGTATGTGTGTTGTCCTGTAGCTGTGTTGCTGTCCTGTAGCTGTGTTGCTGTCCTGTAGATGTACTGTCCTGTGTCTGAGTACATGCAGCTATTTCTGGGTGGTGGGCTAGAGGTCTGTCCTCGTGTTGAACCTAGATGAGGACATGCATCACTGCACGCCTGTGAACTGTGCTCTCAGCCTTCTGTAAACATGTCATCTCCTTGGTACATCACACAGGACAGCACCATCATCACACAGGACAGCACCACCATCACACAGGACAGCACCACCATCACACAGGACAGTACCATCATCACACAGGACAGCACCACCATCACACAGGACAGCACCACCATCACACAGGACAGCACCACCATCACACAGGACAGTACCACCATCACACAGGACAGTACCATCATCACACAGGACAGCACCACCATCACACAGGACAGCACCACCATCACACAGGACAGCACCACCATCACACAGGACAGCACCATCATCACACAGGACAGTACCACCATCACACAGGACAGCACCACCATCACACAGGACAGCACCACCATCACACAGGACAGCACCACCATCACACAGGACAGCACCATCATCACACAGGACAGCACCACCATCACACAGGACAGTACCATCATCACACAGGACAGCACCACCATCACACAGGACAGTACCACCATCACACAGGACAGTACCATCATCACACAGGACAGTACCATCATCACACAGGACAGTACCATCATCACACAGGACAGTACCACCATCACACAGGACAGTACCATCATCACACAGGACAGCACCATCATCACACAGGACAGTACCACCATCACACAGGACAGTACCACCATCACACAGGACAGCACCATCATCACACAGGACAGTACCATCATCACACAGGACAGCACCACCATCACACAGGACAGTACCACCATCACACAGGACAGTACCATCATCACACAGGACAGTACCACCACCACACAGGACAGCACCATCATCACACAGGACAGTACCACCATCACACAGGACAGTACCATCATCACACAGGACAGCACCACCATCACACAGGACAGTACCATCATCACACAGGACAGCACCATCATCACACAGGACAGTACCACCACCACACAGGACAGCACCATCATCACACAGGACAGTACCACCATCACACAGGACAGTACCATCATCACACAGGACAGCACCACCATCACACAGGACAGTACCATCATCACACAGGACAGCACCACCATCACACAGGACAGTACCATCATCACACAGGACAGTACCACCATCACACAGGACAGCACCACCATCACACAGGACAGTACCATCATCACACAGGACAGCACCATCATCACACAGGACAGTACCACCACCACACAGGACAGCACCATCATCACACAGGACAGTACCACCATCACACAGGACAGTACCACCACCACACAGGACAGCACCATCATCACACAGGACAGTACCATCATCACACAGGACAGTACCACCATCACACAGGACAGCACCATCATCACACAGGACAGTACCATCATCACACAGGACAGCACCACCATCACACAGGACAGTACCATCATCACACAGGACAGTACCACCACCACACAGGACAGCACCATCATCACACAGGACAGTACCACCATCACACAGGACAGTACCACCACCACACAGGACAGCACCATCATCACACAGGACAGTACCATCATCACACAGGACAGTACCACCACCACACAGGACAGCACCATCATCACACAGGACAGTACCACCATCACACAGGACAGTACCACCACCACACAGGACAGCACCATCATCACACAGGACAGTACCATCATCACACAGGACAGTACCACCACCACACAGGACAGCACCATCATCACACAGGACAGTACCACCACAGCCATGAATGTTCTGTTTTATAAAGAAGATTTGAGGAGTTGAGAACACAGCTAAAATAAAGAGAGACATCCCAGCATACAGCCAATTCTGTCCTGCAACATCTAAATAATACATGATGGGATGGATTGTCTTAACTAATGTTATTGCTCTAAAACTAAAAATCCATAATTGATTGACTGAACAGATTTTCCATCAAGGGTATTGATTGTTTTTCACATGACAAATCATGTATCAGTAATGGAAGATGTCTGGCAGACTGTTACTCAGCCTCCATTTTGTATCTGTCCCTGGAGGGGCTGAATGTGAGGCTGAATGTGAGGCTGAATGTGGGGCTGAATGTGGGGCTGAATGTGGGGCTGATTCTCTGCCTGTACTGCGAGGCTGAATGTGGGGCTGAATGTGGGGCTGAATGTGGGGCTGAATGTGAGGCTGAATGTGAGGCTGATGCTCTGCCTGTACTGGAAGGCTGAATGTGAGGCTGAATGTGAGGCTGAATGTGGGGCTGAATGTGAGGCTGAATGTGGGGCTGAATGTGAGGCTGAATGTGAGGCTGATGCTCTGCCAGTACTGGGAGGCATTCAGCCTCGACAGATGAGGGCAACAGTGACATCTTCTCTCTCCTCTGAGTGATAACCTGTCTTTAAAACACTTTGACTCTGTCACACAAGTGAGTCATCATCGTTCATTGTTTGTAAGGGTCACAACACAGCCTGCTGGTCTACAGCATTACAGCTTTCACCTTTTATAACCACAAATGTTGAAAGAGCTTATAGAATTCATAATGGCACCAGCCTGTTGGGGTAAGAGCACATCAGACAACAGCTAAGAAGTGTTTTATTCTCATGGGCTGAACTCAACCATACAGTATCCTCTGGAACACTGGAGTGTGATTCCTTTTGACAGAAGCTGTCATCCTAATGTGTCTGTCACTAGAATGAAGGCACTGGTCTATAAACAGTCTTCTTTCAGAGACAAAAAAATGAAGTAACGTTTGCAACAAACATTTTCAGCTGTCTGTTTAAGGGATTTTCATTTCTATTTTTAGATTTGTTCCTGTGTGCTGTACAGTAACAGCACATCTACAGACCTCCTGTGTGCTGTACAGTAACAGCACATCTACAGACATCCTGTGTGCTGTACAATAACAGCACATCTACAGACATGATGGTCACCAGTGAAAGTATTAAAATATCTGTAAATCACTTGTGTTTAGAGATGAGGGATGCATGTCTTTCTAGGAAGAGATGCATTTGCATCATTAAACCAGTTCCACTTTCACAGCAAGAGACTAAAAGTAGCTGTTGCTCTCCATGAATCAGCAGCTTTGTGTAAACTCTGCAATAAGACAAGCTGAAATAAGCACTGACACCAAAATGGTGTCTAACATGGTGTCTCCCAGTCGGAACATTCTGCTTGTAGGCATGATGTCTTCTGAGAGGAAGAGTGTGGCTTTCAGTTTGGTTTCATCACAGATATGCTTACTGCAATTTCCCCTCTGGTGGACAAATAAAATATTTTCTTATCTTTGACCTGTTCCTTTGTCTGTTCTACAGCATGTTCAGACAAGTAGTTTCACAATTTGAAACAATTTTGATATTCTTGATTTAACTGTTCAACTGAGATAAACAAAAACTATGAAGTTGAAGCACAAAGAGAAAGAGATGCTTTGGTCATGTGATTGGTGAATGTGGACGACCTGCTTTGGTAGATGAACTGTAACTGGCACAGGTCAATATTATCCCACAGGACCAACAAGCTTTTAGACAAACACACCCCTAGTTCAAAGCAACATCGTCCACGGCACTGTAGCTGGGCAATGATTCAATTACATCTTCCTCTGCCCAGTAAAACCAGTATCCTTTAAATGAGAGAAGTATAAACCACCAACATACGCTCTGTATGTAAGTGCATTACAATACAGGACAGATAAGCTTGTAATGAAGCTGGCAGGGTTTGATATCATGAACATGGACAACAGCAGTGGAGCTCTGCTAATGAGATGAGGGGACAGTGACTGGGAGACAGATGGGGAATCACAGGCCCAAATATATCGACTGGATAAGACCTGGGGGGCCTCTGACAGGATGACTGTTTTGTGAATCAATGAGGCACATGACAAACGGACATCTGAACACGTGTTCTAGAATTTGCACATAGAATGAAAGTTATTATGAATGTGTGGTAAAAACAAACATACAGTGCGATGCTGCATGATGCTGAACTGAGAAACCATTTGAAGACTCATTACAGGGAGGGGATAATCCAGAGGCAATGGCAGGAGATGATGGCAGGAGATGATGGCCCAGACCCACAGCTAACATGAAAGAACATGAAAAAATACACCAAAATCATTCTTGAAAGCTTTTATCAGATTGAAGAGGCTGTCTGTTTGTAACAATGTGCTCACATGCTCTCAAAAGAGCCCTACAGGCTCGAAACATCAAAAGGTCACCCAGTGCTTGAAACCAGGCAATGAAATGTACTTTTATATACACATGAAGCATAGGAGCCTATTCCTCATATATTTGCCCTTGACTTCAAAGAGAAAACAGGAACAAGTGCCTCACATCTGTTCTATGGAGTCTTAAAATTATTTTCTTCCTTGTCATCTATTCATCCGAGAAACCCTTCAACCTTATACTGTTTCAACAACCTGTAAAGTAAATGGATAATGCAGCAAAACCACTCATCTGTAAATGTATCTAAATATTTTGCTGTCAGCTCGGAGGAGACGGTAATCTGTTCACATTCCATGAAGCTCCTCCAAACTTCCTCCAAGCTCCTAACCCATGATGATCTTCATCCAGGAGTGGAAGAGAGTTCACTTCCAGATGTCATTACAGATGAACTGCCATAATGGGAGGAGTTTGGGAGAACAACATCTGAGTCATCGAAACACTCAGGAAAAAAACCTTCCACCCATACTAATATGATTTCAAAGTTCTGGAAGAAATCGATTAATTCATCGAGTCATTTAACTAATTTTCTGTTTGAACAAATTGCACAATTGTGAGCTGCTTCTTCACCAGTTTGTTTTTCAGAAGTTGTGAAAAAGAAATGATCAAATCCCTGCTGATATAATCTCCAACATGGAGGTTAGGTTGGGCACTGACCAACAACCTGTTAAAAACTATCTTGAAAACAGACCTTGCCTGAATAACTGAAGAACACGTGTTCTTTGTCATTGTGAAATAATGATGCAGTGCTGTCAACATCATGGTACATAATGCAGACTCAAGAGCATTAAGGATTCATAACAGGGTTGATACTATTACCTAATTTTGGGCAATGTTTCCATCACATGTAATGCTACATCACCACAAGAAAGATAGCTGTTCAATCACAGGAGGGAAAGCTGTTCAATCACAGGAGGGACAGCTGTTCAATCACAGGAGGGATAGCTGTTCAATTACTGGAAGGATAGCTGTTCAATCACAGGAGGGATAGCTGTTCATTTACTGGAAGGATAGCTGTTCAATCACAGGAGGGATAGCTGTTCATTTACTGGAAGGATAGCTGTTCAATCACAGGAGGGATAGCTGTTCAATCACAGGAGGGATAGCTGTTCAATCACAGGAGGGATAGCTGTTCAATCACAGGAGGAATAGCTGTTCAATCACAGGAGAGATAGCTGTTCAATTACTGGAAGGATAGCTGTTCAATCACTGGAGGGATAGCTGTTCAATCACAGGAGGGATAGCTGTTCAATCACAGGAGGGATAGCTGTTCAATCACAGGAGGGATAGCTGTTCAATCACAGGAGGGATAGCTGTTCAATCACAGGAGGGATAGCTGTTCAATCACAGGAGGGATAGCTGTTCAATCACAGGAGAGATAGCTGTTCAATTACTGGAAGGATAGCTGTTCAATCACTGGAGGGATAGCTGTTCAATCACAGGAGGGATAGCTGTTCAATCACAGGAGAGATAGCTGTTCAATTACTGGAAGGATAGCTGTTCAATCACTGGAGGGATAACTGTTCAATCACTGGAAGGATAGCTGTTCAATCACAGGAGGGATAACTGTTCAATCACAGGAGGGATAACTGTTCAATTACTGGAAGGATAGCTGTTCAATCACAGGAGGGATTGTTGTTCAATTACTGGAAGGATATCTGTTCAATCACTGGAAGGATAGCTGTTCAATCACTGGAAGGATAGCTGTTCAATCACAGGAGGTGATCACTGCACCAAGACAGCCTCACAAGCCGCAACAATATAGATACAGTATAGGTAATGTATTTAAAATAATTTTCCTTTCAGTGTGTATAAGTGACTCAGAGATGATGAGAGACAATAGAGAACTGTCAGTATCAACTACTTTAAAGGCACTGTACTAGCTAATTCCAGGACTCCTATGAGTATGTGTGCCAATAATTTTATCACGGGCACTAACTATCATTCAAATCATCTGCATTTGTGTGTTTCTCTGGCATTTTAATCACCGACTGCATCACAGGCACTGTTCACTGGTACGAAGAAGAAACGCATGATGCTGCAACCTAATACGCAGAAGTCAGAATGAAATGATAACTTGCGCAATCTTGACGCAGCTGGTTTTTCTCTTGAATTGCGAGGCAGCCAATCAGGAGGCTCGTTATTGAAGCGTGCTCGTGCCTGGACGCTCAGTCAACATGGTGAGTTCATGTTCTAAACATGTTAATATAAACATGTTAAAACAGTGTTGCTGTCCTTAAACTACATATGTTAAGCATGTATTAAGATGTTTACAATTATCTACATGTTTTATGATCGCGGAGGATTAAATAAAACTAAGTAATACGTCTAGTGAGCTACCGGTAAGCTCGTGTAGCTAACTAACCTAGCCTAGCATGGTACATTTATTCATTTAGCATCTTTTATCCAGAGCGATTTACAATAAAGGGTTCATAGCAGATGATTATGAAACATACAAGGTAGCTACAGGTGATGAGCTGCTGTTAGCTGCTGTTAGCTGCCTTTACTTAGTCTCAACATGTCCGCACAGCTAACTCGGCTAACTCAACTAACTCATCTAACTCAGCTAACTCAGCTCTGTGTTCAGGCTGTGATCATGAACATGTTATTAACTCAGCTACCTTTGTATGCTGGTAGTGTTAACTAGCTAACTTAACTAGCTGACTACAGTTCTGTTAAAATAACTTGTCTAGTTCTGTTTAAGCTTCTTCTATCTTCTCACTAGCTGAACTCATTGACTGGCGAGGTTAAACAATGAGACAGAGCAGCGTGTTAGTTAGGTTCTGCTATGATAAAGCTGGTTTATCCAGTTAATCATCTACAACACATCATCCCTGCTTGTAATACTAGTGAGATGTTCCCCAATCCAAACTGTATGTGTGTTATATGATAATAGATTTATACCGTATTAGAAATCTGAGACTTGCAGTGCCAAAATACAGGCGCATTGAATATGTCTTAATAAGCTGTAGTGAGGCCATTAATAATAAAGGCCAGATGTTATGAGCTAGTTGTAGTGGACAGCAGTAGTATATTAGGAGTAGATGTTATGAGCTAGTTATAGTGGACAGCAGTAGTATATTAGGGTTAGATGTTATGAGCTAGTTATAGTGGACAGCAGTAGTATATTAGGAGTAGATGTTATGAGCTAGTTATAGTGGACAGCAGTAGTATATTAGGGTTAGATGTTATGAGCTAGTTATAGTGGACAGCAGTAGTATATTAGGGTTAGATGTTATGAGCTAGTTATAGTGGACAGCAGTAGTATATTAGGGTTAGATGTTATGAGCTAGTTATAGTGGACAGCAGTAGTATATTAGGAGTAGATGTTATGAGCTAGTTGTAGTGGACAGCAGTAGTATATTAGGGTTAGATGTTATGAGCTAGTTATAGTGGACAGCAGTAGTATATTAGGAGTAGATGTTATGAGCTAGTTGTAGTGGACAGCAGTAGTATATTAGGGTTAGATGTTATGAGCTAGTTATAGTGGACAGCAGTAGTATATTAGGAGTAGATGTTATGAGCTAGTTATAGTGGACAGCAGTAGTATATTAGGAGTAGATGTTATGAGCTAGTTATAGTGGACAGCAGTAGTATATTAGGGTTAGATGTTATGAGCTAGTTATAGTGGACAGCAGTAGTATATTAGGAGTAGATGTTATGAGCTAGTTGTAGTGGACAGCAGTAGTATATTAGGGTTAGATGTTATGAGCTAGTTATAGTGGACAGCAGTAGTATATTAGGAGTAGATGTTATGAGCTAGTTATAGTGGACAGCAGTAGTATATTAGGGTTAGATGTTATGAGCTAGTTGTAGTGGACAGCAGTAGTATATTAGGGTTAGATGTTATGAGCTAGTTATAGTGGACAGCAGTAGTATATTAGGGCTAGATGTTATGAGCTAGTTATAGTGGACAGCAGTAGTATATTAGGGTTAGATGTTATGAGCTAGTTATAGTGGACAGCAGTAGTATATTAGGGCTAGATGTTATGAGCTAGTTATAGTGGACAGCAGTAGTATATTAGGGTTAGATGTTATGAGCTAGTTATAGTAGACAGCAGTAGTATATTAGGGTTAGATCTTATGAGCTAGTTATAGTGGACAGCGGTAGTATATTAGGAGTAGATGTTATGAGCTAGTTGTAGTGGACAGCAGTAGTATATTAGGGTTAGATGTTATGAGCTAGTTATAGTGGACAGCAGTAGTATATTAGGAGTAGATGTTATGAGCTAGTTGTAGTGGACAGCAGTAGTATATTAGGGTTAGATGTTATGAGCTAGTTATAGTGGACAGCAGTAGTATATTAGGAGTAGATGTTATGAGCTAGTTATAGTGGACAGCAGTAGTATATTCAGGCTAGATGTTATGAGCTAGTTATAGTGGACAGCAGTAGTATATTAGGAGTAGATGTTATGAGCTAGTTATAGTGGACAGCGGTAGTATATTAGGAGTAACTGTATGAACTCTCTTGTTCATGACAGTCTTCAGCAGATGCTAATAATGGCTCGAGCCAAGCAGCACCTTTTCCTGGTGTTCCACCTTCGGGAATGCCCCCACCTTTTGTAAGTTGGTGTTGGAACAGTCCACCATCTCTTCTGTGTTGCACCTTATGGATTCTCTTCATGACATGGTCACACTGTGGACTAGACCTGACCAATCTGATTGGTTGCAATTGTTTTTTTTGTGTGTTTGCTGTATTTATGATGGGCTGTGTAGATGGGACCACCAGGAATGCCACCTCACTTCCCCCCAATGGGAATGCCTCCCATGGGCCAGAGGCCTCCCAGCATGAGCCCCATGCCTCCAGGGATGATGCCCCCTGGCATGATGCCTATGGGGGGGCCCCAGATGGGACAGGTAAGCATCATATGAGGAACAGAGCCTCCATCAGTCCACATTAGTTATTTTCTGTGTTGACCCCAACAGGGCAGGACGATCTACTGGAGCGATGCAGGCTCTGGATAGACAGTTCAGTGTTGTTAATATTGGGCTGTGTCTTTGAAGAAAAGATTGTCACTAGTTAAAAATAAAAATACTACCACATATTTTAACCCTGGTTCTGTTAATTACTGGAGGCATATGTGTTTGTGTCTGTAAGCGGAATGAAAGAGGGTGTGATGTGACGGTGGTGGAGCCAGCTGCCAGTGTAGCTTAGCAGGGGGAGACATGCTGCTCTGCCTGTTGCTTGGTGCACAAGCTGCTTCACAGAGTTCAGTCTGGCCTCGCACTGTCTCACCTCTCCCTCCCTCCCCCTGTCACTGTCTCACCTCTCCCTCCCTCCCCCTGTCACTGTCTCACCCAGGGTATTAATACCACAAGAGAGACAAGCCACTGCTTCAGATGAATATGTAATGATCCTCTCTGACTTATTAGATGCCTGGCATGATGCCCCCCATGATGGCTGGGATGATTATGCCCCCTCGTATGCCTGCAGTGGCCATGCAACCAACAGGACCGGTAACTCCCAGTCTCACACACACCACACACTCTGCCAGCCTCACACACCACACACACTCCCAGCCACACACACACCACACACTCTCAGCCACACACACACCATACACACAGATAGCTGATCCTGTTCCAGGCACAGCCACAGATAACTGATTCTCTGTTCCAGACACACTGATGTGAACAGCTGGATGGTTGAACAGTTAGTTAAAAGTTGTCATTTGTACATGTTTTTATGCCTTTGTAAAATGGTCCATTTAAGATGTAATGGGGAAACATTGTGCCAATTATGTATCAATCTCCCACGATGGCTTCTTTTAAGACAGCAGGGCAACAAGAAATGTTTTGTTGGAAACAGAAGCATACTTCAAAATCCACTTTGGGTGTCGCCAGCAGTGTGACCTACAGAGGAGGTAGTATTGGTTAGTTAGACAGCAGTCAGATGCTGTAGTGTTACAGAGGAGGTAGTATTGGTTAGTTAGACAGCAGTCAGATGCTGTAGTGTTACAGAGGAGGTAGTATTGGTTAGTTAGACAGCAGTCAGATGCTGTAGTGTTACAGAGGAGGTAGTATTGGTTAGTTAGACAGCAGTCAGATGCTGTAGTGTTACAGAGGAGGGAGTATTGGTTAGTTAGACAGCAGTCAGATGCTGTAGTGTTACAGAGGAGGTAGTATTGGTTAGTTAGACAGCAGTCAGATGCTGTAGTGTTACAGAGGAGGGAGTATTGGTTAGTTAGACAGCAGTCAGATGCTGTAGTGTTACAGAGGAGGTAGTATTGGTTAGTTAGACAGCAGTCAGATGCTGTAGTGTTACAGAGGAGGGAGTCACTTGTCACATGCTCTGTCACTGGGCCCCATGGCTGATCCAGCTGATGGAGGAAGGAGGCAGTCTGGTTGTCTCCATGAGTCCTGTCACCTACACACCTGTCACAGGAGGCAGCCATGTGGCTCAGTTTGAACTACCTCAAATCATCAGTCTTTGGCTGTAGAACAAACTTATTGACTAACAATGTGGATTATGAAAGGGTTGTCCTGTTTTGAAGCTGTTTGTTGACTAATGATTGTGTTTTCTCTGCAGCCTGGTGTGGACACAGGTAAGGCCTCTTCATGCAGTTATTAATTTTAATAAATCTTTAAAGTTTTATCTGTCAATGTTTTAGTGACTAAGCTGTGTCTTTCCTCCTAGCTCCAGCCACAGCAGGAGCAGCTGTGAGTACATTTTGTACAACTTGTATGTGTGTTATGGTTATCATTGATATTCAAATAGCCTATTAGATCCTTCACACACAGTTGTTTTGTTTAACTCATGTTCTATAACACATGTACTGCGTGTGACTTTTCTCCTGTTCAGGCTACATCTAATGGCTCTCCTCTGGACGAACAAACGAAGAAGGTGAGAACCTCCATCCACCTGGTCAGAAGATTTCA
Organism: Protosalanx chinensis; assembly: GCA_030340685.1. NCBI lineage: Eukaryota > Metazoa > Chordata > Actinopteri > Osmeriformes > Salangidae > Protosalanx > Protosalanx chinensis. Next base: position 18,255,343 of record CM059319.1, read on the forward strand.
ATGCTGCCAGTGATTTCCCCTGGAAGTCTTGTCTCCCTGCCGTCTGTTCAGATATTAAGACCTGGTGTTGTGTTCTGTAGAAGTCCCTGTGGACAGAGCACAAGTCTGTGGATGGGAAAACCTATTTCTACAACACAGAGACCAAGCAGTCCACCTGGGAGAAACCAGATGACCTCAAGTCTCCAGCAGAGGTAGGATGGTGCTCCTCTAACCCGAGTCACTTTCAGTCAGACCTCACTTTGTCTGACCTCACTTTCAGTCAGACCTCACTAACAGTCAGACCTCACTCTAACAGTCAGACCACACTCTGTCAGTCAGACCTCACTCTACAGTCAGACCTCACTTTCAGTCAGACCTCACTTTGTCAGACCTCACTTTCAGTCAGACCTCACTAACAGTCAGACCTCACTCTAACAGTCAGACCACACTCTGTCAGTCAGACCTCACTCTAACAGTCAGACCTCACTCTAACAGTCAGACCTCACTCTAACAGTCAGACCTCACTCTAACAGTCAGACCTCACTCTAACAGTCAGACCTCACTCTAACAGTCAGACCTCACTCTAACAGTCAGACCTCACTCTAACAGTCAGACCTCACTCTCTCCCTCCTGTCAGTCAGACCTCACTCTAACAGTCAGACCTCACTCTCTCCCTCCTGTCAGTCAGACCTCACTCTAACAGTCAGACCTCACTCTCTCCCTCCTGTCAGTCAGACCTCACTCTAACAGTCAGACCTCACTCTCTCCCTCCTGTCAGTCAGACCTCACTCTAACAGTCAGACCTCACTCTGTCCCTCCTGTCTGCCTTTTCTGTTTCCATTTCTCTCTGACAGTTTTTTTTTTTTTTTTTTTTTTTTTTTTTTTTTAGCAAATGTTGTCAAAATGTCCGTGGAAGGAGTACAAGTCTGACACAGGGAAGCCGTATTTCTACAACTCCCAGACCAAGGAGTCCAGATGGACTAAACCCAAAGACCTGGAAGACCTGGAGGGTGAGTCAGAGCCCCCCCCCCCTCATGTCCCTCTGGGAGAGGCCTGTCAGCCTGTCTTAACACCTGGTAGCCTGTTTTAGAGCTGGTAGCCTGTTTTAGAGCTGGTAGCCTGTTTTAGAGCTGGTAGCCTGTTTTAACATCCATTTCTCTGTTTTCTTTCAGCCATGATCAAAGCTGAGGAGAATGGGTGAGTGGTTTCTCTTCCCCTCCCATAGTTCTGTGGTCTGCACAGCCATAGTAATAGTTACTCTTGTTATCATCATGCCTAAACAAATGACAGTGTCTCATCCTTCTTGTACTTCTGTGTTTCCGAGGCCTGCCTCTCTTTGTAATGAAATGCTGGCTTTGGATTGTGTCGATACAGGCCATGCTATACTGAGAGGCTTTGTGCTGTTATCACTGCTTAAACAATAACTGTAGGTAGAAAGCAGAGTACTCCTCATGTTTAAAACCCACAGCATCCCAGCTGTTTAACACAAGGTCATCCTGAAACATGGGATTCTGATGACGTCAAACAGCAGCTACATGAAACCTGTATAAAAAAAACTATATTAACTTAAGACTGTCTGTCTCCCCTCCTCTCTCCTCCTGTCTCCCCTCCTGTCTGTCTCTCCTCCTGTCTGTCTCCCCTCCTGTCTCCCCTCCTCTCTCCTCCTGTTTGTCTCTCCTCCTGTCTCCCCTCCTCTCTCCTTCCTGTCTCCCCTCCTGTCTCTCTCTCCTCCTGTCTCCCCTCCTGTCTGTCTCCCCTCCTGTCTCCTCTTCCTGCTGCAGGACTGCAGACGTCCCCGCCCCCGGCACCCTGCCCACGCCTGTCCTGCAGGCTCATGCCAACGCTGCCGCTGCCATGGCAACAATGATGGAGGCGGAAAGCGTGGCGGTGAGCGTGGCCCTCCCTGTGGTGGAGGAGCACCTGACCCAGGTGGCCGTCCAGGGGAGTGAGGGCAGCACGGAGGTGCCCCCTGCTTCCTCTGAGATCACAGCCCCAACAGAGCTTCCTGTCAGGTAGGAAGAGACCACCCAGCTGGGGGGGAAACACACTCTGACACTGGTGTAGAAACTGTCTCACTGACTGTCTGTCTCCCTCTGCCTGTCTGTCTGCCTGCCTGTCTGTCTGCCTGTCTGTCTGTCTTGTCTATGGTGTTCAGCACTGAGAGCTCCAAGGAGGAACGCCCAGAGATCCAGAAGAAGACATACAAGTGGAACACCAAGGAGGAAGCTAAGCAGGCCTTCAAAGAGCTCCTGAAGGAGAAGGTGAAGACCCCGCCCCCTGCTAAGACCCCGCCCACTGCTAAGACCCCGCCCACTGCTAAGACCCTGCACACTGCTAAGATGCTGCCCCCTGCTAAGACCCAGGGGGTCAGATGGCTCAATGGTTAAGGCGTTGGCTTCATGAACGGAAGGTTGTGAGATCGAGCCCCGGCTGTGGCTATGTGACTTTGTGTCCTTGGGCAAGGCACTTCACCCTACTTGCCTCAGGGAGAATGTCCCTGTACTTAATGTAAGTCGCTTTGGATAAAAGCGTCTGCTAAATGAATAAATGTAAATGTAAATGTAAGACCCTGCCCACTGCCCACTGCTTAGACCCCGCCCCCTGCTAAGACCCCGCCCCCTGCTAAGTGACCTGCTTCCTCCAGCCCTGACCTCATGTGTGTCCTGTGAGTGCTTCCCTAGGCAGCAACTCTGATCACACCTCCACTGTGTTAAACACCTGGTTAGACCCTCTTCCCAGTGCTGTGCACTGTCTGGTGTATTTAATCAACTTCACTCCAGAGCACTTGGCGGTCTTAGCATGATTGTTAAGTATCAGCTCCCTGTGTGTGTGTGTGTGTGTGCGCACGCTGTGTGTTTCTGTCGGTGCAAGGTGGCTCAGTGTGTCTATATTTAGAGCTTTTTAATTTGGTGCACAAGTCCTCTGAGATTACTTGCTATTTGCCTACGAGATCTTAATGGTTAATGGTTCAGCATTGCTGGATTTATTTGAATGAAGGTGGGGGTGTGGGGATGCATGAACTTAATAAGGACAGGAACAATTGTAGCCCCGCCCTCCTCCATCCCTGCCCCTTGTCCCGCCTCTACGTATCAGACCCAGATGACCCATAGGTGCAGGGTTGGGAAGCTGCTGATGTTGGTGTTGCTGTGTTCAGCTGTGTAACTGGAGGAGGTCAGGCAGGTCAGAGTGCTCATCAACCCTCATCTTTATCCTTCTGCTTCTTACAGGGGGTTTCCTCTAATGCATCATGGGAGCAGGCCATGAAGACCATCATCAATGACCCCCGCTACAGGTATGCCCCTCCCCTGATCGCTTCAGGTATGCCCCTCCCCTGATCGCTCCAGGTATGCCCCTCCCCTGATCGCTCCAGGTATGCCCCTCCCCTGATCGCTCCAGTCTGACTGGAAACAAATGAACCTGAGATGTCACTGAGGAACTGACCCAGGCTGTGTTTACAGACCTCACACAATGAACTGCTGCTCATCATTCATCCAAGATCAGACCACCTTAACATCCTGTGTGTGTGTGTGTGTGTGTGTGTGTGTGTGTGCAGTGCCCTGCCCAAGCTGAGTGAGAAGAAGCAGGCGTTCAACGCCTACAAGGTCCAGACAGAGAAGGAGGAGAAGGAGGAGGCAAGGATCAAGTATAAGGAATCCAAGGAAACCTACCAGAGGTTCTTAGAGAACCATGACAAGATGACCTCCACCACCAGATACAAGTATGTGACTCCTGCTACCATGACAACATCAACATGGAGTCAGCTACATGTGGGTTTAAATCCCCTCTAGTCTGGGCCAGTGGACATCATGGGTTTAAATCCCCCCCCCCCTAGTCTGGGCCAGTGTGGACATCATGGGTTTAAATCCCCCCTAGTCTGGGCCAGTGTGGACATCATGGGTTTAAATCCCCCCTAGTCTGGGCCAGTGTGGACATCATGGGTTAAAATCCCCCCTAGTCTGGGCCAGTAGACATCATGGGTTTAAATCTCCCCCTTAGTCTGGGCCAGTGTGGACATCATGGGTTTAAATCCCCCCTAGTCTGGGCCAGTAGACATCATGGGTTTAAATCCCCCCCTAGTCTGGGCCAGTGTGGACATCATGGGTTTAAATCCCCCCCCTAGTCTGGGCCAGTGTGGACATCATGGGTTTAAATCCCCCCTAGTCTGGGCCAGTGTGGACATCATGGGTTTAAATCCCCCCCTAGTCTGGGCCAGTGGACATCATGGGTTTAAATCCCCCCCCCCTAGTCTGGGCCAGTGGACATCATGGGTTTAAATCCCCCCCTAGTCTGGGCCAGTGGACATCATGGGTTTAAATCCCCCCCCTAGTCTGGGCCAGTGGACATCATGGGTTTAAATCCCCCCTAGTCTGGGCCAGTGGACATCATGGGTTTAAATCCCCCCCTAGTCTGGGCCAGTGGACATCATGGGTTTAAATCCCCTCTAGTCTGGGCCAGTGGACATCATGGGTTTAAATCCCCCCTAGTCTAGGCCAGTGGACATCATGGGTTTAAATCCCCCCTAGTCTGGGCCAGTGGACATCATGGGTTTAAATCCCCCCCTAGTCTGGGCCAGTGGACATCATGGGTTTAAATCCCCCCTAGTCTGGGCCAGTGGACATCATGGGTTTAAATCCCCCCCCCTAGTCTGGGCCAGTGGACCTCATGGGTTTAAATCCCCCCCCTAGTCTGGGCCAGTGGACATCATGGGTTTAAATCCCCCCCTAGTCTGGGCCAGTGGATATTATGGGTTTAAATCCGCTCTAGTCTGGGCCAGTGGACATCATGGGTTTAAATCCCCCCCTAGTCTGGGCCAGTGTGGACATCATGGGTTTAAATCCCCTCTAGTCTGGGCCAGTGGACATCATGGGTTTAAATCCCCCCTAGTCTGGGCCAGTGTGAACATCATGGGTTTAAATCCCCCCCCTAGTCTGGGCCAGTGGACATCATGGGTTTAAATCCCCCCCTAGTCTGGGCCAGTGGACATCATGGGTTTAAATCCGCTCTAGTCTGGGCCAGTGGACATCATGGGTTTAAATCCCCCCTAGTCTGGGCCAGTGGACATCATGGGTTTAAATCCCCCCTAGTCTGGGCCAGTGTGAACATCATGGGTTTAAATCCCCCCCCTAGTCTGGGCCAGTGGACATCATGGGTTTAAATCCGCTCTAGTCTGGGCCAGTGGACATCATGGGTTTAAATCCCCCCTAGTCTGGGCCAGTGGACATCATGGGTTTAAATCCGCTCTAGTCTGGGCCAGTGGACATCATGGGTTTAAATCCCCCCTAGTCTGGGCCAGTGGACATCATGGGTTTAAATCCGCTCTAGTCTGGGCCAGTGGACATCATGGGTTTAAATCCCCCCTAGTCTGGGCCAGTGGACATCATGGGTTTAAATCCCCCCTAGTCTGGGCCAGTGGACATCATGGGTTTAAATCCCCCCTAGTCTGGGCCAGTGGACATCATGGGTTTGAATCTCTCTCGTAAATCTGGGCTCTCTGGGGTTAAATGACCTGCAGGGTTTGACTGCGTCATCTCTGTTGTTAGTTCATGAGGCTCTAGTTTCTCTGTGTAAGAGAATGATGGATTCTGTCATTGATGTTAGTTCTGACATGATGCTGCCTAATAACCAGGGGTCTCATTTATAAACGTTGCCTACGCCAGTTCCCATGCAAAGGTTGTGATTTATGTATATTTTTTTAAAGAATACGATAAAAAGATGAAATAAGATTAAAAGAATTGCATGCAGGGTCATGAGATACTAGATTAGCATTCGTTGATCATTTATGGTTAGAAATGACCTAGACAGTCATGAAACAGGGGTTTGAAAGCAGCACAGAATGTTAGTTTCATCCCCAGTCTGTGAGTGGCATCCTGCCTGTGTCTGGGTGTGAACACCTCCGCAGGGGAGGCAAATCCACTGTCAACCTTGACCAGGGGCCAGTTTGGCCGGCGTGACAGGGTGACATCACAGGCAGGACAGCTGCAGAGAGGCTGCAAGGTCGTCTGCCCACCTGTAGGTCCAGAATGTTCTGTTGAAGCCCCCCAGCTGCTGTCTTATACCACCAGCTTCCACCCCCTGTTGGTACTGAGAGACTCTGATGCTTCCATTAGTATCTGGTATCATACCCCTCCCTTGTGGAGGGAAATGTAATTGCTGCATGAAGTGGGTCCACTTTAATACGTGTGTGTGTGTGTGTGTGTGTGTGTGATGCTCGACTCAGGAAAGCAGAGCAGATGTTTGGGGATCAGGAGGTGTGGAGTTGTGTTCCAGAGAGGGACAGACTGGAGATATATGAAGATGTTCTGTTCTACCTGGCTAAGAAAGAAAAGGTGAGACCTCTCCACCCTTCACCCTAACCCTCTCCACCCTAACCCTAACCCTCTCCACCCTAACCCTAACCCTCTCCACCCTTCACCCTAACCCTCTCCACCCTAACCCTAACCCTCTCCACCCTAACCCTAACCCTCTCCACCCTAACCCTAACCCTCTCCACCCTTCACCCTAACCCTCTCCACCCTAACCCTAACCCTCTCCACCCTAACCCTAACCCTCTCCACCCTAACCCTCTCCACCCTAACCCTCTCCACCCTAACCCTCTCCACCCTAACCCTCTCCTCCCTAACCCTCTCCTCCCTAACCCTCTCCACCCTAACCCTCTCCACCCTTCACCCTAACCCTCTCCACCCTAACCCTCTCCACCCTAACCCTCTCCACCCTTCACCCTAACCCTCTCCACCCTAACCCTCTCCACCCTTCACCCTAACCCTCTCCACCCTAACCCTCTCCTCCCTAACCCTCTCCACCCTAACCCTCTCCACCCTAACCCTCTCCACCCTAACCCTCTCCTCCCTAACCCTCTTCACCCTAACCCTCTCCACCCTAACCCTCTCCACCCTTCACCCTAACCCTCTCCACCCTTCACCCTAACCCTCTCCACCCTAACCCTCTCCACCCTAACCCTCTCCACCTAACCCTCTCCACCCTAACCCTCTCCACCCTAACCCTCTCCACCCTCCACCCTAACCCTCTCCACCCTAACCCTCTCCACCCTAACCCTCTCCTCCCTAACCCTCTCCACCCTAACCCTCTCCACCCTTCACCCTAACCCTCTCCACCCTAACCCTCTCCACCCTAACCCTCTCCACCCTAACCCTCTCCTCCCTAACCCTCTCCACCCTAACCCTCTCCACCCTTCACCCTAACCCTCTCCACCCTAACCCTCTCCACCCTAACCCTCTCCACCCTTCACCCTAACCCTCTCCACCCTAACCCTCTCCACCCTAACCCTCTCCACCCTTCACCCTAACCCTCTCCACCCTAACCCTCTCCACCCTAACCCTCTCCACCCTTCACCCTAACCCTCTCCACCCTAACCCTCTCCACCCTAACCCTCTCCACCCTTCACCCTAACCCTCTCCTCCCTAACCCTCTCCACCCTAACCCTCTCCACCCTTCACCCTAACCCTCTCCTCCCTAACCCTCTCCACCCTAACCCTCTCCACCCTTCACCCTAACCCTCTCCACCTAACCCTCTCCACCCTTCACCCTAACCCTCTCCACCCTAACCCTCTCCACCCTAACCCTCTCCACCCTAACCCTCTCCACCTAACCCTCTCCACCCTTCACCCTAACCCTCTCCACCCTAACCCTCTCCACCCTAACCCTCTCCACCTAACCCTCTCCACCCTTCACCCTAACCCTCTCCACCCTAACCCTCTCCACCCTAACCCTCTCCACCCTAACCCTCTCCACCCTAACCCTCTCCACCCTAACCCTCTCCACCCTAACCCTCTCCACCTAACCCTCTCCACCCTTCACCCTAACCCTCTCCACCTAACCCTCTCCACCCTTCACCCTAACCCTCTCCACCCTAACCCTCTCCACCCTAACCCTCTCCACCCTTCACCCTAACCCTCTCCTCCCTAACCCTCTCCACCCTTCACCCTAACCCTCTCCTCCCTAACCCTCTCCACCCTAACCCTCTCCACCCTTCACCCTAACCCTCTCCACCCTAACCCTCTCCACCCTTCACCCTAACCCTCTCCAACCTAACCCTCTCCTCCCTAACCCTCTCCTCCCTAACCCTCTCCACCTAACCCTCTCCACCCTTCACCCTAACCCTCTCCACCTAACCCTCTCCACCCTTCACCCTAACCCTCTCCACCCTAACCCTCTCCACCTAACCCTCTCCACCCTTCACCCTAACCCTCTCCACCCTAACCCTCTCCACCCTAACCCTCTCCACCCTCCACCCTAACCCTCTCCTCCCTAACCCTCTCCACCCTAACCCTCTCCTCCCTAACCCCCTCTATGCTGGTTCTTACACACACACCTGTTTTCTTTGATAATATCCAGGAACAAGCCAAGCAGCTGCGGAAGAGAAACTGGGAGGCCCTGAAGAATATCCTGGACAACATGGCCAATGTGACGTACCGCACCACCTGGTCTGAAGCTCAGCAGTACCTGCTGGACAACCCCACCTTCGCTGAGGACGAGGAGCTGCAGAGTACGCACACACACGCCACACACATGCTGCACACACACGCTGCACACACACACGCCACACACATGCTGCACACACACATGCTGCACACACACGCCACACACACGCCACACACACACATGCTGCACACACACGCTGAACACACACACACACACTGTGATTGTTTGTCTCAGAGGAGTGTTTTTTTATGAATGGGTTTACCGCTTGCTTGGTGTATTAAAGTGTTCATTATGTTTGTGCCTCCTGCCTCCTCCTCTCTCCTCCCTCTCCTTCCTCTCCTCTCTCCTCCCTCTCCTCCTTCCTCCCTCTCCTCCCTCCTCCCTCTCCTGCCTCCTCCCTTCACTGTAGACATGGATAAGGAGGATGCTCTGATATGTTTTGAGGAGCACATCCGTGCTCTGGAGAAGGAGGAGGAGGATGACAAGCAGAAGTGTCTGCTGAGAGAGAGAAGACGACAGCGCAAGAACAGAGAGTCTTTCCAGGTTTGTTTACTTACTGCTTCATCAAGTTCTGTGTTAAGAATGATATTGTTATTAACATTGTTGAGACAAACTGAGTGTTAGAACTGAAGTGAACTGTGTGTGTGTGTGTGTGTGTGTGTGAGAACAGAAGTTTCTGGATGAGCTTCATGATCATGGCCAGCTGCACTCCATGTCTGCCTGGATGGAGATGTATCCCACCATCAGCTCAGACATGCGCTTCTCCAACATGCTGGGGCAGCCTGGTACGACCACACACACACCACACACACACACATTCACACAGCCTGGTACGACCACACACACACCACACACACACACATTCACACAGCCTGGTACGACCACACACACACCACACACACACACATTCACACAGCCTGGTACGACCACACACACACATTCACACAGCCTGGTACAACCACACACACACCACACACACACACATTCACACAGCCTGGTACGACCACACACACACACATTCACACAGCCTGGTACGACCACACACACACACATTCACACAGCCTGGTACGACCACACACACACCACACACACACATTCACACAGCCTGGTACGACCACACACACACATTCACACAGCCTGGTACGACCACACACACACACATACACACACACCACACACATACTCACACACATTCACACAGCCTGGTACAACCAAACACACACACACACGCACATATACACACACCACACACATACTCACACACATTCACACAGCCTGGTACAACCAAACACACACACACACGCACATATACACACACCACACACATACTCACACACACTCACACAGCCTGGTACGACCCAACACACACACAAGCGCACACACAAGCACACACACAGGCTGGTACGACCACACACACCGCACATACACACCCTTGTGCCCACTTACTTGTGTATATTACCAAGATGTAGTAATGACCACACACACACACCCACACACACACTGCTGTAGATGTAGAAACTCACCTGCATGTATAGTCATATTGATAGTGACAGTTACTTAAAGTGTACGCACACACACAGTGATGATGTCGCAGCCTAGCTAGTGTGTGGCTAATGTGTGTGTGCAGATGATCTTGTGATCCAGAGCAGCTCTTGAATAACTTGCGGATGTTAGTTTATGGTGTGTATTCTGCAGGCTCCACCCCTCTGGACCTGTTCAAGTTCTACGTTGAAGATCTGAAGGCCCGTTACCATGACGAGAAGAGGATCATCAAGGACATTCTCAAGGTGAGAGCAGCTGTGTGTGTTCAGGTCATGCAGGAAAGCTTGTATAACACACAGCTGTGTGTGTTCAGGTCATGCAGGAAAGCTTGTATAACACACAGCTGTGTGTGTTCAGGTCATGCAGGAAAGCTTGTATAACACACAGCTGTGTGTGTTTGTGTGAGTGTGTGTTTGTGTGCATGGGTGTCTTGTGTGTATGTAGCTCAGTTGTGTGTGCTATAACAGGGAAGTTAATGATCAAGTTTATTTATGGATGTATTTCTGAGTGAATAACTGTCTCATATGCAGGATATTAAGATGGCTTCCTGTATGGACCTGGTCCTAGTCCATAATCAGCTCTCTCTCTCTCTGTGCCACAGGACAAGAGCTTCCTGGTGGAGGTGAATACTGGATTTGAGGACTTTGGTTCCGTTATCAGCTCAGACAAGAGGGCCACAACGCTGGATGCTGGCAACATCAAGCTGGCCTTCAACAGTGTAAGAGTCCCCAACAGCTGCAACCATGCTGGGAGCAAAGACATTTCATTTACATGTATTCATTTATCAGACGCTCATATAGCAATACACCAGTGTTTGTTGTCATGGTAACTGCTGCAGAAGGCTATAACAGTGTTTGTCGTCATGGTAACTGCTGCAGAAGGCTATAACAGTGTTTGTCGTCATGGTAACTGCTGCCGAAGGCTATAACAGTGTTTGTCGTCATGGTAACTGCTGCCGAAAGCCTATAACAGTGTTTGTCGTCATGGTAACTGCTGCCGAAAGCCTATAACAGTGTTTGTCGTCATGGTAGCTGCTGCCGAAGGCTATAACAGTGTTTGTCGTCATGGTAACTGCTGCCGAAGGCTATAACAGTGTTTGTCGTCATGGTAACTGCTGCCGAAGGCTATAACAGTGTTTGTCGTCATGGTAACTGCTGCCGAAGGCTATAACAGTGTTTGTCGTCATGGTAACTGCTGCCGAAGGCTATAACAGTGTTTGTCGTCATGGTAGCTGCTGGAGAAGGCTATAACAGTGTTTGTCGTCAGGGTAACTGCTGCCGAAGGCTATAACAGTGTTTGTCGTCATGGTAGCTGCTGGAGAAGGCTATAACAGTGTTTGTCGTCAGGGTAACTGCTGCCGAAGGCTATAACAGTGTTTGTCGTCAGGGTAACTGCTGCCGAAGGCTATAACAGTGTTTGTCGTCATGGTAGCTGCTGGAGAAGGCAGAGGCGCGAGAACGAGAGAGGGAGAAGGAGGAGGCGAGGAAGATGAAGCGGAAGGAGGCAGCATTCAAGAGCATGCTAAAGCAAGCCACGCCCCCTCTGGAGCCAGAGGCTACCTGGGAGACGGTAACTAACCACTTCCTGTCTAGTAGTACACCTGGTGTTGTGATGTCACTTCCTGCCACTGATCTGTATCCATCCCCATGTTCTACCACTGAGCTGTACCTCATCCCCATGTTCTACCACTGAGCTGTACCTCATCCCCATGTTCTACCACTGAGCTGTACCTCATCCCCATGTTCTACCACTGAGCTGTACCTCATCCCCATGTTCTACCACTGAGCTGTACCTCATCCCCATGTTCTACCACTAAGCTGTACCTCATCCCCATGTTCTACCACTGAGCTGTACCTCATCCCCATGTTCTACCACTGAGCTGTACCTCATCCCCATGTTCTACCACTGAGCTGTACCTCATCCCCATGTTCTACCACTGAGCTGTACCTCATCCCCATGTTCTACCACTGAGCTGTACCTCATCCCCATGTTCTACCACTGAGCTGTACCTCATCCCCATGTTCTACCACTGAGCTGTACCTCATCCCCATGTTCTACCACTGAGCTGTACCTCATCCCCATGTTCTACCACTGAGCTGTACCTCATCCCCATGTTCTACCACTGAGCTGTACCTCATCCCCATGTTCTACCACTGAGCTGTACCTCATCCCCATGTTCTACCACTGAGCTGTACCTCATCCCCATGTTCTACCACTGAGCTGTACCTCATCCCCATGTTCTACCACTGAGCTGTACCTCATCCCCATGTTCTACCACTGAGTTGTACCTCATCCCCATGTTCTACCACTCAGCTGTACCCCTGTGTGTTTTGATTCAGGTCCGAGAGAGATTTCTCAAAGAGTTGGCCTTTGAGGATGTGACTCTGGAGTCAGAGAGGAAGAGGATATTTAAAGACTTCATGCATGTCTTGGAGGTAACGTCATAACCTGGTAACCTGGTAACCTGGTAACCTGGTAACCTGGTAACCTGGTTCTTTCTAGTCCAGACGTCACACTACTACAACAGAAGGGATGTGATGTCACATCTAACCCATGTCATGTCCTGTCCTGACAGCATGAGTGCCAGCACCATCACTCCAAGACCAAGAAGCACTCAAAGAAGTCTAAGAAGCACCACAGGAAGAGGTCCCGTTCCCGATCGGTCAGTAAACTAATTTACCTGTCTCCCCCTACAGGACAGGAGGAGTATTGACTGTTAGTTAATAATGAGATTAATCCACAAATCCAGTGTTTATCTGTCAGCTCCTGAAACTTTGAGTTGTGGATGTTGAGTGGCTGATGTACACTAAGGTACGGGCAGGGCTCATTGTGCGATTACTGAGTATTTTGTTGAGAAAAGCATCAATTCTTTTTTGCTCAAATGCTCAATTCGTCAGACTAATCCCTATTGGGGCACATCACAGCGTTGTTATTAAGTACCCCTACAAAGACAGAACTTTTTGAACAGAAAACTATCTCCTCACAGCATGGGTCATACCTCACTGTGCCCTTAAAGCTGCAGTGTTCACTTGAACCTGCCTAGGGAATCATTTTCAAGTAAGCTTCTACACTCCTAAAACTAGTTCATCATAGATTAAATTACATTTGTGTGTAATCTGAGATTTTCAAACTTTGTAGTAAAATGAGGTAAATGTGAAAAGTGCCTTGCAGGTGTATTTAACAGCCTAAATTTTCAGTTGGGGGTGAGGTGCTCCTAGTAAATCCAGGTAGTCTGGAGCCCAGGATACAGGGATGGTTTCTGTCATAGTTGACCTGTAGATGGTGCTAAACCCCTCACTGTCTCCACAGGGATCTGAGTCTGAGGAGGAAGACTACCACAACAACAAGAAGAAGAAGAGATCCCAGTCCAAGTCCCCATCTGAGCGCTCGTCCAGTGGAGAGTCAGGTGAGACTGGAACCATGAAACACTTCATCCCACTGTCTCCCTCCTGGAACCATGAAACACTTCATCCCACTGTCTCCCTCCTGGAACCATGAAACACTTCATCCCACTGTCTCCCTCCTGGAACCATGAAACACTTCATCCCACTGTCTCCCTCCTGGAACCATGAAACACTTCATCCCACTGTCTCCCTCCTGGAACCATGAAACACTTCATCCCACTGTCTCCCTCCTGGAACCATGAAACACTTCATCCCACTGTCTCCCTCCTGGAACCATGAAACACTTCATCCCACTGTCTCCCTCCTGGAACCATGAAACACTTCATCCCACTGTCTCCCTCCTGGAACCATGAAACACTTCATCCCACTGTCTCCCTCCTGGAACCATGAAACACTTCATCCCACTGTCTCCCTCCTGGAACCATGAAACACTTCATCCCACTGTCTCCCTCCTGGAACCATGAAACACTTCATCCCACTGTCTCCCTCCTGGAACCATGAAACACTTCATCCCACTGTCTCCCTCCTGGAACCATGAAACACTTCATCCCACTGTCTCCCTCCTGGAACCATGAAACACTTCATCCCACTGTCTCCCTCCTGGAACCATGAAACACTTCATCCCACTGTCTCCCTCCTGGAACCATGAAACACTTCATCCCACTGTCTCCCTCCTGGAACCATGAAACACTTCATCCCACTGTCTCCCTCCTGGAACCATGAAACACTTCATCCCACTGTCTCCCTCCTGGAACCATGAAACACTTCATCCCACTGTCTCCCTCCTGGAACCATGAAACACTTCATCCCACTGTCTCCCTCCTGGAACCATGAAACACTTCATCCCACTGTCTCCCTCCTGGAACCATGAAACACTTCATCCCACTGTCTCCCTCCTGGAACCATGAAACACTTCATCCCACTGTCTCCCTCCTGGAACCATGAAACACTTCATCCCACTGTCTCCCTCCTGGAACCATGAAACACTTCATCCCACTGTCTCCCTCCTGGAACCATGAAACACTTCATCCCACTGTCTCCCTCCTGGAACCATGAAACACTTCATCCCACTGTCTCCCTCCTGGAACCATGAAACACTTCATCCCACTGTCTCCCTCCTGGAACCATGAAACACTTCATCCCACTGTCTCCCTCCTGGAACCATGAAACACTTCATCCCACTGTCTCCCTCCTGGAACCATGAAACACTTCATCCCACTGTCTCCCTCCTGGAACCATGAAACACTTCATCCCACTGTCTCCCTCCTGGAACCATGAAACACTCCTGGAACCATGAAACACATACAAGCACAACAACATGCTAGACTACAGGGTTTTATATTTATAACCCAGGGGAATGTAAGTGTGTTGGTGATAGAGAATGTTTGGTAACTGACTTGGTCGTGTGTGCAGAGAGAAGTTATAAGAAGTCCAAGAAACACAAGAAGAAGGGAAAAAAGAGGCGACACAAGTCGGTATGTAGTCACATGACCATATGGACTGGAGGGGCTGGAAAGGGTCACCGGGTCAGATACTCAGCCTCACCTGTGTGTGTGTGTGTGTGTGTGTGTCTCACACAGGCATCCCCTGAGTCAGAGGGAGAGAAGAAGGGGAGAGACAGGGACAGCAAGTGGGAGCAGGAGCAGGAGAAAGAGAAGGAGAAGGAGAAAGAGAAGGAGAAGGCTCGAGTTAAAAGCCGCTCTGACTCCAAACAGAAGTCTCCTAAAAGAAAAGCTGCCAAAGAGGAGGTAGGAGAGAACAGGCCTCAGTCCTGGACAGGTTCTGAATGTGTTCTAGTGAAGACAGATAGAACCCAAAGCATTCTGGGTCCTGGATGTTCTAGAACACTGGGTGATGTGATCCTGGGTACAGTAGTACAGTAGTATCTAGGTACAGTAGTACAGTAGTATCTAGGTACAGTAGTATCTAGGTACAGTAGTACAGTAGTATCTAGGTACAGTAGTACAGTAGTACCTAGGTACAGTAGTACAGTAGTATCTAGGTACAGTAGTTTCTAGGTACAGTAGTTTCTAGGTACAGTAGTTTCTAGGTACAGTAGTATCTAGGTACAGTAGTATCTAGGTACAGTAGTTTCTAGGTACAGTAGTTTCTAGGTACAGTAGTATCTAGGTACAGTAGTTTCTAGGTACAGTAGTTTCTAGGTACAGTAGTATCTAGGTACAGTAGTTTCTAGGTACAGTAGTTTCTAGGTACAGTAGTATCTAGGTACAGTAGTATCTAGGTACAGTAGTATCTAGGTACAGTAGTTTCTAGGTACAGTAGTATCTAGGTACATTTTGAGCTTGTTGTTCTGTGCAGGGTGGCTGGGACACGTCAGGCAGTGAGCTGAGCGAGGGAGAACTGGAGAAGAGGAGGAGGACACTGCTGGAGCAGCTGGACGCACCCTGAAACATTCTGAAACACTGTTAACCTGCGTCCCCCTGTCAGCCCCTCTGTCCCCTCCCCTGCGTCCCCCTCTCAGCCCCTCCCCTGCGTCCCCCTCTCAGCCCTTCTGTCCCCTCCCCTGCGTCCCCCTCTCAGCCCCTCTGTCCCCTCCCCTGCGTCCCCCTCTCAGCCCCTCTGTCCCCTCCCCTGCGTCCCCCTCTCAGCCCCTCCCCCTTCTCCTGGTGGTTTCTCTCTTCCCTGCATCTTCATCTCTCTCTCCTCATCCTCCTCATCCTCCTCATGCTCCATGCATTCCCCTGTGTTCTGGCTTGTGTTTTTAGGAGAGGTGGTTGGGCTGAGATGAAGAGCATCGATGTCTGACACCTGCTATAGATTTAGTAAATGATGAATACAGGCTTGTGGATTTTATGATCCTAACCTTTTTTTAGTTGTCTTTTTTTAGTTGTACATGTTTAGTCTTTCCTTCATTGCTAATTGTTTGATTTTGGAATAAAAACATATCTAAACGCTGTCGTCGACCATGACTATGTAGGATCTACTTTTCATTTTATAGGATAGCGCCAGTTCAGTCTTACTGGTAAAGTAAAACCCTTTAAAAAAACACTTCAAGTATCTTTCAGCATCTTCATATTTTTGCTGTGTAGCAAAATGACTTCAGCCTCACCTATAAACAAGAAGCCACATGTAGAATACTTTAATCTTAATCTGTGTACTTTATAAATAACAGATCAAACTTGTTTTTAGAAACAGTAACATGTATGTTGATTCTTTAGTAAAGTGAAAAGTCTTTACGCCCCATGAAGACATCTTGTTTCCAAATATTTGAACGTAATGAACATTTCATAGAATTGAAACAGAAGGTTTGGAGGTAATATCAGGATATCACCGAATGCTGCAGTTCAAACCAGGATATCAATTCTTTATAATTTGCGGGTTGAGAGAGGACTATTGGGTGGACGATGTTTCATATGACAGATACTTGAACATGTATCATGATGTAAAACTTTTTAATAAATGTTAGCTGGCTAACAGATAATTACATAATTTACATATCTGGGGAAAAGTCTCCAGTGTTGACCAAGATCTTGGACACTAGGACTAGTTAATGGAATTTATCAGCCTTTAAGGGTTCGTTAAATATACAAAACTATAACTTAAAACAATTTTCAGATTGTATAAAACAGGGCACTGCAAACATTGTTTAAAAAATATGTACATTATTAAATGTGTTAAATGACAGGTAAAAAAATTGAACCTTGCTTTCTTTGATGGTAACAAAATATCTGTACATTTAGGACTTAGTGCTGTTTGTTCACCATTGTTTCGATATGAAAAAACATCAAAAACATTTTGTCAGGACAAGCGGAACACAAATAACTGACAGGAAACATCAGTGGTTAAATATTATACATTCAAACTTACGAGTAGATGCCACTGTCTAAACGTACACTAGCATTTTAAATAGTAAAAAAGAATCCAGTTTTCGAAAGCAAGTTCCCCACCCCTCCCAAAGTGCCCTTGGCACAGTCCAGGAACACTTCAAAGAGAATCTTCCCGCTTCTGAGCTTGACCTTTCACCTGCGGGGGGGCACTTCTACATGAGCAAGCAGTGTTGTTGAATTAGTAGCTAGTATGGAGGGTTAGTGAGATACGCTTCACATTAGTGTCCACCTTTGTGCTCCACTCAAACATGAACTTGAATGCTTCTCTTAACTGTAACCTGTATCACTACTTTCATTGATGGAAATCAAGCATCACTTACTTTCTCCAAGACTTTGTGTCAGTCCAAAAGTTAGTAGTCCTTGAATAAAACATTGAACAGGTGATGTGTTGGTGCAAAGTGCTAGGGATGTGTATTCCAATCAGAATGGCCAGAGCACCGGAATGTTCTGAGATTCTATGGAATTTCATATACATTTTCACTCAAAGCAACGGAACTCGATGTTCTGTACATTCTACACGTTTCCCACAATGCATTTCTGAGGCTTCTCACTACAGACATTTGTGTTTATTTAAACACACAAGGGAATATTCTATATTAAAGCTGTGTCAAGTTGTATTGCTTTAAGTAACAAACAGAAGACATCTGACCACATCATTTGAGGCACTTGGCTTTCTGAGGTCCCCTAGAAATGACGTTTCCCTCTCTCTCCTCTCTCTCTGTTTCTACCTCTCTCCTCCTCTCTCCTCTCTCTCTGTTTCTACCTCTCTCCTCCTCTCTCCTCCTCTCTGTTTCTACCTCTCTCTCCTCTCTCTCCTCTCCCTGTTTCTACCTCTCTCTCCTCTCTCTCCTCCTCTCTGTTTCTAACTCTCTCTCCTCTCTCTCTGTTTCTACCTCTCTCTCCTCTCTCTCCTCTCCCTGTTTCTACCTCTCTCTCCTCTCTCTCCTCCTCTCTGTTTCTAACTCTCTCTCTTCCTCTCTCTCCTTCCTCCAATTCTTACAGTATCAGACCTCAGACATGGAGAAAGCTATGTACATAGAAGATAAGTATTCTTATTTAGTTTAAACATATGCTTAATCTATGCTAGGCTGTCTTTCAACAACACTCATCTTTCACTCATCCGTCAACACTTTCTTCACTTCCCCTCTCCTCCCATCACCTCCCTCTCCTCCCATCACCTCCCTCTCCTCCCATCACCTCCCTCTCCTCCCATCACCTCCCTCTCCTCCCATCACCTCCCTCTCCTCCCATCATCTCCCTCTGCTCCCATCACCTCCCTCTCCTCCCATCACCTCCCTCTCCTCCCATCACCTCCCTCTCCTCCCATCACCTCCCTCTCCTCCCATCACCTCCCTCTGCTCCCATCACCTCCCTCTGCTCCCATCACCTCCCTCTCCTCCCATCACCTCCCTCTCCTCCCATCACCTCCCTCTCCTCCCATCACCTCCCATCACCTCCCTCTCCTCCCATCACCTCCCATCACCTCCCTCTCCTCCCATCACCTCCCTCTCCTCCCATCACCTCCCTCTCCTCCCATCATCTCCCTCTGCTCCCATCACCTCCCTCTCCTCCCATCACCTCCCTCTCCTCCCTCTCCCCTTGTCACATGCTCTGGGTCCTTGTCACATCACCACTTCAGCAGTGTTGAGCGGCCGCAGGTTCTGGTCATCAAAGCGTTTCCGGACGCTCCTCCTCACTGCGTCAGCTCTGCGGTAAGGCTGGTTTCGAAGATCTGGGAGGAAGAGGAGGAGGAGGAGGAAGATAAGGAGAAGAGGGAATAAAAGAGTGGTCAGTCATCTTCCGGGGTCTGTTTAGATGAGCTCACAGACTTGAGTGCTGACAGCCAATCAGACAAAGCAGCTGAGTTCTATGGGGGTGGGGGGGCAGTGCTCATCTTGGGTCATGGAAACACACCAACAGGAACTTAAGACCTTGCTTATCTGCAGATGCATAAATACGTTAACAACCAGCCCCACTGGAAAACCCAAAGCTAGTTTTCAGGACGTCTGTCCCTTTAGGACAGGTAGAGGGCTCATTATCTCCACGGATACATTTTCACTTTAGTTCAACACTCCCAGAGGTGAATAAGGAACAAGGTGTGTGTGGACTGGGACAGGACAAGCAGCCTAGGAAGGACAGGCTCCACCATTAGACAGGCTACATTTCTGGGACTGTCAGAAGTGTTAAACAGAGACAGGGATAGAAGGATAGAGAGAAGGACGGAGAAAGAGATCCCAATCCAGCCATGGGGGTCTGAGGGGACAGCTTGATTACAATGGAAGGAGTGAAAGAAAGAAGAGGTAAGGAAGATGGGAGGAGAGAAGGAAGAAGAGAGAGAAGGGAGGCGAGGGGGGTAATAAAGAGGATGGTTGCAAGGTTTAGGACACATCCACTAAAGGGGTGCTATTAGAGGAGTCCCTTACCCTCAAGTGGACATTGGGAAATTTAGTAATGTTATTCCTCTTTAGGGCTGGATGAAAAGAAGACAGACATGGAGGTTAAATGAAGACCAGACATCCCAGGGCTTCATAGTGGCAGGGTGTGGGCACAGCCGCTGTGTGGACCAGGGGCAGGGGCAGGGGCAGTAGCAGGGGCAGAGGCAGGACCAGGAGCAAGGCCAGGGGCAGAGGCAGGACCAGGGGCAGGACCAGGGGCAGGACCAGGGGCAGGACCAGGGGCAGGGGCAGGACCAGGGGCAGGACCAGGGGCAAGGCCAGGGGCAGAGGCAGGACCAGGGGCAGGACCAGGGGCTAGGCCAGGGGCAGAGGCAGGGGCAGGACCAGGGGCAGGACCAGGGGCTAGGCCAGAGCAAGTAAGACAGGGTAAAGCAGAGCAGGGGAGGTCAGGTTGTTAGGAGGGGCAGGACTAAGGCTGGTTATTAACAAAGCAGGAGAAATGTGATGAAGACTCTCTCTGTGTCCTGTCTCATTACCCAGGCTACTTTGTGTTGACCTGCTTTCAGCTCAAGAGAATAGAGAAGAAATTGAATCTTGCTTGAATACCCTCATTAAACAGCATTTTAATGCTAGAACAAAATAAGTCAAATTGAATGAAAGCCAAAATTCCCACCCCCATGCAGGACTATGTGGCTGACTGCTGATTAGTGAAGGTAGGAGAATCATGCTTCATGCACCAAGTTAGCAAAGGTGACCATGATTATGGAACAGGATCATGTGATAGCATGTGATGTCCACTGCCTGGTAAGCTCAGAGTCAGAAGCAGCAGGGTGCATTCTGGGTAGGGAGCAGGAAAAGCCTAGGGTATGTAGGAAACTGAACAATAACAATGGCATAAGATGAGCACAATGTTTCCATGGACACAGATGAATGCAAGGTGGTATCATGTCAGTAACTGAAAGGTTTACCAACCATAGATCACAATCAGGCCTAGAACATTCTGCTCAGCATGGAATTCCCATTTTGATTTTGGAAGCCTGTCTGGTGTCTTGTGACGTTTAGCAGCGTTTCCCTGAACTTCTACCAGTCCACCAGCAGGATCATCATCATACTGGAAACAGTGCAGCATGTCATGTCACAAGGCTGTGCCTGCTGTGCTCGAAAAAGCTTGTGATGGCTGGGACAGCACTAAGCCTGTTAATAGACGATTTACCAACACTGTTACTAACTCTCTTATTAACCCTGTTACTAACTCTCTTATTAACCCTGTTACTAACTCTCTTATTAACCCTGTTACTAACCCTGTTATTAACCCTGTTACTAACCCTGTTATTAACCCTGTTACTAACCCTGTTATTAACCCTGTTACTAACCCTGTTATTAACCCTGTTACTAACCCTGTTATTAACCCTGTTACTAACCCTGTTACTAACCCTGTTATTAACACTGTTACTAACACTGTTACTAACCCTGTTATTAACACTGTTACTAACCCTGTTAATAGCTGTGTTACTAACTCTGTTATTAACGCAGTTACTAACCCTGTTATTAACCCTGTTACTAACTCTCTTATTAACCCTGTTACTAACCCTGTTACTAACCCTGTTACTAACCCTGTTACTAACCCTGTTACTAACCCTGTTATTAACACTGTTACTAACCCTGTTATTAACACTGTTACTAACCCTGTTATTAACACTGTTACTAACCCTGTTATTAACACTGTTACTAACCCTGTTATTAACACTGTTACTAACCCTGTTAATAGCTGTGTTACTAACTCTGTTATTAACCCTGTTACTAACCCTGTTATTAACACTGTTTACTAACCCTGTTATTAACCCTGTTATTAACCCTGTTATTAACACTGTTACTAACCCTGTTAATAGCTGTGTTACTAACTCTGTTATTAACCCTGTTACTAACCCTGTTATTAACACTGTTTACTAACCCTGTTATTAACCCTGTTATTAACCCTGTTATTAACACTGTTACTAACCCTGTTATTAACACTGTTACTTACCCTGTTAATAGCTGTGTTACTAACTCTGTAATTATCCCTGTTATTAACCCTGTTACTAACCCTGTTATTAACACTGTTACTAACCCTGTTACTAACCCTGTTAATAACGCTGTTACTAACCCTGTTAATAGCTGTGTTACTAACTCTGTTATTAACCCTGTTACTAACCCTGTTATTAACCCTGTTACTAACCCTGTTATTAACGCTGTTACTAATCCTGTTAATAGCTGTGTTACTAACTCTGTTATTAACCCTGTTACTAACCCTGTTATTAACCCTGTTACTAACCCTGTTATTAACGCTGTTACTAATCCTGTTAATAGCTGTGTTACTAACCCTGTTATTAACGCTGTTACTAATCCTGTTAATAGCTGTGTTACTAACTCTGTTATTAGGATTCCTCTGTCAGGAGGAAACCTATTGTTATTGTAGGAATTCCGAATCTTGTAGCATTGAAGTCAATGGCAGCCCTTGGATCACAGCAGTACAAAGTTGAGATTTTTGGCATGGTGAAACAATACTACATTATGAACTACCACACCCATTTTGGTCCACTTGAGACCAAAGGGGGCGCTACAGGCCACGCCCCAATTTGACCATTTGTGTCCTTTTTAAAAGTGATGCCATTTGTACCCCTTTTGTCCTAGAATCCTGAAATTCATTAGAGATGCCTTATTTGTCACAATTAACAAAAAAGTCAGCACTAACTATAGTGGCAAACCCATAGATTTGTCTGTACAACATATATTTATCAAATGTTTTTTTTCGCTACTCCTCCTAAAACCTTTGCCCAATCTTCCCCATAATTTGCAGTTATCACGGTGTTGTCACATTATCAACATTTATACAGCTGATACCAAGAGCAGTGAATTGTCATAGTACTCTATATCATTATTGATACCGAAGCCTGATTATAATTTTTTAAACCATCAACCACATGGCACTGTAACAGTATAACACTGTAAGAGTATAACACTGCATTACTGTAACAGTATAACACTGTAACACCGTGTTTGTTAGTATCTCACCTGACATTCTATACTACCATAACTCCTTAATTCTATTTTAGTGTATACATTCTTGTGTGTGTGTATACCAGTGATGATGTCATCGATGGCGCCATCCTTCCCCTCGTACACGTGGCGACTGTCCTTAACCTGCTTCTTCTTCAGCTCTGCTATGAGCTCCTGCTGCTGACGCTTGTTCTTCTGAGAGGAACCCTATGGAGGTCAAACACACACACACACACACACACACACACACACACACTGAGCTGCTGGGATGAGGCCTGGTGGGAGATGATGGGAGGAACCTTCTGCTGCTCCTGATCTACAGCAGAGTGTTTCTATACTGGTGATCTACAGCAGAGTGTTTCTATACTGGTGATCTACAGCAGAGTGTTTCTATACTGGTGATCTACAGCAGAGTGTTTCTATACTGGTGATCTACAGCAGAGTGTTTCTATACTGGTGATCTACAGCAGAGTGTTTCTATACTGGTGATCTACAGCAGAGTGTTTCTATACTGGTGATCTACAGCAGAGTGTTTCTATACTGGTGATCTACAGCAGAGTGTTTCTATACTGGTGATCTACAGCAGAGTGTTTCTATACTGGTGATCTACAGCAGAGTGTTTCTATACTGGTGATCTACAGCAGAGTGTTTCTATACTGGTGATCTACAGCAGAGTGTTTCTATACTGGTGATCTACAGCAGAGTGTTTCTATACTGGTGATCTACAGCAGAGTATTTCTATACTGGTGATCTACAGCAGAGTATTTCTATACTGGTGATCTATACAGATCTACAGGATGAGAGGTGAGACAGGGTGATACAGGTGAGACAGGGTGATACAGGTGAGACAGGGTGATACAGGTGAGACAGGGTGATACAGGTGAGACAGGGTGATACAGGTGAGACAGAGTGATACAGGTGAGACAGGGTGATACAGGTGAGATAGGGTGATACAGGTGAGACAGAGTGATACAGGTGAGACAGGGTGATACAGGTGAGATAGGGTGATACAGGTGAGACAGGATGATACAGGTGAGATAGGGTGATACAGGTGAGACAGGATGATACAGTGAGACAGAATGATACAGGTGAGACAGGGTGATACAGGTGAGACAGGGTGATACAGGTGAGACAGGGTGATACAGGTGAGACAGGGTGATACAGGTGAGACAGGGTGATACAGGTGAGACAGGATGATACAAGTGAGACAGGATGATACAGGTGAGACAGGGTGATACAGGTGAGACAGGATGATACAGGTGAGACAGGGTGATACAGGTGAGACAGGGTGATACAGGTGAGACAGGATGATACAGGTGAGACAGGATGATACAGGTGAGACAGGGTGATACAGGTGAGACAGGATGATACAGGTGAGACAGGATGATACAGGTGAGACAGGGTGATACAGGTGAGACAGGGTGATACAGGTGAGACAGGATGATACAGGTGAGACAGGGTGATACAGGTGAGACAGGATGATACAGGTGAGACAGGATGATACAGATGAGACAGGATGATACAGGTGAGACAGGATGATACAGGTGAGACAGGATGATACAGGTGAGACAGGGTGATACAGGTGAGACAGGGTGATACAGGTGAGACAGGATGATACAGGTGAGACAGGATGATACAGATGAGACAGGATGATACAGGTGAGACAGGATGATACAGGTATGATATCTCACCTTTTGATCCTCCAGCTCCATCATGGCCTCCTGTTCCATCAGCTCCTGTCTCCTTCTCTGCTCGTTATCCTGCTCTGCTTGCTGACCGGGCAAACACACACACAGAGACACACACACACACACACACAGACACACACACACAAGCAAACACATACACACAAGCAAACACATACACACACACAAGCACACATACACATGCACACACATGAGAACACAAACGCATGGACAAACACACACACAAGCATACACACACACACACAAGCACAAACACACATACACAAGCACACATAAACAAGGATACACAATTTTTTTGTATAATTTATATATTTATATAATAATGAATACATGCCAAAAGATGAATGAATTAAATGAATTTGGAGCCAAAGATTGTTGTGTTTATGTATGACTACATACACGCAGACTGTCCTGAATGAGCACAATTGTGTGTATGTGTTTGTGGCCTGGAATTGACCAGTGTACTTGTGTTAATAACAGGATCAACTCACCCTGTAGGCTTTGATGAAACGTACAAACACAGGGAAGAAGACAGAGGGAGGGGTAGTCTTGGAACTCTCTCCAAAGAACTTCACTGCCTCATCAAACGCATCCTGCAGGAAGAACACATCCTGTTACACACCACCACATCCTGTTACACACCACCACATCCTGTTACACACCACCACATCCTGTTACACACCACCACATTCTGTTACACACCACCACATCCTGTTACACACCACCACATCCTGTTACACACCACCACATCCTGTTACACACCACCACATCCCGTTACACACCACCACATCCTGTTACACACCTGTGCGATCTTGGCATCATCCTGCAGTTTCTTCAGCTTGGCCTCATTGTGAGTGATGAAGTCCCTGAGCAGAGTGTTGTGTCCATGCATGCTGTACTCTCTCCTGCTCAGATCCATCCCCCTCTGCAGCTCCCGCACATCCAGCAGAACGTTTTCCAGCGACACTGAAGTCACACGTGGAGAGGAAAGTAGTACATGACACCCATCACACATATTCAGTGTACTATGTTGTAGTATGAAGCATGTTGGATATACTGCTGACCCACCTGCAGCAGCCTTCTCCACATAGTGCAGCTCATTGTAGAACAGGGACACCTGCTGGTATTTGTCCTTCACAACATTGGCAATGTAGTGCAATAAGGTCATCTTGCGGTCTGTCGACTTTGTGTCCAACAGCTGAATTAGGAAAGGAAGGAAGATTCAATAAAAACAACGTATTAAAAAGTGACACAGAGAGAGAGAACATAGAGAGGAGAGTCTCACCAGGTCTAGACTCTGCAGCTTGAAGCCATACACTGCCCCTCTTCTGCTGCTGTTCATGTAGTTTCCTAGAGCCAAGATTATCTGACAGGGAGAACACACACACACGTGCGCACACACACATGCACGCAGACACACGCACATACACACAAACACACACACATACACACACACACACAGGCCAGGATTATTTGAGATATGTGATTATTTGAACATATAAACTTCTACTAAAGGAGCTGCAGATGAAACTCACTTCCAGAATCTTCTTTAGTTTCTGAGATGATTTTATTGACACAGATGCTGCAATGACTGCGTGGAGTTGCTGTCCAGAACAAAGAGCAACAACCAAGTTAGACACACAACAACCAAGTTAGACACACAACAACCAAGTTAGACACACAACAACCAAGTTAGACACACAACAACCAAGTTAGACACACAACAACCAAGTTAGACACACAACAACCAAGTTAGACACACAACAACCAAGTTAGACACACAACAACCAAGTTAGACACACAACAACCAAGTTAGACACACAACAACCAAGTTAGACACACAACAACCAAGTTAGACACACAACAACCAAGTTAGACACACAACAACCAAGTTAGACACACAACAACCAAGTTAGACACACAACAACCAAGTTAGACACACAACAACCAAGTTAGACACACAACAACCAAGTTAGACACACAACAACCAAGTTAGACACACAACAACCAAGTTAGACACACAACAACCAAGTTAGACACACAACAACCAAGTTAGACACACAACAACCAAGTTAGACACACAACAACCAAGTTAGACACACAACAACCAAACAAACAACAAGGTGAGGTAGGGGTGCTCAGGGGTCATGACCTTGAATCAGGGGTCATGAGACTCACCGGGGTGAGCATCTGCACGCTCTCACTGAAGTTTCCCACAAAGGCCATGATGGTCATCTTCTGCATGAGCCGCTCGATCCTGGAGAACTGCATCATGAAGCGATCTTCATCAGTCAGGACATCCACAGCTTTCTTTTCCTTCTCATACTGTCGCATCATCTTCACTTCATTCTCCGTGGGCAGAAACCGCATCAAACACTCCACAAAGTCCACTGGCAGCGTGCGAAGGTCCAACCTGGGGAGAAGTGCAGGTCTAGTATAAACAGACAAATCCAAGCATACACACAAAACACCAGGAGACACACAATAACAGCAAACACACAATAACAGCAGACACACAATAACAGCAGACACACAATAACAGCAGACACACAATAACAGCAGACAGTGGCTTACAGCTGGATGGCCTTGCAGATCTCCTCGGGGGGCTTGCCCACCTTGCGCAGGGTGATGGCCAGGTTCTTTGCTCTGTTAGAGTCGAGGAGCGACACCTTGTGTGGGACTTTCTGGATCACCTTGGTCTTACTGGCCGTTATGTCGATGGCTGGGCCCTGGGCTTTGGTCTTAAACATCTCCTCAAACTCATCCACGTTCAGATCCTGCAGGGGAAGGATGTCATGTTAGAGTGCCCTTGAACTGAGTGTGTTAATGGTGAACAAACTTCAGTGACCTGACCTCAGGACAGAGACAGATCACAGCAGTGTGTATGGGTAAGGGTTTGTATGAGAGACATATGGAGAGTGAATGAGGTGTGTGTGGTGATCTCCTGTGTGTGTGTGTGTGTGTGTGTGTATGTGTGTGTGTATATGTGCCCGAGGACACAACATCATGTTGGCACAGCCAGGGTTCGAACCAGCGTTCTTCTGATTACTAGCCTGACACCCTCGCCGCTCAGCCACCTGAGTCCCTGTGTGTAGGTGTGTGTATATGTGTGTGTATGTGTGTATATTTGTGTGTAGGTGTGTATATGTGTGTATATGTTTGTGTGTAGGTGTGTGTATATGTATGTGTGTATATGTTTGTGTGTAGGTGTGTGTATATGTGTGTGTATGTTTGTGTGTAGGTGTGTATATGTATGTGTGTATATGTTTGTGTGTAGGTGTGTATATGTATGTGTGTATATGTTTGTGTGTAGGTGTGTGTATGTATGTGTGTATATGTTTGTGTGTAGGTGTGTGTATATGTGTGTATATGTTTGTGTGTAGGTGTGTATATGTATGTGTGTATATGTGTGTGTGTATATGTTTGTGTGTAGGTGTGTGTATGTGTGTATATGTGTGTGTGTATATGTTTGTGTGTAGGTGTGTGTATGTATGTGTGTATATGTGTGTGTGTATATGTTTGTGTGTAGGTGTGTATATGTATGTGTGTATATGTGTGTGTGTATATGTTTGTGTGTAGGTGTGTATATGTATGTGTGTATATGTGTGTGTGTATATGTTTGTGTGTAGGTGTGTGTAAATGTGTGTGTATACTTGTGCAGGGTCACTCACTTCCAGGATCCTCTCATCGTCGATCTCGTTGAACACGGTTCCGTTGATCTGGTTGGGTTTCAGGGCGACCCAGTTGAAGACAGGCAGGCGGAACTTGGTCTTAATGGGCTTCTTAATCTTCACAGCTGCTCAGGAAACAATGTGAGTCAGAGTTGAAACCCAATGTGTCAGACACACACACACACAGACAGATATACATACATATACGTTTACATATACATATATATATTATATATAAATATATGTATGTATGTGTGTATGAGAGGAGCATGGTTTGGAGAGCTAAAAATATTCCAGGCTTTCACAACATTGTTATTTCTCTTTTGTTCACTGGAACAGCATGTTTCAGCATGCAATAACTTACACTTTGATTCAGACATGACAAACACACACACACACACACACACAAGGTATGGGGAGGCAAACATGTGGTGGATTCAGGAGTTAATAACTTGGTATTTTCAGCGTACTGAGAGTGTGTTTAAACAGTTGAATACAGCTCCAACCTTCCTAGAACCACTAACTGAAGAACCTCACCACCAGGTGTTCTACTGTTGAAGAACCTCACCACCAGGTGTTCTACTGTTGAAGAACCTCACCACCAGGTGTTCTACTGTTGAAGAACCTCACCACCAGGTGTTCTACTGAAGAAGAACCTCACCACCAGGTGTTCTACTGTTGAAGAACCTCACCACCAGGTGTTCTACTGTTGAAGAACCTCACCACCAGGTGTTCTACTGAAGAAGAACCTCACCACCAGGTGTTCTACTGTTGAAGAACCTCACCACCAGGTGTTCTACTGATGAAGAACCTCACCACCAGGTGTTCTACTGTTGAAGAACCTCACCACCAGGTGTTCTACTGTTGAAGAACCTCACCACCAGGTGTTCTACTGAAGAAGAACCTCACCACCAGGTGTTCTACTGATGAAGAACCTCACCACCAGGTGTTCTACTGATGAAGAACCTCACCACCAGGTGTTCTACTGAAGAAGAACCTCACCACCAGGTGTTCTACTGTTGAAGAACCTCACCACCAGGTGTTCTACTGATGAAGAACCTCACCACCAGGTGTTCTACTGTTGAAGAACCTCACCACCAGGTGTTCTACTGTTGAAGAACCTCACCACCAGGTGTTCTACTGTTGAAGAACCTCACCACCAGGTTTTCTACTGTTGAAGAACCTCACCACCAGGTGTTCTACTGATGAAGAACCTCACCACCAGGTGTTCTACTGTTGAAGAACCTCACCACCAGGTGTTCTACTGATGAAGAACCTCACCACCAGGTGTTCTACTGTTGAAGAACCTCACCACCAGGTGTTCTACTGATGAAGAACCTCACCACCAGGTGTTCTACTGTTGAAGAACCTCACCACCAGGTGTTCTACTGATGAAGAACCTCACCACCAGGTGTTCTACTGATGCTAAGCTCAGCTAAAAAGTAGAACGTTTGTTTGTGTTTTATTTGGGAGGATGGATGCCAGTCTGTGATTTCAGCATGGCTAGATAGGATACTCAGTCAGCCAGTCAGACACCTTCTCTCCAGCAGAAGCCCCACCCCACATAAGCCCCACCCCACATAAGCTCCGCCCACAGGGCTGCACAACACCATCTGACTGCTGAAAATACCAAAGACTTTAGCTTCCAAACTATGGGGAGGGGAGAGACAGGGAGAACAGCACATGGCAGAAACCTACAGAACAGCTTGATGGGTCCCTCTGGATGGCAGGGAAGAGAGAGATACCAAGAGAGAGAGAGACCAAGAGAGAGAGAGACCAAGAGAGAGACCAAGAGAGAGAGAGACCAAGAGAGAGAGACCAAGAGAGAGAGACCAAGAGAGGGAGATAGACCAAGAGAGAGACCAAGAGAGAGAGAGACCAAGAGAGAGACCAAGAGAGAGACCAAGAGAGAGAGAGACCAAGAGAGAGACCAAGAGAGAGACCAAGAGAGAGAGATAGACCAAGAGAGAGACCAAGAGAGAGAGATAGACCAAGAGAGAGACCAAGAGAGAGAGAGACCAAGAGAGAAAGACCAAGAGAGAGATAGACCAAGAGAGAGAGAGAGACCAAGAGAGAGAGAGAGAGACCAAGAGAGAGACCAAGAGAGAGACCAAGAGAGAGACCAAGAGAGAGAGATAGACCAAGAGAGAGACCAAGAGAGAGACCAAGAGAGAGAGATAGACCAAGAGAGAGACCAAGAGAGAGAGAGACCAAGAGAGAAAGACCAAGAGAGAGATAGACCAAGAGAGAGAGAGAGACCAAGAGAGAGAGAGAGAGACCAAGAGAGGAAGGGAAAGAAGATGAACAATATTAGGATAGGAGGGGAGAAAGATGGGTAGGAAGAGAGCAGGAGAGAAAAATCATTAAGAACAAAATAATGTTGGGTTAGGGTTAGGGTTAGCCCTAGGGTTAACCCTAACCCTAACCCTAATGTTGTGACCATCTGGGGGGTACAACTGGGGTACAAACACTCCTGAGACTCACTACACTACACTAACACAACCCAAACACTCCTGAGACTCACTACACTACACTAACACAACCCAAACACTCCTGAGACTCACTACACTACACTAACACAACCCAAACACTCCTGAGACTCACTACACTACACTAACACAACCCAAACACTCCTGAGACTCGTGTGGTGGATTATATCATTTTGAGTAAGTATGCAGATTGTAAAATTTGAAAAGCCTAGTTCTACTCAGTACTAATGGTTCCTGTCACATCTAAGGACACTACTTCATAAGAAATGTTACCAACGTTATTGCTGAGATTATTATGATTATCTGATCATTAGATCAATGTGTATAACTAGGTGTACATTGGAAACCTGTATGTCACTTCATATTTCCTGTATTGTGAAGTTTTGCTTTCTAGGTTTGATTCAGTGATGGACTATTTGAGCGGTATGGAGATAGAATCTGACCCACAGGAATCATCAGGATTAAACCAGTTTCAGGATGATCATCACCCCTGTTTTATCACTGTTAATCTGAGACCCGTCTTTGATTTTCTACCCCAGTGTGGAGGCTGGTGTGTTCACCTTACCTGCTAAACCTGAGTTAAAGATGACAGTAGGAGAACTGAAGTCTGGCAGGGGGGGCGCCACCGGTGGGGGTGGGGGGGGTGGGGGCCCAGACAGGGTGGCGGGGCCCGGGGGAGGGGGAGGGGGGGGAGGAGGAGGAGGAGGGGATGTGCCTGTCAGACCATTTGGTACTGGAAGAGAGGAGGAAACAAATCATTAGATGGCTGGGGAGTTGGACAAGAGAGAGAAGGAGAGAGAGGAGGGAGTGTGGGTGTGACAAAGAGAGAGAGACAGGGAGAGAGAGAGGGAGAGAGAGGGGGAGAGAGAGGGGGAGAGAGAGAGAGACAGGGAGAGAGAGAGGGGGAGGGAGAGAGACAGGAAGAGAGAGGGGGGGAGGGAGAGAGACAGGTAGAGAGAGAGGGGGAGATACAGGAAGAGAGAGGAGGAGGGGGAGAGACAGGAAGAGAGACAGGGAGAGAGACAGGAAGAGAGAGGGGGAGGGAGAGAGACAGGGAGAGAGACAGGGAGAGAGACAGGAAGAGAGAGGGGGAGGGAGAGAGACAGGGAGAGAGACAGGGAGAGAGACAGGAAGAGAGAGGGGGAGGGAGAGAGACAGGGAGAGAGAGATGGAGAGAGGGGGGGGGATGGAGAGACAGGAAGAGAGACAGGGAGAGAGACAGGGAGAGAGAGATGGAGAGAGAGGGAGGGATGGAGAGACAGGAAGAGAGACAGGGAGAGAGAGGGGGGGGGAACTCACACTGCAGTTACAGGAAACCCTGACTATTCAGTAACACACACTGTGATTGGTTGAGAGCTCTGCTTACCTGACCCAGCAGCGAGGGGAGGAGGGGGCGGCGAGGGCCCCCCTGGGACACCGCCTACGTTGATAGGCCCCCCAGGGTCGCTGCCAATGTCACTGGACCTGCCTGTGCCCCCCTCCCCTCCCCCAGAGGGGGGCAGGCTCCTCTCCAGGACCTTGGTGGAGGTCTGCATCTCCAGATGCTGGATCTTCTTCTCCAGGTCTCCCTGCTTCTGGATGGTCTCTTCTTTCTCCTTCAACATGCGCCGGAGCGTGTGCACCTGCGAGCTGGCATCTTTGTACACTTCCTGTCCAGGCATGTGTGTGCGTGTGTGGGAGAGGGGTGGATGGTGAGAGAGCTATCAATACACAATTTAGCCAATCAATCAGTCTATATATCTAACATCCATCCATCCATCCTTCCATCCATCTATCTCTGAGTTCCAGTCTCACCCTGAAGCTCTCCAGTTCATTATTCTTCTGCATCAGCTGTTTCTCCAACTCCACGATCTGAGCCATGGCCTCATTCTCAGTGTCCAGAAGCTTCTCTGTCATCTGGGACAGCAGAGGTCATTAGGTCAGGGATCAGGTCTTGGGTCATGTCAGAGGTCATGCCAGAGGTCAGGGGTCATGTCAGAGGTCATGCCAGAGGTCAGGGGTCAGGTCAGAGGTCAGGGATCAGGTCTTGGGTCATGTCAGAGGTCATGCCAGAGGTCAGGGGTCATGTCTTGGGTCATGTCAGAGGTCATGCCAGAGGTCAGGGGTCAGGTCAGAGGTCAGGGGTCAGGTCAGAGGTCAGGGGTCAGGTCAGTTGTGGTCTACACAGAACATATGTTTAATTACTCATGTGAGGGGGGCAGGGGGAGAGAGAAAGGGAGGAAGGGAGAGATAAAGAGAGGGAAGAGCAAAGAAGGAGAGAAAGAGAGAGGGAGGGGGAAATAGCGAGGGAGGGAGGGGGAAATAGCGAGGGAGGGAGGGAGAGAGAGAGAGGGACAGAGGGAGGGAGGGGGGGAGAGGGAGAGAAAAGGAGGGTGAGAGAGGGAGAGAGAGAGAAAGAGGGATAAAGAGAGAGAGAGAGGGGGAGGGATGGAGAGAGAGAGGGAGGGAGGAAGGGGGAGATATTTGTCTCACATGTGACATATTCTCCTCCAACTCTTCCACACGCTCCAGCGCTGCGTTCTTGGTCTCTGCATCCTCCAACAAAGCAGCAACATCAAACACATTGTCCAGGTAAGCCTGGATCTGCACCTGGAGCTTATCACTCTCTGTGTGTTTCAGCTTCTACACACACACACACACACACACACACACACACGCACAGATACACATGAGCACACGCACACACCA